>OZ024761.1:3458853-3466353 GCA_964016885.1 Eledone cirrhosa | reverse complement strand
TCATTTGTTTCATTTCTTTACATCTGCTGTTTTTTTATTTTAGACTTTTTTAGTAATTTTTCTTTGCTTCTTTCTTTCTTTCTTTCTTTCTTTCTTTCTTTCTTTCTTTTCTTTTCTTTTCTTTTCTTTTCTTTTCTTTCTTTCCTTCTTTCTTTCTTCCTCTCCTTCAGTGTTGTTGTTGTGGTGTTGGGGACAATATTGGTTATTGATCCCAGACCCAGCATTGGTTGTGTTTATTGTAAACCAGACAAGACAGCTTTCAAACCATTCTTAGTTTCACCGGTTCCATTCACAGCAGACAACAAAGGACCATACCACCACCACCACCACCACCACTACCATCACCACCACTACTACCATCAACACCACCATCATACCACCACCACCACCACTACTACCATCAACACCACCACAACCATATATTGTCAAAGCTCTTTTGTCACACATTCTGTGACCTCCTCAGTGACTAAGTTTTTATTGTGTGTCTCTCCTTTGTTCTGTCCTACACTATCTTGTTCACTACAACTTATCCCTCTTATACCCAGTTTCTCTCTCAACTCATCTATGCTTGGCGTTCACGCACATTGACATTGCACATCCAACAGAGCATGCTTGCTTCATTTCTCTCCAGCCATCACACATCTTCCGCAGTTGCTGCCCATGTCTCACTACCATGCAGCATCGTGCACCCCACACAGGCATCATATAACTGGCCTTTCGTACGCAGGGAGAAACTCTTCTTTGTCAACAAAGGGAGCAGCTCCTGAAACTTCTTCCATCCTGTCCTTATTCTAGATACTATGGCCTCGGAGCACCCTCCTCCCATGCTAATCTGATCTCCAAGGTACCGGAAGCTATCAACCACCTCTATAGATCCCACCTATATTTGAAAAATGTGTCTATCACTGACACTTCTACTGTCAACTTTACCTGTACATCTACTGCATATCTAGTTTTCCCTACCTGTTAGTTTGCCTGCTATCCCACCACATCTCTTGTGTACCCAAGATCTGCATTGTGTACATTTTATAGAATTTATTATTGTATATTTTTGTTGTTATTCTTAACTCTTTAACATTTAAACCGGCCATATTCAGCCAGAATTCTCTCACCTCTTTTTGTTCAAACCGGCTGTAACTACCATTCATACTGATGTTAAGGTATTATTCTCAAAATATATAATATCAAAATCTCATAGATTCAATATTATGTGAGGTAAAGCCTTTACTGTGATAATACAATAGTATATATAGAGTAATGTAAATGTTATGTGAGATATTATGTGAGGTAAAGCCTTTACTGTGAAAATACAATAGTATATATAGAGTAATGTAAATGTTATGTGAGATATTATGTGAGGTAAAGCCTTTACTGTGAAAATACAATAGTATATATAGAGTAATGTAAATGTTATGTGAGATATTATGTGAGGTAAAGCCTTTACTGTGAAAATACAATAGTATATATAGAGTGGTTTCTTTATTTGCCACTAGGGCACAAAAGGTAGGGACAGATACAAGGGGGGAAGTTTACATATAATTAACGAGTACAAAAATATAACAATGAAATAACAACAACAAACGAAGTCCTCAATAGGGAGGGGGCATTAACATGGGTCGCACACACCCCGGAAAAAATGTGTAACCCTTCTCCTCAGGAGCACAAAGAGTAGGTGCTTCCCTCGTCTCCTCTTTTTCCTCTTCTTTCACCTACAGGCTGATATAGAGAGAAGACCCATTCACTCTGGCCATTCTCCCTACTTTCACCCACCTTTCATAAAACTTGCTGGGGTAGAGCACCTCTCTCTCCATTCTGATCCTTCTTTTAAAATGGTATTTGAAAAAGGGGACCAGTTGTTGGCCGGAGAGAAAGGTCTCTGACCTCAGCCCTTTCAGCCTCGTCCACCATACAACTTCTTTAGCCATGACTACCACACAGAGAAAAACCGCCTCTCCTTCGTTTTTGAAAGGGGGAGGCGGTTTGATCGTGACAATGGACTCGGTGGTCAACCGGATTGGTCCCACCCTCGACAGTAGTCGTTCCACATAGCCCCACAGGTCAGCAATGCCTGGGCAGTGTACGAATGCGTGCGCAACGGTTTCGTCATCATGCACGCATCTCGGACAGATCTTATTCAAAGGATCTCTACCCAGGCTCCCATGCCTGTGGAGCTTGTCTCGAACGGGTAGAGCCCCTCGGTAGCACTGCCAAGCCAGGGACTTTTGGAAGTTGTCCATCGGTCCAGGGCCAAACGTCCTACCGAACAGACTGGCCAGTTCATCTTCCTCCATGCCTAGAGCTTCTCCGAGAGCATCGTCGCACCTGCTGCGTACCAACCCTCTATAGAATGTCGACGTGGAGTCTCCACTGATTGCCGGGTCCGCTTTCCAGAGGGCCGTGAGCGCCTGGGCACATTCAATGTGCCAGTCGCCCACTTTTCTCGGTCTTTGCTTGACCCAGGATTGCAGCTCGGTGAGCGAGACGAGTCTGGGAAAGGCTCGCCTCACAAACGGGGCCCACACCGGTTGACCGGTGAGGAATACCTGGAGGTGCCGTAGCCTTAATGCGTGTTTACGCATCTGTAGCCACGGCATCCCCAGCCCTCCTTTCGAAGGGTGTTGACAGCAGATGGATCTCCTCACCAAAGGGGTCCGCTTGTTCCAAAGAAATTGGAACAGCGCGCACTCCATTTTGGCGAGTCTTTTCACTGGGCAAGGCACGACGGTCAAGCGGTAGTAGATGACGGATGCTATATAAGTATTCGCCACCTCCGCTCGACCTTTCAGGGATAGTTTGCACTGGGCCCACTTCTGGGTGAGTGCAAACACCCTGGCCGTTACCTCGTTCCAGTTTTTCTCCACCTGGAGGTCTGGTCCGAACCAGACCCCAAGCAGCTTCACCGGGCCCTCCGTCCAGCGTCCGACGACGTCGTTGGAGGGCATCGGTTTGCCTCTCCATGTTCCGAGTTGCAAACCGACGGACTTGTCCCGGTTCAGCTTGGCTCCTGTAAACCTTTCATATTCCTCCAGTAAGGTGCCGATCTCACCGATTTGCGAGGTTTTCGACACCATTACTGTCACGTCATCGGCGTAGGCCGACGCCGCTTTCTGCAATCCCGGTTCCAAAGGGATGCCCTGCAACCGCTCCAACTTCCGCAGTAGTGGCTCAAGAGCCAGCACATACAGTAGGGAGGAGAGAGGGCATCCCTGTCGGATGGATCGCATGATTTGGAACGGCTCCGAGAGGTGGCCGTTCACCTTGACCCTTGAGCAGACGTTGCTGCTGTGCATCGCAGCAATCCAACCCCTGAAAACGGGTCCGAAGCCTGCCGCCGCGAGCACCGCATCCAGGTAACGATGGTCAACCCTATCGAAAGCTTTAGATTGATCCAAGTTGATCAGGGCCCCACCAAAGCCGGGTTCATTCCCTACCCTCTCTATGATGTATCGCATAAGGTGGAGATTGTCGTGAATGGACCTGGACGGGATTGCGCATGTCTGCGCTTCTCCCACCAGGTTTCCAACGACAAGCGCCAACCTCTTCGCTAACACCTTGGCCAAAATCTTTAACTCTGTATTTAGCAGAGTTATGGGCCTAAAGTTACTTATGTCATCCCCCTTGTTCTCATCCTTCCTCACCAGCGTAACTACGCCCTTGGTCACAGAACTGGGAATTCTCCCGTTCTGCTGCCAGTTGCAGTAGACCGCTTCGAGGATATCGGAGAACAAGTCCGGCATCGCTACATATAGCTCGTATGGTAGACCATCGAGACCCGGGGATTTGCGTTTGCCGCATTGGCTCAGCGCCGCTCCTATCTCAGCAGCTGAAATCGTCCTTTCGCAGGACTTCGCCTCCGCGTCCGAGAGGCGCGGCAGACCGTCGAGGTATGGATTGAAATCCATAGTCTCACCCGGCGCGCCGCCCCTCTCGAACAGTCGTGCAAAGTGCCGCTGAAAGGCCGCACACATCTGCCCAGGTTCAAGGATCACACGCCCATCCTGGTCCTTCAAAGACCGAATCGTGGACTTGTTCCCACTTTTTGCCTCTGTCACTCGGGCCCAGCTCACAGCTTTGGCTCCCTCATTACCCAGAGCACGTATTTTACTCCTGACAACGCAGCCTTCATGCTTCACCTCAAAGAACTGGTCTAAGGCCATTCTTGATGCCAGCACGCCGGCTACATTGCCACTCCTAATCGCCTCTTCTACTCTATCTACTAATTCCCTTTCCGTCTTGTTCCTATCCCTTGCTAATTCCTGACTAAAACCTATCGATTCTATTCTAATTGCTCTCTTAAGAGAGCTCCACCACCTGTTGTTGACAATTGCCCCTGTCAAACTCTGCTTAACTAACGTGCTAATCCGTTTACTGTAAGCTTTGCTTCTCGGTAAGGACAAGTTCAGCTTCCAGTAACCGGGTCCCTGTCTATGGGTTCTATCAAGGTTGGCTATGCAGGTCACTAACTTGTGATCCGAATAGTCAACCATGAACATTTTTGGACAGCTAAATGTGTCCCTATCGTTCTCTCTAACTAGGACCCTATCTAGGTACGACCTAGATGTTCCACTGCGATTGGTCCACGTCCATAGTGGTACAGTCGGAAAATCTAGTCGATATCTATCGGCCAGGTCAAATCGGCCGATTAACCTTTTGAGGCTTTTACACCCCCCTCTATTGGCACATGCCCCTACATAGTCCCAACGTGCATCCAGGATACCATTCCAGTCCCCCACTAAAAGCAAGGAGCGGGACGTTCCCAGAAAAGTTTCCAGACGTTGGAAGTATTCCGGCCGCGCTGCCCAAAAAGGGGCGTACACAGCTATTAGTCTAAGGGCTCCACTTTCACTACTGCCGACGTCTAAAACCACCAGTCGACCCTCCGGGTCCAGGTGTACCTTCTGTATGGCGAGGCCCAGGTGTTTTCGCAGCAGAACGACAACTCCACCCCCACCCCCCGGTTGACAGAGAGATGCGAAGATCTCAAAGTCGTCGAAGAGGGGCGCCAGTTGGTGCTCGCTGCTGATCCTGGACTCGCAAATAGCCATTACATCCATTCTATGCGACCTGAGATCGTTTAAAAGTTTGCC
The DNA here is from genome assembly GCA_964016885.1 of Eledone cirrhosa. Classification (NCBI taxonomy): domain Eukaryota; kingdom Metazoa; phylum Mollusca; class Cephalopoda; order Octopoda; family Eledonidae; genus Eledone; species Eledone cirrhosa. Next base: position 3,461,266 of record OZ024761.1, on the reverse strand, counting down.
TTGTTTCCAAGACAGTCCCAGGCCACGTACATTCAGACACCCAACTCTTATATCAGCCATGTTGGTTAAAAGAGGAAGGACCTACCTGTTCGGCTCCTGAGGAGCAGGTTGCACAATATCCATGGGCGTATTGGAGGGGTTGTTTGGTAGGGTGTTGTTCTGTGGTGGAGTGGGGGTGTTTGGTGAGGTGTGGGTGGGGAAACGTTTCAAGAGGACGCGGTTATAGGGTCGAGTACATGTTTTCCCCACGTCCTCAGGAAAGTTCTCTCTTAGTTTTGCATAGGTGTCCATTGGGAGTCTTATCATTTTTAAATGCGGTTTGTTGGCCGCGCTTGCAAAGAATTGCCCTTCAGTTTCCACCAAAGGGTCTTTGTGTATTGTTTTTACTAGTTCTTTGTTATTTGTGTTAATGTATGTATACTGTTTTATTTGTGTTGTGTTTGTTTGTTGTTCTTGTGTGTGCTTACGTTTTGTTGTATGTGTTATGTTTTGGGGTGGGGCGGATTTTGTTTGTTCTGTTTGTTTTGTTTTTGTTGGTGGTTGTGTGTTTGTTTCGTTTATGTTCGAGTGGTGCTTTCTTTTTTTCCTTTTTACAGGTTGGAAGGGTTCCCCCTCTTCGTCACTAGGTGCCGTTTCCGCTGGGTCCTCGTCCGTGCTGTCGGGTAGTGGTGTATTTTGGGGTTTTGTTGTATTTGTGTGTGTTTTGGGAGTTGTTTTGGGTGGGGCCGTGTCTTGTGTTATTTTTCCCTGTTGTTTTTGTTGTTGTTGTGGTGGAGGTGGTGGTGGTGGTGGTGGTGTGTGGGGTGTAGGCAAAAGAGCCTTTTTTTTTGTCAATTGAGGACAAGCAGCCCTTAGATGACCCCTGCTTGAACAGTAGTAACATATGGGCCTCCTACCCTCGGCTGAAATATATATAAATGTTTCTCCATCGAGGGACACCCTCTGTGGTATTCTAGCTATTCGTTCTGGTCTCATTTGGACCAGAACCTCCACGCTCAAACCGCCGAAAACGTCTGTGGTGACTTCTCCTACTGAGAGGATTCCGTCCTCGTCTTCTAAAAATCCTGTTAGTACCCAGGAAATGCATGCATTTGGCCGGATTCCGGAGACCCTTATCTTCTGCGTTCTTTTCCCTAAATATGTGGGGAAAAATGTATGTAGCTTGGAAACAATTGGTGCCACAGAGTATTTCCTGGCCGTCAATTGATCCTTCATTAGGACCGTTATATTCCCATAGAGTGGCCCTTTTTGTATGAACGATATATCACTCCACACATTTTTTAGGACCAGCTCAATCTCTTTTTGGGATAATTGAGTTGGTTTCCTTGTTATGTTGGAAATTGTTCTGAAAGATATCGTTCTTAGCGTCGTGTCTCTTTTGATTTCTTGTGGGGAGGTGATTGTGAAGTCTCCTCCTTCTTTGAAAGTTACATACTGTTTCGCTTCCTTCATCTTTTCTCTCAGAGTTGTAATGTCCAGTTGCTTGCAGGTTTGTGTTTTCCGGACCGCCTGTGCAAAGGAGGCACCAGTAGTGGGTTCGCTTTGTTTGGTGTTATCGTTATTTTTTCCTTGGTTGGTGTTGTGACTATTGCTGTTATTGTCGTTGTTGTTTTTGTCTGCGTTTATGTGACTTTCTGGGTTTTCACCCATTTTTACAAATTTTTCTTTTAATTCCGTGTTCCATGTTTCTTTTGCAGAAGTCAGGAGGGAAGACTTAGAGCCTTGTGCTTCTAGCTTCTCTGTATCACCTTTCTTAGGGGGCGTGGCTTTCACGTTAGGATGAGATGTGAAAATTCCGTCCATTTCTATTAGTTTGCCGTAATAAATTTTTAACTGGAAAATTCGCCCCAAAAAGGGGCGAAAATAAATAAACTCAAAGTTTGACGACCAAGGCAAGGGGTTAACGTATATTACAGTATAAAAAAATTAATAAAAACTCACTTTTTGAGTAAGTAAATCCGACTCGGTAGCCGAGCTTGTTCACACACGTCAACACACGTCTCTCGTATACGAGATGTTATGTGAGATATTATGTGAGGTAAAGCCTTAACTGTGAAAATACAATAGTATATATAGAGTAATGTAAATGTTATGTGAGATATTATGTGAGGTAAAGCCTTTACTGTGAATATACAATAGTATATATAGAGTAATGTAAATGCTATGTGAGATATTATGTGAGGTAAAGCCTTTACTGTGAAAATACAATAGTATATATAGAGTAATGTAAATGTTATGTGAGATATTATGTGAGGTAAAGCCTTTACTGTGAAAATACAATAGTATATATAGAGTAATGTAAATGTTATGTGAGATATTATGTGAGGTAAAGCCTTTACTGTGAAAATACAATAGTATATATAGAGTAATGTAAATGTTATGTGAGATATTATGTGAGGTAAAGCCTTAACTG
>OZ024761.1:3443853-3456353 GCA_964016885.1 Eledone cirrhosa | reverse complement strand
ATATAGAGTAATGTAAATGTTATGTGAGATATTATGTGAGGTAAAGCCTTTACTGTGAAAATACAATAGTATATATAGAGTAATGTAAATGTTATGTGAGATATTATGTGAGGTAAAGCCTTTACTGTGAAAATACAATAGTATATATAGAGTAATGTAAATGTTATGTGAGATATTATGTGAGGTAAAGACTTTACTGTGAAAATACAATAGTATATATAGAGTAATGTAAATGTTATGTGAGATATTATGTAAGGTAAAGCCTTTACTGTGAAAATACAATAGTATATATATAGTAATGTATATGTTATGTCAGATATTATGTAAGGTAAAGCCTTTACTGTGAAAATACAATAGTATACAGCTGATTAAACTGGGGCAATGTGAAATAAAGTGTCTTGCTCAAGGAAACAACACATCACCCGGTCTGAGAATTGAACTCACAACCTTTTGATTGCAAGGCCAATGCTCTAACCACTAAGCCATGTGCCTCCATTGTAGAATATAGTGTTCCACGCTTGCATGGGTTTGGACGGGAGTTTTCCCACTTGAGGCAAGATTGGTTGTCTTGCTCGCATAGGACTGTCTGGCAGGTTTTCTACACTTGGATGCCCTTCCTAACACCAACCACATTTACAGTGTGGAACTGGGAGGTTTTTACCGTCTTATCTACATGGCCACATTACAGCGTGGACTGTGTGTTTTTTTGTCGTGACACCTACACGACCTCATTTGTTTCAGCCTGGATGTTGTGGTACCAACATAACTTTACATTGAAAGGGGTGGTCTGGATGGGGTGGGGGTAGTGGGACGAGGGTGTATTTTGTTAGAGATGCCTACTGACTGTAGTAGGTTTTACTTTGTATTTAGGTAAGGCGGGTCTTCTCTATTACTGTGTAGCGCCAAAGATCTCGGTCCAGTGACATTGTCTTGGAGAGGTGTAAGTGTGTGAGGTCGGAATTTATCAAGTCGTCCCAGGTTTTTCTGGGTCTGCCTACTCCGTGGCTACCGTCTATTTTTATTGCCCTGCACTTTTTTATACAGCTGTCGTCTTTCATGCACATCACGTGACCATACCAACATAGTCTTCTCTCGAGTAAACAACATCTGATCCCTTTTATTTCTAATTTTTCCCTTAGTTCATTTATGCTTTGCTGTTCACGTATATTACTATTAGACATCCAACGGAGCATACAAGCTTCATTCCTCTCCAGTCTGCGTAGATCCTCTGCACACAATGCCCAGGTCTCACTGCCATGCAACATTGCTGTTCGTATGCAGGCATCATACAGCCTGCCTTTCATTTTTAGAGAGAAACCTTTAGTGGCCAATAGTGGTATAAGCTCTCTGAACTTTTTCCATCCCGTTCTGACTCTAGCTACTGTACTTTCAGAGCACCCTCCACCACTGCTGATTTTGTCACCCAGGTAACAGAAGCTGTCCACTATATATATATATATATATATATATATATATATATATATATATATATTCTATATATATATATATTCTATATATATATATATATATATATTCTATATATATATATATATTCTATATATATATATATTCTATATATATATATATATTCTATATATATATATATATTCTATATATATATATATATTCTATATATATATATTCTATATATATATATATATATTCTATATATATATATATATATTCTATATATGTAGAAGTTATATTTAATTTGTTGGGATACAACAAGCAAATATTTTTATAACTGATATAAAGCACTCAACAAATTTTTGGAGTAAAAATACAATATATTAATAAATGGAAACTATATTTATAAAACCATATATATTTCATTATACATATTTCAAGGACACCAAAGCAAATTATGATGCGCTTTCATCAGATAAAATATAATATAGATCAGTTTTATAAACAAATATTGACATACCCTTAAAAGAATGCGACCATGTCTGTTGGGAGCTCCCGGATAGTGGGGTTACTAATTTTATTATTGGTCTATTATGCAAATTAGTGTCGGAGAGGTTATATATTCTATATATATATATATTCTATATATATATATATTCTATATATATATATATATTCTATATATATATATTCTATATATATATATATATATATATATATATATATATACATATACATATATATATAAGATAAAAACACTTGAGTGCATTAGAGTCAAACACACTAGTCGCATTAGAGAAATGACAGTACAAGAGGTAGCTCAATGTTATCAAACAGAGCCGAAAAAATTATATAAATCAACAAAGAAGCCCTAAATACATTAAAAATCTTTATTCGCTGACAGTGTTTCGTCCCAGTAATTAGGACTCTTCAGAGCAAGGAAAAGACGAAAGGTATCAACGGCTAGAACAAGCCAAAATTCAGATGAATAGAGAAATGGAAAAATAGAAATTTAAATGTTAGATTACAAGACACAACATATATATATATATATATATATATATATATATATATTTTCTATATATATATATATTCTATATATAAATATATATTCTCTCTCTCTCTCTCTCTATATATATATTCTATATATATATATATATTTTATATATATATATATATATTCTATATATATATATATACTATATATATATATATATATTCTCTCTCTCTCTCTCTCTCTCTCTCTCTCTCTCTCTCTCTCTCTCTCTCTCTCTCTCTCTCTATATATATATATATATATATATATATATATATATATATATATATATATATATATATAGGCACCAGGCAGTTACCATTTTACGTCTGTAAGTATAGATTTAATATTTAATATTTTCTAGATCGATACAGACGGACTATATGTACTTGAATTAAGGTATTTCTATCTGGCTAAAAAATTATTGTCATTTTGCAAAAAAAAACAAAAAAACACATTAGTGTTGATCATATTTTTTAAAATTGTAATATATATATATATATATATATATATATATATATAACAAAGGAAATGTGGTAAGGAACCAGGTGGACCATAACGCACCAAAGTACTCAATACTTGGGGTAGTAGAGTGGGTAATAGGAACCAGTAAGACCCCGACAGCTGAGCTCAAGCCGTTTCGACGGCTAATTCACCCAGAATTAGCCGTCGAAACGGCTTGAGCTCAGCTGTCGGGGTCTTACTGGTTCCTATATATATATATATATATATATATATTGGTAAACGGAATAGAAAATGCTGACAAATTGTTCACAGTTGAAAAATGGTTTAATTAGGGATAAAAGAGTATTAGTGATTGTGTGGGTTAGTATTCAGTTGTGGTTTTAAGTTTTTAAGTGTTTACCGGTTGCGCATTTCTAAATGCTTTTCAAAAATAATTTTGAGATAGGGTGTCCGTGCTGTTTGCAGGCACATGGCTTAGTGGTTAGAGCATTGGCCTTGCAATCGAAAGGTTGTGAGTTCAATTCTCAGACCAGGTGATGTGTTGTTTCCTTGAGCAAGATACTTTATTTCACATTGCTCTAGTTTACTCAGCTGTAGAAATGAGATGATAGGGACCGGGGTCCCTATCGTTCCACTACAAAGTGGTCGTGGAGGTGCCATGGCAAAAAAGCACCCAGCACTCACTGTAAATGAGGTTGGTGTTAGGAAGGGCATCCAGCTGTAGAAATCAAGCCAGAATCAGAATCATGCTCACCAACATCCAGAGTTGACATTGCACTCAGTGCTTCTGTGGGAGCCCCTGCATGGTCCCACTAGAAGAGGGAGACTGAGGTTAGCTGGACATGCTCACCGACATCCAGAGTTGACATTGCACTCAGTGCTCCTGTGGGAGCCCCTGCATGGACACACTGGAAGAGGGAGACTGAGGTTAGCTGGACATGCTCACCAACATCCAGAGTTGACATTGCACTCAGTGCTCCTGTGGGAGCCCCTGCATGGACACACTGGAAGGGGAAGACCAAGGTTGACGTATGTTGATGCCCTAAGGACAGACACTGGTCTGTTGGAGACGTAGGACATGGCAGCGATAATGAGGGACAGAGACCGCTGGAGAGAACTCGTCCATGGATCTCGGGAATTTTACCCGCCCTAGAATAGTGTATATAGAGACACATCTATATATATATATCTAGTATATATAGTATATATATAGACACATCTATCTTATATATTTCAGCTGAAGAACAAATTGTAGCTGGTAAACCAGCTAAAGCCTGCCAGTTCCCTTCAATTGTTCATCTCCTCTTTGATGCCAAAGACGGTACATTTGCCTGTGGTGGTACCCTCATTAGTAACCGACATATCCTCACAGCTGCTCACTGCTTGTAAGTACTACTTCTACTACTGCTGCTTCTTCTTCTTCTTCTTTGTTGTTGCTGTTATTGTTGCAAAGTGTTATGTGTGTCTGTGTGTATATATACACATATATATATGTATGTATATATACACACACATATATATATATATATATATATATATATATATATATATATATATATATGTATATATAAATACCAGTGCCCTGTGTATAAAGATATCTATCTACCTATTTGTTTTCATTCTTGTTTTTCCGCGAACCAGTGCTAAAGGAACTCATCAAATCAGGGCCCGTATTGGAGATATTGATGTGGAAAATTTTTCAGTTTTGACCATCAATGCTGATTCCTGGATTGTTCACCCATCTTACACTAGCAGCCCAATGCGTGAGTAATTATACATTTATTTCCAGGGCATCTGAGTATTTAGTGCCCCTAGCCCTATCATCTATATGTCCCCTTCTGCAGCAGTGCCATGTTTCAATATAAATATATACATTCATTTATAGAGCTGATATCTGAGTATTTTGTCACCCTAGGCTAGTCCAATTATGGGCATCATTTTCTCACATTTATGTGCACCAAATATATAAACAGGGTGAACATAAAGTCTTTGAAACCACAAAACACAGCTTTTTGTTTCATAGATGATATTTTGTTACTGAGAATTACTTCTTCCTGTAGAAGAGAGAATTACAACTATTTCCTGTAGAAGAGAGAATTACAACTACTTCCTGTAGAAGAGAATTACAACTACTTCCTGTAGGAGAGAATTACAACTACTTCCTGTAGAAGAGAATTACAACTACTTCCTGTAGAAGAGAATTACAACTACTTCCTGTAGAAGAGAATTACAACTACTTCCTGTAGAAGAGAATTACAACTACTTCCTGTAGGAGAGAATTACAACTACTTCCTGTAGAAGAGAATTACAACTACTTTCTGTAGAAGAGAGAATTACAACTACTTCCTGTAGAAGAGAGGATTACAACTACTTCCTGTAGAAGAGAGAATTACAACTACTTCCTGTAGAAGAGAATTACAACTACTTCCTGTAGAAGAGAGAATTACAACTACTTCCTGTAGAAGAGAATTACAACTACTTCCTGTAGGAGAGAAAATGTAAAAATTGTTTTGAAAGACTTTAAACTTGGAATTTATAAATTAAAACAATGACAAAGAAAAAGGTCAAATAGTATCCGAGATATGGTGTTTTATAATCAAGGAAAGACTTTATACTCACCTTGTATATTTATAGAGGTGATGTCTTGGTATTCAGTCACCCTAGGGCTAAGCCCTACTATGTGCCCCCTTTTCTCCCAGTTATGTGCCCCATATATAAATAGATACACATTTATTTATGGAGCTGATGTCTGGGTAATTAGCCTCTAGTCTAGGGTTATTATGTGAGGTCCCTATGGCAGCAGTCTTGTGTGGAAGTAAATAGAGACATTTCTAGATCTAATGTCTGGGTTATTAGCCCCTGGACTAGCCCCTATTATGTGTGGGTATGTATCCCCCTAGACTAGCTCCTATAATGTGCTCCCTTCTCCCACTGTTGTTTGCCCAATGTTTAAATATATACACATTCATTTATAGAGATGATGTGTGGGTATATAGCCCCCAAGGTTAGCCCTATCATATGTGGGTATATAGCCCCAGAAGGTTAGCTCTATCATGTGTGGGTATATAGCCCCCAAGGTTAGCCCTATAATGTGTGGGTATATAGCCCCCAAGGTTAGCCCTATCATGTGTGTCCCGACACTATTCCAGCAGCCCCATGTTTATAGATCTATCATTTGGGTATTTAATCCCCCTCCCCCCCCCTAGATTAGCTCTACTATATGTAGGTCCCCTATTCCAACAGCCCCTTGTGTTGTGTTGGACAACTTGTCCAACCCATGCTAGCGTGGAGGACATGAAATGGGGATCTGTGACCTTGTTTTTGGCAAACTGAACCAACGGAATATTTAATGTTTTCAGGTAACGATATTGCCATCATTCGTCTCGCAGCCCCTCTCACCTTAACAAGTTGTATCAAAGCCTCACCTTTACCAGCTGCAGGTAAACTTTACGACGACAAGAAATGTATTGCAGCTGGGTGGGGAGCTGTCTCAGGTAAGTCTTTCTTTCCTCTTCTCTTTCTTCTCTTTCTTTCTAGAGTACATATTTTTCTTTGAAATATGTACTTTGTATATATATATATACACTATATTGTGTATATATATACAATATAGTGTATATATATATATACAATATATTGTATATATATACAATATAGTGTATATATATATATACACTATATTGTATATATATATACAATATATTGTTTATATATACAATATATTGTATATATATATATACACTATATTGTATATATATATATATACAATATAGTGTATATATATATACAATATATTGTATATATATACAATATATTGTATATATATATACAATATATTGTATATATATATACAATATATTGTATATATATATACAATATAGTGTATATAGTGTATATATATATACAATATATTGTATATATATACAATATATTGTATATATATATACACTATATTGTATATATATATATATACAATATAGTGTATATATATATATACAATATATTGTATATATAAACAATATATTGTATATATATATATACACTATATTGTATATATATATATATACAATATAGTGTATATATATATACAATATATTGTATATATATACAATATAGTGTATATATATACAATATATTGTATATATATACAATATATTGTATATATATACACTATATTGTATATATTACAATATATTGTGTATTCTTTTGGATATATAGTCCTTTCTCTCTCTATATATATACATATATCTTTTACTTTTGATATCTATATATATATATATATAATGTAGAAGGTGAGTAATATTGTAGAATAATAAAACTATGCATATATCAGATAAGTAGCACTCAACAGTTGGTAGAACTGGAGTGTATATTAAAGAAGAAATTAACGATGATGATATAATTACCAGAGCGGGAGAAAGTAACAAAGAAAAAAGAAAATAAATCAACTTCTTTGAGACATATAAAATGTTGTTGTTGTTGTTGTAGCTGGAGCCCATGGCCCCAAAACCCTCCACTTTGTTTCCATGCCCGTAATCAACTTTGAGACATGTAAAAGGAAGATGAACTACGCTGATCTACAGAGTCAACATCTCTGTGCTGGGGACTTTGTTGAAGGTGGAGCCAGTACATGCATGGTGAGTAAGGAGTTACCCTACCTTTTATATATGATGTGTTGGTGTAATGGCAGTACAGTAGTTTGGATAACTAAAGATGTGGGTTTGACTTCCATCAACGCCAATACTCATCTTTTTCCATTTCTTAGGGGGTTCTAAACCCCAACATCAGGCTAAAATTTCTTTAGTCAAATATACAGCGAAAGCTTCTATTTCTAATTTCAAACTCACTCTCTGTTTCAAAAACAAACTTGCTTATATACATACACACACAAGAGACACACATACACACACATTTATATATATATACACACACATATATATATATACACATATATATACATATATATATATCAATGATATTAATAAATGGAAATTATATTTATAAAACCATATTTATTCTATTATATATATTTCAAGAGTACCAAAACTTTGGTACACTCTCATCAGATAAAATACAAAGTTTGTTTTATAAATATTGACATATCCAGGAATGAGATCTTAACGGTTCAATGTTTTACCTGGATAATTAAATATTCCTTTGCTTATATATATATATATATATATATATATATATATATATATATATATAATATAGAGAGAAAAAACACAGGAGAGTGTGTTTTCATTTACAGGATTTTAAACCACCAGCATGAAGAGAATATAAGCTAAGAGAGGTGTAGGAAAAACATTATAATTAAAAGGATAAATTAGAATGAGAAACCAACCTCATAACTAAATCACACATGTACAAACTTACTAGGAGATTGTTTCACCATATAGTGGGTTAGAATTCGGCTTAGTGGTTCATCAGCACATATTCTCTTCACTTCTAATATAACTTCCAATTTATTAATTTATTAATTTAAATAATACATATATGAATATATTTAATACTTCCATGTTTATACCATCATATATTTATATTTTAACCACCAACACCACAACTATTTTAACCACCAATACCATCATATATTTATATTTTAACCACCAACACCACAACTATTTTAACCACCAATACCATCACATATTTATATTTTAACCACCAATACCATCATATATTTATATTTTAACCACCAATACCCTCATATATTTATATTTTAACCACCAATACCATCATATCTTTATATTTTAACCACCAATACCATCATATATTTATATTTTAACCACCAACACCACTACTATTTTAACCACCAATACCATCATATATTTATATTTTAACCACCAACACCACAACTATTTTAACCACCAATACCCTCATATATTTATATTTTAACCACCAATACCATCATATCTTTATATTTTAACCACCAATACCATCATATATTTATATTTTAACCACCAATACCATCATATCTTTATATTTTAACCACCAACACCACAACTATTTTAACCACCAATACCATCATATCTTTATATTTTAACCACCAACACCACAACTATTTTAACCACCAATACCATCATATATTTATATTTTAACCACCAATACCATCATATCTTTATATTTTAACCACCAATACCATCATATATTTATATTTTAACCACCAATACCATCATATATTTATATTTTAACCACCAATACCATCATATCTTTATATTTTAACCACCAATACCATCATATATTTATATTTTAACCACATACAACAGCTCTATGTGAACCCCATTGCATTGAGCTTCTAACCTTCCAGTAAAGCAGTTTTAATATTCCATTTAATATTATTATTATTATTATTACTAAGGGTGGTGGATTGGCAGTATCGGTAGAGTCGGACACCATGCTTTGTAGCATGAGTTACGGCCCTTTACGGTCTGAGTTAACTTTGCCTTTCATCCTTACGGGGTCAATAAAATAAAGTACCAGTAATGTACTGGGTAATTGCTGGCCTTGTGCCTAAAGTAGAATATATATATATGTTTATCCCGGGTTCAATTGGGGGTAACCACAGTAAGTAAGGTACTCAATACATAGCAGAGTATAAATATTTAATATAGAAAAGCTTCTACAGGACTAGAACTGTTTCATTTGTGAGAAATCATATATAATAAATTAGTCTATGCGTTCAATTATTTAAATTATTTGATCATTATTTCTACTTTTGTTTTACTTTCTCAGGGAGATTCTGGCGGCCCACTTTACTGCCCAGACAAGGGTAGAATGGTAGTTGCTGGTATCACATCTTTTGGATTTAATTGTGCTACTGATGCTGCCATCTTTACCAATGTTGCACAATTCCGTAAATTTATTGACAATAGTCTAGAAATGCTTCAATAAACTTGTAAAATAAAAATTAAATCGCTTGTTTTGTTCTGGTTTCTTCCACATATTTCAGTTTCAGAGGTGGTATTCACCCCAGTCACCAATCTGGGACTTTGTCAAACCTGTGAAGATTTGGCTTATTTAGCAACAGCTTTAACTCCCCTTCTACGTCACTGTGTTGTGAGAGCTGTTTAGGGAGTCGCAGGCGTCACCCTTCCTCCCAGTAGTTTACCGCTGTGTGTCTGGGGTTGTATAAGTAAATAAGGACAGTTCCCACTACACAAAGTAGAGCTACATTGAATATTCCAGTGTCTTTTGTGGTTATGGAAATGGAAAAGGAAGAGAAAGGCAAGGGCTCTGGGGCCACAGAAGAATGGGGAAGGGATCTAAGCCTAGGGAGCGGCGGTATTAAGGCTGAGCCTCAGGGACAAGACTGCAAAAGTATTCCCGCCGACAATGGCCAGCAACATCCGCTGCAACAGCCACCCCACCTTGTGGGGCTCCTTCCTTAGAAGAGGCTGCTGACATTCCGATCTTGCGGAGGAACTCGGCAGTATGGGGTCCAAGTACGCCTGGGGTCTCGACGGCGACCGGTGCGAACGTCTCTCATATATATAAGACAACTAATGTTCCTAGGACATGTGATCAGGAAAGGCATGCTGGAAGACCTTTCTCTTAGCAGAGAAATCCCTGGGAAACGTGCCAGAGGTCGTCAAAGGAGGTCCTTTTTTGACAATTTCAACATCAAAGCCGCAGAAGTATGGGATTTCGCCCGAGATCGAACAGCGTGAACGTCATGGCACGTCAAACACTGATATAATAATTGCACAAGAAGATTTATATACTATATATATATACACACGTGTATAGGTCAAGGGAAATAATTCTCAACTTTTAAAACATACTGAAGAAGATTTACATGAATTCTCTCCCCTTGACTGTTACACGAATCGGTTCAAATGTTTTCGTAATAAAATACGTGGAACAAATTATATAAAGAAAACCAGCCCAAGAATCACCGACATAAAACCAGCCCAAGAATCACCGACATAAAACCAGCCCAAGAATCACCGACAAAAAACCAGCCCAAGAATCACCGACATAAAACCAGCCCAAGAATCACCGACAAAAAACCAGCCCAAGAATCACCGACATAAAACCAGCCCAAGAATCACCGACAAAAAACCAGCCCAAGAATCACCGACATAAAACCAGCCCTAGAATCACCGACATAAAACCAGCCCTAGAATCACCGACATAAAACCAGCCCAAGAATCACCGACATAAAACCAGCCCAAGAATCACCGACATAAAACCAGCCCTAGAATCACCGACATAAAACCAGCCCAAGAATCACCGACATAAAACCAGCCCAAGAATCACCGACATAAAACCAGCCCAAGAATCACCGACATAAAACCAGCCCTAGAATCACCGACATAAAACCAGCCCAAGAATCACCGACATAAAACCAGCCCAAGAATCACCGACATAAAACCAGCCCAAGAATCACCGACATAAAACCAGCCCAAGAATCACCGACATAAAACCAGCCCTAGAATCACCGACATAAAACCAGCCCAAGAATCACCGACATAAAACCAGCCCAAGAATCACCGACATAAAACCAGCCCAAGAATCACCGACATAAAACCAGCCCTAGAATCACCGACATAAAACCAGCCCAAGAATCACCGACATAAAACCAGCCCTAGAATCACCGACATAAAACTAGCCCTAGAATCACCGACATAAGACCAGTCCAAGAATCACCGACATATCCAATCCAGCTCCATTTACAATTCTTTAGTAAGACCTGGCTAAGGAAAAACAACGAAAAAAGCATAAAATCAGTAAAGTATAAAAATTATTATCATTGGTGGTTGTCGAAGTAGACTATAGTTATTTGTGTGTGTGTACATGTATATATATGTATGTATGCGTGTGTGTGTGTATATATGTATATATATGTATGTATGTGTGTGTGTGTATATATATATGTATATATATGTATGTATACGTGTGTGTGTGTGTGTATATATGTATATATATATATATATGTATGTGTGTGTGTGTATATATATATGTATATATGTATGTATGCGTGTGTGTGTATATATGTATATATATATATATGTATGTATGCGCGTGTGTGTGTGTGTATATATATGTATATATATGTATGTATGTATGCGTGTGTGTGTGTATATATGTATATATATATGTATGTATGCGTGTGTGTGTGTATATATGTATATATATATATGTATGCGTTTGTGTGTATATATGTATATATATATGTATGCATGCGTGTGTGTATGTATATATATGTATATATATATATGTATGTATGCGTGTGTGTGTGTGTATATCTGTATATATATATGTATGTATGCGTGTGTGTGTGTATATATATATATGTATATATGTATGTAAGTGTGTGTGTGTGTATATATGTATATATATATATATATGTATGCGTGTGTGTGTGTATATATATATGTATGCGTGTCTGTGTGTATATATGTATATATATATCTATGTATGTGTGTGTGTGTGTATATATGTGTATATATATATGTATGTATGTCTGTGTGTGTGTATATATGTATATATATATATGTATGTATGTGCGTGTGTGTGTATATATGTATATATATATATATGTATGTATGTGTGTGTGTGTATATATGTATATATATATATATATATATGTATG
>OZ024761.1:3431353-3438853 GCA_964016885.1 Eledone cirrhosa | reverse complement strand
GGTTTCACTCGCAGATATGGCAGTTGTGAGGCCAATAAAAACAGTAGCAGTCCAGCACTGGAGTCGATATAATCGACTTTCTCCATGTCTCCAGATTAGCCTTGTAGGTAAAGTAGAGATCTTTATTGTTGCCAGAGGGGGATAGATTGGAATAATCGGTACAGCAACAGACACAATGTTTTGCTGTATTTAGTCAATAGTCAATCCAGTACTAGGCTCAACTCTTTCTCTAGACCTCTTCCTCACATCTCTCTTTCTCACACACACACACACACACACACACACACACACACACACACACACTCTATCACTTTCTCTCCGTCTCTCCCACCCTCCCTATCTCTCACTATTGTGAGCAAATGGGGTCCCACGTGCTGACCGCCCCGTGTCCTTGGTGGACAGAATAGAGAAGGTATTTCCCCGGACGATGGTGAGGGAGACACTTTGGAAGAGCCACTCCAGATTGAAGGGCTCACCCCTGCGGGTAACCAACTCTGTGCCAATGGTGGTCAGTAGGGAGGTGGCCCTAGGGCCAAGGACACCAGAAGTCTTCCCTGTTACCAGGAATAGAACCCACGACATTATGATCGTAAGTCCAATACCCTTACCACTAGACCACACACCTCCACAGAACACAACACACAGCCCAGCCCGGGAATCGAACCCCCGACATTATGATCATAAGTCCAACGTCTTCATCACTAGGTCTCGTACAAACACAAAACAAAATGGCAGTATACAAGATTTGAACGGATTAGAGGAAACAGTAAAACAGTAGCGAGATATGTAACAGTCGAACAACAAGGCCCCATACCTCATTCTCTTAACCAGTGGGGTGGAGCTTGTCAAATCAGACCGAGGAAACAATGTTTCCATTGGTCTTTCCATTCCAATTGTTAACACTACCTGTCGCAACTCCAGGTAGAAGGAGCAACGTGAAATAAAGTGTCTTGCTCAAGGACATAACGAATCGCCTGGTCAGGGAATCGAGCTCATAACCTCAAGATTGTGAATTCATTTCTCTAACCACTCAGCCACACACCTTCTCTAGTGAGATATATCACAGATAATACCAGACATAATTTCATTGAGTTACACATTTCTGAAATGTAAACTTTACACGAGAAATTAAATAGATTTAATCTTTTACATAGAGAAATATTTGTTTTTATTCGGAGGCTGTGTATCTCAGACTCTCCAATAATTGATAGTTTCTTCTATGACAAAATATTCTTAGATATATTTTCACATACAACTTAACTCTTGTCTTTACAACGATTCTTTTATATATACATATATGTAAATATATGTATATGTAAATATATATATATATATATATATATATATATATATATATATATATATATATATATACAACGTGTTAACGATCAAATTTTAGTTTAGAACATTTATTTGCTGACAATTATTTCTTTCAGAGGAAAGTCTGGAATCATCGGAGTATATGGAATGTCGAAACATGTGATTAAAATCCTAGTCATTCAGAACATTTAGGGTACATAATTGTTGTTAGTGTCATAGGCATCATGTGGAGAGTCAGGAGTTATAAAGATGTTCTGCTTGAGAGAACACAATTACTGGCAGCACTGGCTGAAGGTGTAGGAGGTATAAGCAAAAAGTACAGGCAAAAAAGTTATAAGCAAGGAAAAAGTTACAAGCAAGGAAAAATGTGGGATAGGATAGACATAAGACATAAGATATCTTAACATTGGAGAACAGTTAATGTTATGGGTGTACAATGCAGGAGTCAATACAATCAATAAGGCATGTATGAGGAAAGAGTTATAATGCAGTTGAAATAAACATATTTTGTGTGGGGTGTTAAAGCATGTTATAATTGTTAGAAATGTTTAAGGTAGTGTGCAATTTGTTAGAGAGGCGTGTGGTGATAATGTAGGTATTTGTTATGTAAGGTGTAATGCAAAGCACATAATAGAGTTGGATATGTGATTTTCATTCAAGTGTTTTTGTGTTGTAGTTCGTATGTATGCGTATATGTTGGTTGTAACACACAGCTATTAACCATGGGATTATTTTGAGTCGTTTATAGTCAATAGGTGTTTATTTGTTAAATGTAAATTCCACTGAATTACAGGCCATGTTGTTATTGTAGGTGTATTGTTTTAGGCATTTTTATCCACAAATTATCTTTTCTAGGGGTTGTATTAACCGTTATTAAGCTGTTGGTAAACCGTTAGGTTGCTTAATTTTATGAATTTACACAGGAAGTTGTAAAGGGGGTTAATAACAAAGGGAGGTAGTTAAGGTTGCTGACAAATTGAGGGTTGTTTTATTATTGTAGTAGTGTTATAAATTAATCTTTATAGAGTATATAAAATATTATTATTAATTATATAATTGTTATCTTTTCAACTTGTGTGGAGGGGGTTAAAAACATTTTAAAAATTATTTTATTATAACTAGATAGTTTTTACATAGTTAGTATATGTATATATAATATAAAGTATACATATATGTGTGAGAATGTGTTTATATATATGAAGGGGATTTAGCTATCACTTCCCATTTTAAGGTGTATGGCATATTACTTGATTTTAATGAGTGGATAGTGAGGTTACGTTGCTAAGTTTAGGGTTTGTGAATGAATGAAGGTGTGAATTATATCTGGTCTTAAAGCTATTCGATGCTGAGCCTATATATACTTTCGAGATGTGATTAACAGTTACAGTACCGGAGTAGATAATGTCTTTAATAAGGCAGTTCTTACTTAATGGGCATGTCTTGTTAGGTCTACAATTACAATTGTTTTGGTAACTAGTATACTGGTTAAGGGGGTATGAATTTGAGTGGTTGTTGCTGTTTCTACTTCTAGTATTATGATTATGGTGAGTATTATTATTATTACCATTATTATTGGTATTATTAGTGTGACTTGCTGTATGGTCCTGTACTGTGTTATTGTTCAGGTTATTTCTATACTGGACATTATTACTTTGGTGAAATCTGAAGTACTTTTTAATCTTTCTCTTGTTGGTGCTGGCTATATGGTCTGCTATGTTAGGTGTGGTGGAGTAGGAGATTTTAATTGTGTTTTTGTTAAATAAGTTGTGGTATTTATGGTTAATTGGGAAGTTTTTGTCTAGAGTAGAGAAGAAAGCTTTAGGTATGTTTGTTGAAACATTTAAGTTGAACGGAGGATTAAAAATGTGTTACTCCTTCTTCTATTCTTCCTATGGCTGTTATTCATATTATTGTTTTGTGTGGTATTAGGTACCTTCTTATCTATATTTTTCTTTCTGTGGGTTTTCCTAGGATTATTGCTGTGGTGTGAGTTAACCTTTTTGATGTCCTCTGTATAGGAGTCAGGATTTTCAATACTATGATTATATTTTATTTTATTCATGGCCATATTGTGTAAAATTATATTAGGTTGTCTATGGGTGGTTGACGATTTAGGTTTAAATTTAATTTTATCTCTAGGGCCGGGGAATTGCTTTATCTAAATTTTTTTTTTCTAAATTGTTTTTACTAATAATACCAATGTCAGATCTGGATTGTACACCCATAACATTAACTGTTCTCCAATGTTAAGATATCTTATATCTTATATCTTATGTCTATCCTATCCTACATTTTTCCTTGCTTATAATTTTTTGCCTGTACTTTTTGCTTATACCTCTTACACTTTCAACCAATGCTGCCTTTTTAACTCCTAACTCTCCATATGACAATTATGTACCCTAAATGTTCTGAATGACTAGGATTTTAGTCACATGTTTTGACATTCCCTATGCTCCGATGATCTCAGACTTCCTCCTGGAAGAAACAATTGTCAGCAAATAAATGTTCTAAACTAAAATTTGATCGTTTTAACACTTTGTATCTCGGCTCTGTTTACACTTGATAATTTGCATTGAGCCTTTTGTCATACCGGTAACCGGCAAGTACTACCCTCCATATTTATAATTGTATTAAACATATATAAATATAAATATTCTTATTACTATATATATATGTATATATATATATGTAAATATATATATCTCTCTATATATAATATCTCTCTCTCTCTCTCTCTCTCTCTCTCTCTCTCTCTCTCTCTCTCTCTCTATATATATATATATATATATATATATATATATATATATATATATATATATATATATATATATAATATATATATATGTATATATATATATATGTATATATATGTGTATTTATATATAATATAGTTTATCTTTTATATATTTTATATATATTTTATATTTTATAATTTTTATATATTTTTTATATTATTTTATATATTTAATATATTTAATATATATTTTTATATATGTTTAATATACATTCACATAGATGTAGATATACTCGCAAACACACATATATGTATATACTAGGAAACACACACACATATATACTTGCAGACACACAAACATATATACTTGTAAACACACAAACACATACCTGCACGCCCGCCTCATACATACTCGCAAACGCACACAGACACACAAACACATATCTGCAAACCTACACACTGCACATACATGAACACTAGCTAACTTCTTGGATATATCCCTTAATCTTGACACTGGCCTATATTACCCTTACCATAAAAACAACGAGAATCTAAATTATGTTAATTTTAAATCTAACCACCCCACTAACATTAAAAATGCTATAGTCAGTAATATTGAAAAAAGAATCTGAAATCTATCCTCTAATAAAGATATCTTCGACGCCAATGCCAATTACTATAATAATGCGCTTTCAAAAGCCGGTTATCCTGATAAAATTAAATACAGTAAGGAAACCAATCATCGAAGGTCTTATAGTAAAATAATTAATTATGAACATTCCAATAACTTAAATAAAAGACCTAGATACAAAAATATAATCTGGTTTAATGCTCCTTTTTCTCTATCTATTAATAATAATATTCCTAAACTATTCTTTAGGGCCTTAGATAAATGCTTCCCTCCCTCACATATCTATAGTAAAATCTTTAACAAACACACTTCCTACATCTCTAACATTATCTCTAAACACAACAATAAAATATTAAATAATAAATTACATCCTTCCAACACTGAGCGTCATAATAATAGCAGTTGTATACCCGACGTCATAGTTAACTCTAGGCTAGATTCTGTAAATTTAAATACGACGTCAAACGTAACTTCGTTGAATGTTCATAACACCAATCTAAATCAGGAAACTATTGTTCCTATTGTAAATAACTTCTCCATTCCAATTCCTTCTATAAATAATACCAGGTCACTTATTAATAACTCTGTTAATTTCTTTAATCGTAATTGTAATTGCCCTAATAAAACTAAATGACCTCTTAACCATTGTCTTGATAAAAACGTAGTCTCTGAATGTAAGGTTATAACTGATACTAATTCTTTTACCTATTTCGGTTCCACTTCCACTTCCTTCAAAGTTAGATTTTATAATCACAAATCGTCTTTTAAATACCAACTTAAAAGAACTAACACGGCACTCTCGGAACTCATATGGTCCTTAAAAGACAAAAATATTAACTATAACATCTCTTGGAGGAAGGTTTGCTCCGCCTTTCCCTACCTGAATTCTTCCCTATCCAGAACATGTAATCTCTGCCTAGCCGAGAAATTTACCATTATATCTAATTTCAATTCTATAATAAATAGACGCACAGATTTATTTTCGCTCTGCTTGCATAAATTCCATAGAACATTCCATAAAGTATACAGCTAATATCTCAATACCTTATTAGTTTAAAACCCTCTTTTCACAAAGGCTTATATATCTTTTATAAATATACCCATCTTTCTACCTTATTTCAGTATTATATATTATATATTACAATTTACTCATTCTATGTCATTCTTCTTTATCATTTTCCTTTCTTCCTTTTTTTCTTTTTTAATTTCTAATCTCTAATCTGTACTTTTTCTTCCCAATTACTTCTCAATTCATATTATTACTCACTACAGCATTATCCATTCTTCCATCTTTCCTCATATTATTGGCCATTAAAACTATATTTTTTTAATACATTATAATATTACCATTAGAAGATTTCCGTAAACATAAACTTTTTTGACGTTAGATATTTTTTTTTCTTCCTTAAATTTTTCTTCTCTCTTCTCTCCTTCCCTGCTCGTTTTAAACCCATTACTAACTTTTACTTTTACATATTACAATACATAAAAACAAACTTAAACCCCAACTAATTTCTTTTTAATATATTATAATATTACCGTTAGAAAATATTTCGTAAACATATATACTTTTTGACGTTAGATATTTTCTTCCTTAAACATTCTTTTTTCTTCTCTCCTTCCATGCTCATTTTAAACATACTATTTACGTATACATATTACAATACATAAAAACAAACTTAAACCCTAACTAATTCCTCTAAATTCATAACTCATTTATTCTTCTCCTTCTTTTCACATTATATCCTTAATATCATTAATATTTTTATCTTAATAATACATATTAATAGATTCTTTTCTTCGCACATATTATTAAACCCTTCAATATACAAACCTTAATTTAATACTATTCTTAATTCCTTTTTCTTCATGCATAAACCTCATAAACTTTTAACTTCAAAATCTTTTAAATTATCTATTATCTTCCAACGGTTTTTAAATTTCTCTCTGTGAGACAATATTTTCTCAGTTGTAAAGGCTATCTCTCTCTCTCTATCACCCATTTCTCCTCCTATCTCATCCTTCCTTCTTATATTCCTCCCCCACCATCCTTTACTCTTATTTCTTCCTTTTCCTTACCTTTTCCCTCCCTCGCACTTTTTCCCAATCTCATACATCCATCTTAATTTATTTTTCATATGTTGATTTAAATCTTCACTATTCACAAGTGTTTTTTAAGCTTCATATCATGTCTCCCTATTTTATCTGATGAGAACGCAGATATCATCCCATGATGATATTTGTTTTTGAAATGCGCATAATAAAATACTTGGAACTCTTTTAACCATCTTTTGATCTTATATTATTTATACTCCAGTCCTACAAACTGTAGAGTGCTACTTATCCGATATTTGCATTGCTTTATTGTGCTACAATAAACCTCACCACCTACATATATATATATATATATATATATATATATAATAAATGTAATTTGAGTTTTTCAAATATTTTGGATTCGTTTGCAATTATGCAAACAAGCCTCAATTTTATAGCCATGTCAGTAGAATGAACCCTTCATTCTTGCTCTTGTGTTGGCATGTCAACAGAACTGCAGACACTGCTAATATGCAGATCTGACTGATCAGCCAGACTGGTATTTTTGAAAATAGCATATATTTTCGCTAGCTCTGACAGTTTGGCAGCTGAACAGTGATCTGTACTGATGAAGGGTGATACCCAGAAACATTAGTGTCTGCAGTTCTGTTCACATGCCAACACAAGAGCAAGAATGAAGTGTTCATTCTACTGACATGGCTATAAAATTGAGGCTTGTTTGCATAATTGCAAACGAATCGAATGTTATTATTAATAT
>OZ024761.1:3421353-3428853 GCA_964016885.1 Eledone cirrhosa | reverse complement strand
TATATATAGTTTTCAATGCCTGCATACCTTTGATGATGCCATTACTTGTTCGTAAACTTGGAAGGAATAGACGTACTCGACAACAGAGGAGAAGAATATGGAAGTTAAAGGACCCCACAGCCAGTAACAAATTTAAAAGCATATTACTTGATGCTTTTGACAATAAGGAAGAGCAATTAGAGACGTACAATATAGAGGAACAGTGGGAATTCCTGAAAGTGACAGATGAAATCTGTGGATGGAGCAGACCTATAGACAGGAGGAGAGTAACTTGGTGGTGGAACAGTAAGGTGGAGGAAACAATCAAGGCCAAAAAGCAGGCTTGGAAAGCATGGCGGGATGGGGGAAGTAGAGAAGACTATCAAGTGGCCAGGAGGGAAGCTAGGAGACAAGTGTACTTTGCAAGAAGGGAAGCAGAGAAAAGAAAGTTCAAGCATGTTCTACAACGCGAGGACCAAAAACGCGAGGTGTTCAGGATTGTTCAGGCAATGTGTCAAGGAAAACTGTGATATTGTCGGGGGGAAGTGTGTCCGTAATGATGATGGTGTACTTGCCATCACTGATGCTGATAAGAAGGTAGCTTGGAAGTGTCACTACGAGAGACTACTAAATGAGGAGAATAAATGTGAAAAAGATTACACCTCTCTAAGACAATGTCACTGGACTGAGATCTTTGGGGCTACGCAGTAATACAGAAGACCCGCCTTGCCTATACATAGCGAAACCTACAGTCAGTAGACACCTCTTAACCAAATATACACCCCATCCCACTACCTCAACTCCACCCCCAATCCCACCAACACCACCCTTTCTCTGTAAAGTTATGTTGGTACCACAACATCCAGTCCAAAATCGTGTAGGTGTCACGACAAAAAAATACACAGTCCACGCTGTAATGTGGCCGTGTAGGTAACACGGTAAAAAACCCCCAGTCCACACTGTAAACGTGGTTGGTGTTGGGAAGGGCATCCAGCCGTAGAAAACCTGCCAGACAGTCCTATACGAGCAAGACAACCAATCTTGCCTCAAGTGGGACAATTCCCGTCTCAACCCATGCTAGCGTGGAAGATAGACGTTAAACGATGATGATGATGATGATGATGATGATGATGATATATATATATGTATACATATATATATATGTATATATATGTATACATATATATATGTGTATACATATATATATAAGTATATATATATATGTATATATATATGTAGATATATGTATATATATATATATATATATATATATATCAAATCAACTTTTCAAATACAAGTCGATGTTGAACGGTATGTCAAATCTATTTATCTATAAAACTGTCTATATTGTATTTTGTCTGAGGAAGGCATAGCATATTGTTAATATGATATCCCTGAAATATATATAATGAAATAAATATGGTTTTATAGATATAGTTTCCATTTATTTAATATCGTATATATATATATATATATATATATATATATATATATATATATATATATATATATATATATATATATATATATATATATGTATACATATTCGAGCGATCCATGGCCAGCTTTGCCATATTCAAATAACAAAAAAATGTTTTCACTCTACATGGCTGAATACAATAAATGTAACCTGAGTTTTTTGAATATTAATAATAATATTCGATTCGTTTGCAATTATTCAAACATGCCTCATTTCTAATATGGCAAAGCCGGCCATTATAGATGTATGTGTGTATATATATCATCGTCACCATCAACATCATCATCATCATCATCATCATCGTTTAACGTCTATCTTCCACGCTAGCATGGGTTGAGACGGGAATTGTCCCACTTGAGCCAAGATTGGTTGTCTTGTCTGGAAATGTCTGGCGGGTTATCTACGGCTGGATGCCCTTCCCATCACCAACCACGTTTACAGTGTGAACTCGGAGGTTTTTACCGTGTTACCTACACGGCCACATTACAGCGTGGACTGTGTGTTTCTTTTGTCGTGACACCTACACGACCTCATTTATTTAGGACTGGATGTTGTGGTACCAACATAACTTTACAGAGAAAAGGGTGGTGTTTATGGGGGTGGGTGGGTTTAGTAGGGGTAGTGGGATGGTGGGTGTATTTTTGGTTAAAAGGTGTCTACTGACTGTAAGTTTCGCTTTGTACATAGGCTAGGCGGGTCTTCTGTATTACTACGTAGCGCTAAAGATCTCGGTCCAGTGACATTGTCTTGGAGAGGTGTGTGTGTATATATATATATATAAAAAACCAAAGGTTTAACAAGGTTCATTGATTAATCAATGAATAAAGTTTTACAATAGATTAGAAGCACTCAACAATGAGGTTTTCTGGAGTTATTAATATTACTTCAAAATATTAATAAATATAGATATTCATGTGATCAAATATATTTTATTATACATATTTCAGAGGTACTGAGCTATTTCATCAATACGTCCTCATCAGATAAAATAAATTGATGTCTGGCATACCTCGACTCTGCTGATGGTTCAATTCCAGTCTTGGCAGTGATTAGTTATGACAAAACTCAATATTTATATACCATAAGTTGAAACATGAAAAACTACATATAATAGAGAGGGTACGTAGGAAAAGGTGTATAAAAAATATATAATAATAAATATAATAAGTATATATAAAGGCAAGTGAAAAATATAAACATATAACTACATAACTGTTAAAAATTTAAATAATAAAATATGTATACCTCCGTATTATAGAGGGAGCAAATGAGAGAGCGAGAGAGCTAACTAGAGGAGAGAAAGAAAAGGAAAGAGAGATGAAAACACAGAAAGTGAGATATGTATGGTAACATATAATTACATAAGAAGGAGAATCGAGGTATATGATGCGTGACCGTTTTTTTTCAAATATTAAGTTAATTAGAAATAATCAATTAATTAAATAACTTGAAATTTTTAGACTATAATATTTGTAAGAACCTGTATTATTGTATTATATCAAAATTAAAACAAATATAAAGTGAAAAAGATAATTTAACATAATTCCAAGGGTAATCAAAGTATATTTAAATTATTAAATATAGTCAATAATTTAGTTAGAAAGATCAAAATTAAAAATTTTATAAATGTAGTAAATATGATATTAAACCAGATTTATTTAGATATAAACATTTGTATAGTTCTTATATAAACTATAAGATTTAAATCGATATTTATCAATTATATATAATATTAATTATAAGTTAAAAATACACTTAAGAGTGTTATAATTTTGATTTAACTAGATTTTACTGTATTCAAAATTATACATCAAGTTAAGTACAGATTATTAATCAATTTAGATAAAACGAAACTTTTATACGATAAATGTAAACAATATCTTCGTACGACGTAAACAAATATTTAAAGTAATAAAACAGTTTACGAGTCTGAAGACATTACAGGTATCAAATTCATAAGATACAAGGTTTAAAAAATACAAAAGTAAGTGTATTTAAACAATCTAGAGATTAACATATTGTATAAGAGAGCAGGTAAACAATTTCTATGGTTAGGTAGAAACCTTATATCCAATATTAATAATAGCAATAATAATAAAAGCATTACAAGAATTATTATTCAGAGTCAATATCATTTCACACTTAGTCAATGTTTTTTCCTAATTTTATATGATGCTTGAAATGTAGATGTAGATTTGTGCAGGCAGTTTGAGAATAATTCACTTTTTTTGTTAATTAAATTACCATAATTAGCAATTATTAATAGAGTCTCGGTATTGTAAAGATTGCAGTTAGGAGAAATAGAGCTATTTTGGTAGACTTGACAGTTGCGAAGCTTGGACCAAAATATTGAGTATTTAAAATTTTTCTCTTTTAAAGACCATATTAGTTGTGATAAAGAAGTAGATCATTTCTTATCCGGATTAGAAAAAGAATGCTTATGATTGGAAAATCTCAGTTTAAAGCTCGATACTTACCTATAAAAATAAGTAATGGTATAAACATAAAATATACTTAGCGACCACATCAAGACGTAAATCATCCGCGTATTTGTTCGTACTATTCGTTAGGGTATAATGTGGGGCTGTAATACAGGAAAGTTTTATGCAATTTGTGTTTACAAGCCGAAATTGCCTCAGATTTTTGTTTAAGATGGCGTTGAGTATTTCGAGGGCTTTAGCGGCGCAAAGATCGCATGATCTTTCGATATAAGCTGAAAGGGTTAAGAAAAGATTGGGTGTGCATGTAAAGACTGCTTGAATCTATTGGCGGTTAACCCTATGTAGGCCCTACTAGACGTGGGTATATATATATATATATATATATATATATATATATATATATATATATATATATATATATATATATATATATATATATATATATATATACACACATATATATATACATATATATGTGGGAGGTGAGTTTTATTGTAGCACAATAAAGCAATGCAAATATCGGATAAGTAGCACTCGACAGTTTGTAGGACTGGAGTATAAATAATATAAGATCAAAAGATGGTTAAAAGAGTTCCAAGTATTTTATTATGCGCATTTCAAAAACAAATGTCATCATGGGATGATATCTGCGTTCTCATCAGATAAAATAGGGATACATGATATGAAGCTTAAAAAACACTTGTGAATAGTGAAGTTTTAAATCAACATATATATGTTGATTTAAATCTTCACTATTCACAAGTGTTTTTTAAGCTTCATATCATGTATCCCTATTTTATCTGATGAGAACGCAGATATCATCCCATGATGACATTTGTTTTTGAAATGCGCATAATAAAATACTTGGAACTCTTTTAACCATCTTTTGATCTTATATTATATACATATATATATATATATATATATATATATATATATATACATATATTTATATATATATATATATATATATATATATATACATACATACATATATATACACATATATATATACATATATATACACACATATAAATATATATATATGCATATATATATGTACACATACATATACATACATATACACACACATATACATATATACATATATATATACATACATATACATACATACATATATATACATATATATATATACATACATACATATACATACATATATACATACATATTATACTCTGCTCTGTAAGAGCATCGAGTGCTCAAACGGCCTACCGCATAATGTATGTATCTATGTATGTATGTATATGAGAGAGAGAAACAGAGAGAGATTTAAAAGAGTCGAAGTCAGTGTTGCAATATATATAGAAACTTTATTGGCATATTACAATAGTTTTCGATATCGATCAGCTCAAGGTACAATCAAGATGACAGGGCCCGACTTCTTTATATTTGACACACTACAGCCGTATCACTGGAACACTACCCAAACATAACACACCTCGTCACAGTATTGAGTACTTCGAACGGCGCGACGCCTGTAACTGCTGTTACACACACACATATATATATATATACATGTGTATATACATATATATATACATGTATACACACAAACACACACATATATATATATATGTAAAAGGTAAACAGAAATACCAACACAATGGGTACAGTATATGAAAGGGATATATTAGGTTAACGCTTGATATAGCAGGAAGAGGGTCTTAACGTTTCGGACGCTAGTCCTTCATCAGAAGAAAGAATGGAAAATAAGATAGATTGAAGGGACGGGTGGGTTTGAATAGGAAAAAATGTCTTTACACATGTATATATATATATATATATATATATATATATATATATACATGTGTAAAGACATTTTTTTTTTGTTGTTACCCTGGCGTCCCCTTTGTTTACGTGTCCCAACGACTTTTTTTAGCCGTTGTTCGCACCAACCTGAGGCATATGGCCCTTAAAGCGATGAAATGCCTAGGACGGTTGGAGGGTCACTGATGAAGGACTCACTTTTTCATATATATATATATATATATATATATATATATATATATATATATATATATATATACTGGGGAATTTAGATCGATATAATGCCAATGTCACTGAAGCTAACGTAACTATTTCGATCTTGCTTTCCCTAGAACTGATCAATGGTAACGAGGTGTGGAGAACTTGTTTCGGAGTATGTCCCAGTGACACCTTTACAGGTGGCAACCATAGAGAACAAGTAAAGCTGATAAAAATAAGAGAATGTTAAGATTTGTAACAGTTTAAGACATAGTTCAAATACTTCCTTTACTTAGAACGGCTGGGACCACTGAAAAAAGAATTCAAAATACATGTATTATATGTATATATGTATGTATACATGCATGTATATATGTTTGTAATGTATGTATATATGTGTGTGTATATGTAAGTAATGTGTGTGTATATGTGTGTATATATATGTATATATGTATGTACATATGTATGTATATATGTATGTTTATATATGTATATATGTATGTATATATGTATATATATATGTATATATGTTTATATATATGTATGTATATATGTATGTAATGTGTGTATATATGTATGTATATATGTATGTAATGTGTGTATATATGTATATATGTATGTAATGTATGTATATATGTATGTATACATGCATGTATATATGTTTGTAATGTATGTATATATGTGTGTATATATGTATATATGTGTGTATATATATGTATGTAATGTAAGTATATGTGTATGTATATATGTATGTATATGTGTATGTATATATGTATATATGTATATATGTATATATATATGTATGTATATATGTATATGTGTATATATATATGTATGTATATATGTATATGTGTATGTATATATGTGTATATATGTGTGTATATATGTGTGTATATATGTGTGTATATATGTATGTGTATATATGTACGTAGGAGTCATTAAAAAGCCAGATAAAATGGTAGAGTGGTTAGAACGTCGGGTGGAATGGTAGAGTGGTTAGAACGTCAGATAGAATGGTAGAGTGGTTAGAACGTCAGATAGAATGGTAGAGTGGTGAGAAGGTCAGATAGAATGGTAGAGTGGTTAGAACGTCAGATAGAATGGTAGAGTGGTTAGAACGTCAGATAGAATGGTAGAGTGGTTAGAACGTCAGATAGAATGGTAGAGTGGTTAGAACGTCAGATAGAATGGTAGGGTGGTTAGAACGCCAGATAGAATGGTAGAGTGGTTAGAACGTCAGATAGAATGGTAGGGTGGTTAGAACGTCAGATAGAATGGTAGGGTGGTTAGAACGTCAGATAGAATGGTGGGGTGGTTAGAACGTCAGATAGAATGGTAGGGTGGTTAGAACGTCAGATAGAATGGTAGAGTGGTTAGAACGCCAGATAGAATGGTAGATTGGTTAGAACGTCAGATAGAATGGTAGAGTGGTTAGAACGTCAGATAGAATAGTAGGGTGGTTAGAACGTCTGATAGAATAGTAGAGTGGTTAGAACGTCAGATAGAATGGTAGAGTGGTTAGAACGTCAGATAGAATGGTAGAGTGGTTAGAACGTCAGATAGAATGGTAGAGTGGTTAGAACGTCTGATTGAATGGTAGAGTTGTTAGAA
>OZ024761.1:3403853-3413853 GCA_964016885.1 Eledone cirrhosa | reverse complement strand
AGTTAACATAGTAGAGTTAACACTGTAGAGTTAACATAGTAAAGGTAACACAGTAGAGATAACGTAGTAGAGTTAACACAGTAGAGCTAATATAGTAGAGTTAACATAGTAGAATTAACATTGTAGAGTTAACATAGTAGAGTGAACATAGTAGAGTTAATATAGTAGAGTTAATATAGTAGAGTTAATATAGTAGAGTTAACATAGTAGAGTTAATATAGTAGAGTTAATATAGTAGAGTTAATATAGTAGAGATAATATAGTAGAGTTAACATAGTAGAGGTAAGACAGTAGAGATAACATAGTAGAGTTAACATAGTAGAGTTAACATAGTAGAGTTAATATAGCAGAGTTAACACAGTAGAGTTAACACAGTAGAGTTAACACAGTAGTGTTAATATAGCAGAGTTAACACTGTAGCGTTAATATAGTAGAGTTAACATAGTAGAGTTAACATAATAGAGATAACATAGTAGAGTAAACATAGAGTTAATATAGTAGAGTTAACATAGTTGAGTTAACATAGTAGACTTAATATAGTAGAGTTAACATAGTAGACTTAACATAGAGTTAACATAGTAGAGAAACATAGTAGAGTTAATAGAGTAGAGTTAACATAGTAGAGTTAACATAGTAGAGCTACTATAGTAGAGTTAACATAGTAGATCTAATATAGTAGAGTTAACATAGTAGAGTTAACATGGTAGAGTTAACATGCTAGAGTTAATATAGTAGAGTTAATACAGTAGAGTTAACACAGTAGAGTTAACACAGTAGAGTTAACACAGTAGAGTTAACATAGTAGAGTTAACACAGTAGATTTAATATAGTGGAGGTAACACAGTAGAGTTAACACAGTAGGGTTAATATCGTAGAGTTAACACAGTAGAGTTAACATAGTAGAGGTAACACAGTAGAGTTAACATAGTAGTGTTAACATAGTAGAGTTAACATAGTAGAGTTAACATAGTAGTGTTACTATAGTAGAGATAACATAATAGAGTTAACATAGTAGAGTTAACACAGTAGAGTTAACACAGTAGAGTTGACACAGTAGAGTTAATATCGTAGAGTTAACACTGTAGCGTTAACATAGTAAAGGTAACACAGTAGGGATAACGTAGTAAAGTTAACATAGTAGAGCTAATATAGTAGAGTTAACATAGTATAGTTAACATAGTAGAGTGAACATAGTAGAGTTAATATAGTAGAGTTAACATAGTAGAGTTAATAGAGTATAGTTAACATAGTAGAGTTAACATAGTAGAGTAAATATAGTAGAGTTAACATAGTAGACATAACATAGTAGAGTTAACATAGTAGAGTTAATAGAGTACAGTTAACACAGTAGAGTTAATATAGATGGTTAATATAGTAAAGTTAACATAGTAGAGTTAATAGAGTAGAGTTAACATAGTAGAGTTAACATAGTAGAGTTACCATAGTAGAGTTAATATCGTAGAGTTAACATAATAGAGTTAACATAGTAGACTTAACATAGTAGACTTAACATAGAGTTAACACAATAGACTTAACATAGTAGAGTTAACACAGTAGAGTTAACATAGTAGAGTTAACATAGTAGTGTTAACATAGTAGAGTTAACATAGTAGAGTTAACATAGTAGAGTTAATATAGTAGAGATAACATAGTAGAGTTAACATAGTAGAGTTAACACAGTAGAGTTAATATAGTAGAGTTAACACAGTACAGTTTACACAATAGAGTTAACATAGTAGAGTTAATATAGTAGAGTTAACACAGTAGAGTTAATATAGTAGAGTTAACATAGTAGAGTTAATATAGTAGAGTTAACACAGTAGAGTTAACATTGTAGAGTTAACATAGTAGAGCTAATATAGTAGAGGTAACATAGTAGAGTTAACATAGTAGAGTTAACATAGTAGACTTAACATTGAGTTAACACAGTAAACTTAACATAGTAGAGTTAACACAGTAGAGTTAACACAGTAGAGTTAACACAGTAGAGTTAACATAGTAGTGTTAACATAGTAGAGCAAATATAGTAGATTTAACATAGTAGAGTTAACATAGTAGAGTTAACATAGTAGAGTTAACATAGTAGAGTTAATATAGTAGAGTTAACATAATAGAGATAACACTGTAGAGTTAATATAGTAGAGTTAACACAGTAGAAGTAACACAGTAGAGTTAACACAGTAGAGTTAATATAGTAGAGTTAACATAGTAGAGTTACTATAGTAGAGTTAACACAGTAGAGTTAACATAGTAGAGCTAATATAGTAGAGTTAACACAGTAGAGTTAAAACAGTAGAGTTAACATAGTAGAGTTAATATAGTAGATTTAATATAGTAGATTTAATATAGTAGATTTAATATAGTAGAGTTACCACAGTAGACTTAACACAGTAGTGTTAATATAGTAGAGTTAACAGAGTAGGTGTAAGATAGTAGAATTAACGTAGTAGGATTAACATAGTAGAGTTAACATAGTAGAGTTAACATCGTAGAGTTAACACAGTAGTGTTAATATAGTAGAGTTAACATAGTAGAGTTAAAACAGTAGTGTTAACATAGTTGAGTTAACTTAGTCGAGTTAATATAGTAGAGTTAACGTAGTAGAGTTAACAAAGTAGAGTTAACACAGTAGAGTTAACATAGTAGGGCTAATATAGTAGAGTTAACATAGTAGAGTTAACATTGTAGAGTCAACATAGTAGAGTTAACATGCTAGAGTTAATATAGTAGAGTTAATATAGTAGAGTTAAAACAGTAGAGTTAACATAGTTGAGTTAACTTAGTAGAGTTAATATAGTAGAGTTAACATGCCAGAGTTAATATAGTAGAGTTAACATAGTAGAGTTAATATAGTAGAGTTAATGTAGTAGTGTTAACATAGTAGAGGTAACACAGTAGAGTTAACGCAGTAGATATGACACAGTAGAGTTAACTTAGTAGAGTTAACATAGTAGAGTTAATATAGAAGAGTTAACATAGTACAGTTAATATAGTAGAGTTAACATGCTAGAGTTAATATAGTGGAGTTAACATAGTAGAGTTAAAATAGTAGAGTTAACATAGTAGAGTTAACATAGTAGAGTTCACATAGTAGAGTTAATATAGTAGAGTTAACATAGTATAGTTAACATTGTGGAGTTAACATAGTAGAGTTGACGTAGTTGAGTTAACATAGTAGAGATAACATAGTAGAGTTAGCATAGTAGAGCTAATATAGTAGAGTTAACATAGTAGAGCAAATAAAGTTGAGTTAACATAGTAGAGTTAACACTGTAGAGTTAACATAGTAAAGGTAACACAGTAGAGATAACGTAGTAGAGTTAACACAGTAGAGCTAATATAGTAGAGTTAACATAGTAGAATTAACATTGTAGAGTTAACATAGTAGAGTGAACATAGTAGAGTTAATATAGTAGAGTTAATATAGTAGAGTTAATATAGTAGAGTTAACATAGTAGAGTTAATATAGTAGAGTTAATATAGTAGAGTTAATATAGTAGAGATAATATAGTAGAGTTAACATAGTAGAGGTAAGACAGTAGAGATAACATAGTAGAGTTAACATAGTAGAGTTAACATAGTAGAGTTAATATAGCAGAGTTAACACAGTAGAGTTAACACAGTAGAGTTAACACAGTAGTGTTAATATAGCAGAGTTAACACTGTAGCGTTAATATAGTAGAGTTAACATAGTAGAGTTAACATAATAGAGATAACATAGTAGAGTAAACATAGAGTTAATATAGTAGAGTTAACATAGTTGAGTTAACATAGTAGACTTAATATAGTAGAGTTAACATAGTAGACTTAACATAGAGTTAACATAGTAGAGAAACATAGTAGAGTTAATAGAGTAGAGTTAACATAGTAGAGTTAACATAGTAGAGCTACTATAGTAGAGTTAACATAGTAGATCTAATATAGTAGAGTTAACATAGTAGAGTTAACATGGTAGAGTTAACATGCTAGAGTTAATATAGTAGAGTTAATACAGTAGAGTTAACACAGTAGAGTTAACACAGTAGAGTTAACACAGTAGAGTTAACATAGTAGAGTTAACACAGTAGATTTAATATAGTGGAGGTAACACAGTAGAGTTAACACAGTAGGGTTAATATCGTAGAGTTAACACAGTAGAGTTAACATAGTAGAGGTAACACAGTAGAGTTAACATAGTAGTGTTAACATAGTAGAGTTAACATAGTAGAGTTAACATAGTAGTGTTACTATAGTAGAGATAACATAATAGAGTTAACATAGTAGAGTTAACACAGTAGAGTTAACACAGTAGAGTTGACACAGTAGAGTTAATATCGTAGAGTTAACACTGTAGCGTTAACATAGTAAAGGTAACACAGTAGGGATAACGTAGTAAAGTTAACATAGTAGAGCTAATATAGTAGAGTTAACATAGTATAGTTAACATAGTAGAGTGAACATAGTAGAGTTAATATAGTAGAGTTAACATAGTAGAGTTAATAGAGTATAGTTAACATAGTAGAGTTAACATAGTAGAGTAAATATAGTAGAGTTAACATAGTAGACATAACATAGTAGAGTTAACATAGTAGAGTTAATAGAGTACAGTTAACACAGTAGAGTTAATATAGATGGTTAATATAGTAAAGTTAACATAGTAGAGTTAATAGAGTAGAGTTAACATAGTAGAGTTAACATAGTAGAGTTACCATAGTAGAGTTAATATCGTAGAGTTAACATAATAGAGTTAACATAGTAGACTTAACATAGTAGACTTAACATAGAGTTAACACAATAGACTTAACATAGTAGAGTTAACACAGTAGAGTTAACATAGTAGAGTTAACATAGTAGTGTTAACATAGTAGAGTTAACATAGTAGAGTTAACATAGTAGAGTTAATATAGTAGAGATAACATAGTAGAGTTAACATAGTAGAGTTAACACAGTAGAGTTAATATAGTAGAGTTAACACAGTACAGTTTACACAATAGAGTTAACATAGTAGAGTTAATATAGTAGAGTTAACACAGTAGAGTTAATATAGTAGAGTTAACATAGTAGAGTTAATATAGTAGAGTTAACACAGTAGAGTTAACATTGTAGAGTTAACATAGTAGAGCTAATATAGTAGAGGTAACATAGTAGAGTTAACATAGTAGAGTTAACATAGTAGACTTAACATTGAGTTAACACAGTAAACTTAACATAGTAGAGTTAACACAGTAGAGTTAACACAGTAGAGTTAACACAGTAGAGTTAACATAGTAGTGTTAACATAGTAGAGCAAATATAGTAGATTTAACATAGTAGAGTTAACATAGTAGAGTTAACATAGTAGAGTTAACATAGTAGAGTTAATATAGTAGAGTTAACATAATAGAGATAACACTGTAGAGTTAATATAGTAGAGTTAACACAGTAGAAGTAACACAGTAGAGTTAACACAGTAGAGTTAATATAGTAGAGTTAACATAGTAGAGTTACTATAGTAGAGTTAACACAGTAGAGTTAACATAGTAGAGCTAATATAGTAGAGTTAACACAGTAGAGTTAAAACAGTAGAGTTAACATAGTAGAGTTAATATAGTAGATTTAATATAGTAGATTTAATATAGTAGATTTAATATAGTAGAGTTACCACAGTAGACTTAACACAGTAGTGTTAATATAGTAGAGTTAACAGAGTAGGTGTAAGATAGTAGAATTAACGTAGTAGGATTAACATAGTAGAGTTAACATAGTAGAGTTAACATCGTAGAGTTAACACAGTAGTGTTAATATAGTAGAGTTAACATAGTAGAGTTAAAACAGTAGTGTTAACATAGTTGAGTTAACTTAGTCGAGTTAATATAGTAGAGTTAACGTAGTAGAGTTAACAAAGTAGAGTTAACACAGTAGAGTTAACATAGTAGGGCTAATATAGTAGAGTTAACATAGTAGAGTTAACATTGTAGAGTCAACATAGTAGAGTTAACATGCTAGAGTTAATATAGTAGAGTTAATATAGTAGAGTTAAAACAGTAGAGTTAACATAGTTGAGTTAACTTAGTAGAGTTAATATAGTAGAGTTAACATGCCAGAGTTAATATAGTAGAGTTAACATAGTAGAGTTAATATAGTAGAGTTAATGTAGTAGTGTTAACATAGTAGAGGTAACACAGTAGAGTTAACGCAGTAGATATGACACAGTAGAGTTAACTTAGTAGAGTTAACATAGTAGAGTTAATATAGAAGAGTTAACATAGTACAGTTAATATAGTAGAGTTAACATGCTAGAGTTAATATAGTGGAGTTAACATAGTAGAGTTAAAATAGTAGAGTTAACATAGTAGAGTTAACATAGTAGAGTTCACATAGTAGAGTTAATATAGTAGAGTTAACATAGTATAGTTAACATTGTGGAGTTAACATAGTAGAGTTGACGTAGTTGAGTTAACATAGTAGAGTTAATATAGTAGAGTTAACATAGTAGAGTTAACACAGTAGAGTTAACACAGTAGAGTTAACACAGTAGAGTTAACATAGTAGAGTTAACACACTAGAGTTAACATATTAGAGTTAATACAAACACTGAAAAGAAAATTTTGCCCGTACATCGTAAGAAAAGAATATTGTTTTCACATTATATATATATATATATATAATGTAAAAATAGTACATTCTCTCCTTACGATGTTTTTATATATACAAAAAAAAATATATATATATATATTATATATATGTATATATATATATATATATATATATATATATATATATATATATATATATATATATATATATACATATCCATACATATTGTATATATACACATACTTATTGTATATATATCCATATATATATATATGTAGATACATATTGTATATATATACATACATATTGTACATATATCCATATATATGTGTGTGTATATATATATATATATATATATATATATATATATATAGATAAATATATAACGAAGGAGTTGTGGTAAGGAGACAGATGGACAATAACGCACCAGAGTACTCAATACTTAGTGTAGTAGAGTGGGTAATAGGAAAAAGTAAGACCCCGACGACTGAGCTCAATAGCCGTCGAAATAGCTTGAGCTCTGCCGTCGGGGTTTCTACTTTTTCCTACATATATATATATATACATATTGTATACAAATATATATATATATATATATATATTATACATATATATATATATATATATATATATATATATATATATATATATATATATATATATATCCATACATATTGTATATATATATACATATATATATATATATATATATATATATATATATATATAAATAAATTTGTTGAATAACCAACAAATTAAATAACTCTTTGCTTATACACGCACACACCACACACATATATATATATATATATGTATATAAATATCTATATTGTATATATATATATATATATATACATATATATATATATATATATATATATATATATAT
The DNA here is from genome assembly GCA_964016885.1 of Eledone cirrhosa. Taxonomy (NCBI): domain Eukaryota; kingdom Metazoa; phylum Mollusca; class Cephalopoda; order Octopoda; family Eledonidae; genus Eledone; species Eledone cirrhosa. The sequence continues at coordinate 3,406,409 of OZ024761.1, read as the reverse complement.
ATATATATTATATATATATATATATATATATATATATATATATATATATATATATATATATATATATTTATATATATATATAAGCAAAGGGTTATTTAATTGGATGGTTTTTCAACAAATTTATTCATAAAAGATTCGAAGCACTGTCCAGAATTTCTTCTGGAGTATAATATCAATGATATTAATAAATGGAAACTATATTTATAAAACCATATTTATTTTATTATATATATTTCAAAAGAACGAAAATTTTGGTATGCCCTCATCAGACAAAATACATAAGTTGTTTTAAAAATAGTGACATGTCCAAAAAAGAAGAACTAATCGTTTTAAGTTTTGTTTGAATAGTGAAAGAAATTTCAAATCTTAGGATGAATATGTTAATGAGGTTAACGTAAAGTTGAAAAAGATCGTTATATTTAGACGCTAGGTAAATTTAAATAATTATTAGGATATTTAAAAAAAAATTTTGTGTATAATTTCGTTAACTTCGTAAAGTTTGTAAATGTATCTTGATGGAACTATAGAATGTACAAAATAATCTTCTATAATAAAATCAGAACTACTTCCCTTTTCTTAAATATATATTGAAAACCTAAACAAGAAATTTATCGAAACCCTTATCATATATAAAAATATTTAAATTATCTATATATTGATAAAAACAACATATATACTCACCTAAATTATTTATATAAATATTTGTATAAATAACCTGTTATAGTATAATAAAATAAAATATACTTACAACCTTAATTATTCATGAAATATACTTATAAATTTTATCTATATAATATTAATACTTACGATCAGAATAGATCCAATAATTAGTAGTATCTCTTAATTAAAAAAAAAATTTAAATTGGTATTCTACCACTTCAACACATTTATAATTCTCATATTATTTTATAGATACTACCAAAATATATAATTAAATAAATAAATATAATTATTTCACTCTCTTTACACCATCACTGATATGATCCATACAATTATATATTAATAATTGTTTCTACTTTAGGCACAAGGCCAGCAATTACCCAGTGCATTACTAGTACTTTATTTTATCGACCCCGTAAGGATGAGAGGCAAAGTCAACCTCGGCGGGATTTGAACTCATATCGTAAGGGGACATAACTATGCTGGAAAGCATGGCGTCCGACCCTCTACCGATACTGCCAATCCACCGCCCTCTATATATATTATATATTAATAATAATAGTCTATTTCTAACTATAATATTTTTTTTTCTTATATTCATTCCTTAAATTTTCTTACACCCTAATATTAATATTAACCTATCTCTCTTCTTCCCTTATAAAACACAACTATCCTAATAATTATTTAAATTTACCTAGCGTCTAAATATAACGATTTTTTACAACTTTAAGTTAGCCTCATTAACATATTCATCCTAAGATTTGAAATTTCCTTCACTATTAGTTCTTGTTTTTTGGATATGTCACTATTTATAAAACAACTTTTGTATTTTATCTGATGAGAGCGTACCAAAATGTTGGTACCCTTGAAATATATATAATAAAATAAATATGGTTTTATAAAGATAGTTTCCATTTATTAATATTATTGATATATATATAAATATATATTATTTTTCGGCCTACCACAGCTACGTGTACATACTTCCATTCATATACATGTATATATATATATATACATATATATATATATTTGTCTGTGTTTTGTGGTGGGAAGATGTTCATGTTTGTAATAAGTCATTAAATATATATTCCAATGTCAGTGACGAAAGTACGAAAGTTTGTAATAACAGGATGGAAGCAACAGTAGCGACAAACACAATGGCGGATATCACTAATAATAACAGTTGTAGTTGTATATATTCACCATCATCATCAGCAGCAGTAGTAGTTATAATGGTCTCTAAAATAGGCACAAGACCAGCAATTTTAAAGGGGTGGGTGAGAAAACGATTAAATCGACTCCAGTATTTCACTGGTACTTTATTTATCAACCTCAGTAGGATGAAAGGCAAAGTGGACCTCGGCGAGATTTGAACTCAGAACGTAAAGAGTCAGAAAAAATGCTGCAAAAGCATCTTGTCCGATGCTCTACCGATTCTACCAATCTACCGCCCTAATAAAGGTTTCTGATTTAGGCACAAGGCCAACAATTGTTTTTTTGGGGGGGGGGGGGGGGGCATGTCGATTAAATCAACCCAGTGCATTACTGGTACTTTATTTTTTCGACCCTCATAAAGATGAAGGGCAAAGCTAACCTCGGCAGGATTTGAATTCAGAATGTAAAGAACCGTAACAAATACCGCTATGGTATTTTATCGGACGCTCTACCGATTCTGCCAATCACACGCCGTATTAGTAAGAATAGGAGCAGCAGCAGTAGTAGCAGTTGTGTATTTGAAATATTTTAACTGGTAGAAAAATAACAACAACATCTACAACGAGACATGTTTATCAAAGCATAGATGTGGTTGTTGTTTTACCAATGTCGTCTTTATTGTAAGCATATCTGAAACAGGCTTTCAGTGAGGTTCGAACCATTTCAACAAAATGGTTT
>OZ024761.1:3378853-3398853 GCA_964016885.1 Eledone cirrhosa | reverse complement strand
CACACAACCACACCACCACACCACCACACTAACATTTATATTTAACAAAAATATATATTTAATAAACACCACCACACCACCACAGCACCACACCAACACACTACAACGCTACCACACCACCACACCACCACACCACCACACCACCACACCAACACACCACCACACCACCACACCTCTACACCATCACACCACCACACCACCACACCACTACACCACTACACCACCACACCACTACATCACCACACCACTACACCACCACACTACCACGCTACCAGGCCACCACTCTACCACACCACCACACCACCACACCACTACACTACCACCACACCATCACACCACCACACCACGACACCACGACACCACCACACCACTACACTACCACAACATCACACAACCACACTACCAGGCACCACACCACCACACCACTACACCACCACACCAGTACATCACCAAACTACCACACCACCACACCACTACACTACTACACTACCACACCACTACACTACAACACCACCACATCACCACACCACCACACCATCACACCACCACACAACCACACCACCACACCACCACACAACCACACCACTACACCACTACACCACCACACCACTACACCACCACACCATTACACCACCACACCACCACACTACCACACTATCACACCACCACACCACTAGACTACCACACCACCACACCACCACACCACCACACTACCACACCACCACACCACCACACACCACACACCACACACCACACACCACACCACCACACTACCACACCACCACACTACCACACTATCACAACACTACACCACCACACTACCACACCACAACACCACCACACCACCAAACCACCAAACTATCACACCACCACACCACCACACCACCACACTACCACACCACCACACCACCACACTACCACACCACCACACTACCACACCCACACCACCACACCACCACACCTCCACACCACCACATCACCACACTACCACACTACCACAACGCCACACCACCACACCACCACGCCACCACACCACCACGCTACCACACCACCACACCACAACACAACCACACCACCACACCACCACACTACCACACCACTACACCATCACACCACCAGACCTCCACACCACCACACCACCACACCACCACACTACCACACCACCACACCAACACAGTACCACATCACCACACCACCACACTACCACACCACCACACCACCTCACTACCACACCACCACACCACCACACTACCACACCACCACACTACCAGACCACCACACTACCACACCACCACACTACCACACTACCACACCACCAGGCCACCACACCATCACACCAACACACCACCACACCACCACAGTACCACCAGACCACCACACCACTATACTACCACCACACCATCACACCACCACACCACGACACCACCACACCACCACACCACTACACTACCACAACATCACACAACCACACTACCAGGCACCACAACACCACCACACCACTACACCACCACACCACCACACCACATCACCACACTACCACACCACCACACCACCACACCACTACACTACCACACTACCACACCAACACACCACCACACTACCAGACCACCACACCACCACACCACCACACCACCACACCACCACACTACCAGACCACCACACCACCACACACCCACACTACCACACCCCCACACCCCCACACTACCACACCACCACACCAACACACCACCACACTACCACACTACCAGACCACCACACCACCACACTACCACACTATCACACTACCACACTACTACACTACCACACCACCACACCACCACACTACCACACTATCACACTACCACACTACTACACTAACACACCACCACACCACCACACTACCACACCCCCACACCCCCACACTACCACACCACCACACCAACACACCACCACACTACCACACTACCAGACCACCACACCACCACACTACCACACTATCACACTACCACACTACTACACTACCACACCACCACACCACCACACTACCACACTACCACACCACCACACCACCACACTACCACACCACCACACTACCACACTACCAGACCACCACACCACACTACCACACCACCACACCACTACCAGCCCACCACCACACCACTACCAGCCCACCACCACACCACCACACTACCAGACCACCACACCACCACACCACCACACCACTGCACTACCACACCACCACACTACCAGACCACCACCACACCACCACACTACCACACCACCACACTACCAGGCCACCACTCTACCACACCACCACACTACCAGGTCACCACACCACCACACTACCACACTACCAGACCACCACTCTACCACACCACCACACTACCACACCACCACTCTACCACACCACCACACTACCACACCACCACTCTACCACACTACCACACTACCACAGTACCTCACTACCACACCACCACACTACCACACCACCACACTACCAGGCCACCACTCTACCACACCACCACACTACCACACCACCACTCTACCACACCACCACACTACCATACCACCACTCTACCACACCACCACACTACCACAGTACCTCACTACCACACCACCACACTACCATACCACCACTCTACCACACCACCACACTACCACAGTACCTCACTACCACACCACCACACTACCAGGCCACCCCCACACCACCACTCTACCACACCACCACACTACCAGGTCACCACACCACCACACCACCACACTACCAGGCCTCCACCACACTACCAGACCACCACCACACCACCAAACCACCACACCACCACTCTACCACACCACCACACTACCAGGCCACTACCACACCACCACACTACCAGGCCACCACCACACCACCACATTACCAGGCCACCACCACACCACCACACCACCAGGCCACCACGACACCACCACACTACCAGATCACCACCACACCACCACACCACCACACCACCACACCACCACACCACCACTCTACCACATTACCACACTACCAGGTCACCACACCACCACACCACCACACTACCAGGCCACCCCCACACCACCACACCACCACACCACCAAGCCACCACCACACCACTACACCCCCAGGCCACCACGACACCACCACACTACCGGTCCACCACCACACCACCACACCACCACACCACCACACCACCCCTCTACCACACCATTACACTACCGGTCCACCACCACACCACCACACCACCACACCACCAAGCCACCACCACACCACTACACCCCAGGCCACCACGACACCACCACACTACCGGTCCACCACCACACCACCACACCACCACACCACCACACCACCCCTCTACCACACCATTGCACTACCGGTCCACCACCACACCACCACTCTACCACAGCATTACACTACCAGTCCACCACACCACCACCCACACTTTTTACAGAAGTCTAGACCCGTGTCATATGAAACAGTGTAAAAGAAGGGAGGTAAGTAGGTAGCAATGTCTGGTCATATATCAGTAAACAATACCATCAGAAATGTGGACGTGATGGTCTTTTAATTAAAACCTGATTCCTTTCCTGTCTGGAACATGGTGACTGATAATTTCCCATGTATATTGTTTCATTAGATCAGTGTAATATAGATAGAAGATCGGTAGATAGATAGGTAGGTAGATAGATCGAGAGATATGTTTCTTTTATTTGCCACCAGGGCATCAAAAGTGGGACAAGTACAAAGGGGGGAGTTTACACAAAAAGGCGTCCTCAATAAGGAGGAGGCAATAACAAAATATAAAAATAAAATAAAATATAACAAAAAATAAAATTTATAACAAAATCCTCAATAGAGAGGAGGCGCCTTGGGGGGTCGCACACACCCCCGAAAAAAGTGTGCAACCCTTTTCCTCAGGAGCACAGAGAGGGGGTGCTCCCTCGTTCCTTCCTCTTTTCCACCTACAGGCTTATGTAAAGAGATAGAGAGATAGGTAGATAGATAGGTAGATAGATGGATGCATTGATAGATAGATATATTTCTTTATTTGCCACAGGGGCGTACACAAATGGGACATTACAAGACGTGACGGCGGGGGTTTTACATAAAATCTTTAACAATAATTGTTTCTACTTTAGGCACAAAGCCAGCATTTACCCAGTGCATTACTGGTACTTTATTTTATCGACCCCATAAAGATGAAAGGCAAAGTTAACCTCGGCGGGATTTGAACTCAGAATGGCAAGGGCCGTAACTCTATGCGTCAAAGCATGGCGTCCGACCCTCTACTGATACTGCCAATCCACCTTACAATAATGAATAACTAACATATATGCAAAATAAAAGAAATAAAATCCCCAGTAGAGGGGAACGGTACAGTGAGGTTGTTTTACACCCCGTGGATAGAACAACCCTCAACACCAGGAACACGTTTTGTAGGTGTTCACGTCTTCCCTCTGTTTATCTTCCTCAACCTACAGGTTTATATACAGAGAAGGCCCATTCACTCGGGCCATTTTCGTCACATTCATCCACCTTTCAGCGAATTTACTGGGGTGTAGCACCTCTCTCTCCATTCTCACCTTCCTTCTGAAGTGGTACTTAAAGAAGGGGATAAGTTGTTGTCCGGAGAGGAAAGTGTTTGCCCTCAGTCCTTTTAACCTCGTACACCATATTACCTCTTTCGCCATGGACACCAGGCAGAGGAAAATGAAGGTGGCGGGGTGATCCTCATAATGGACTCGGCTGAGGGAGGTAGATATATAGATGGATAGATTGATAGATAGATATGTTTCTTTATTAGCCACAGGGGCACAAAAGAAGGGGACAAATACAAAGGGGGAAGTTTACATACAATAAAAACGTGTAAAATATTATCACAAATGCAATTTAAAAATTAGTCGATTTTCCCCAATAGGGGGAGACATTACATATGGGTAACACATACCCCCGAAAAAATGTGCAACCCTCATCTCCAGGAGTACGAAGAGTTTGTACTCCTTTCCTCTCCTCCTCCTTTTCCTACAGGCTGATATAGAGAGAAGGCCCATTCACTCGGGCCATTCTCGCCACTTTCACCCACCTTTCATAAAACTTGCTGGGGTACAGCACCTCTCTCTCCATCCTGATTCTTCTTCCAAAGTGGTATTTGAAAAAAAGAATCAGTTGTTGGCCGGAGAGAAAGGTGTCTGACCTCAGCCCTTTCAACCTTGTCCACCATACAACCTCTTTCGCCGTAGCTATCACACAAAGGAAAACCGCCTCTCCTTCGTTTTTGAAGGAGGGTGGCGGTTTGATCATGACAATGGACTCGGTGGTCAACCGGATTGGTACAACCCGCGACAATAGTCGTTCTACATAGCCCCACAGGTCGGTGACGCCCGGGCAGTGTATGAATGCGTGCGCGACGGTTTCTTCGTCTCTCACGCAACTCGGACAGATCTTCTTTTGCAGGGTCCCTGCCCGGGTGCCCATGTCTGTAGAGCTTGTCTCGAACTGGTAGAGCTCCTCGGTAGCACTGCCAGGCCAGGGACTTTTGGAAGTTGTCCATCGGTCCCGGACGGAAGGTCCTACCGAACAGACTGGCCAGTTCATCTTCCTCTACGCCTAGAGTTTCACCGAGCGCGTCGTCGCACTTGCTGCGGATCAACCCTCTATAGAATGACGAAGTGGAGTCTCTACTGATCGCCGGGTCCGCCTGCCAGAGGGCTGTGAGCGCCTTAGCACATTCGATGTGCCAGTCGCCCATTTTCCTCGGTCTTTGCTTGACCCAGGACTGCAGCTCGGTCAGCGAGACGAGTCGTAGGAAAGCTCGCCTCACGAACGGGTCCCACACCGGTTGTCCGGTGAGGAATACGTAGAGATGCCGCAGCCTGAGCGCGTGTTTGCGCATCGTCAGCCACGGTTATCCCCAGCCCTCCGTTGGAAGGGTGTTTGTAGCAGATGGATCTTCTCACCAAAGGAGCCCGCCTCTTCCAAAGGAATTGGAAGAGCGCGCGCTCCATTTTGGTGAGCGTTTTGGCTGGACAAGGCGGTCGCTATAAAAGTGTTCGCCACCTCCGTTCGACCTTTCAAGGATAGTTTGCACTCGGCCCACTTCTGGGTGAGTGCAAACACCTTGGCCGTCACCTCGTTCCAGTTCTTCTCCACCTGGAGGTCCGGACCAAACCAGACCCCGAGCAGCTTTACCGGTCCTTCCGTCCAGCGTCCGACGACGCCATCGGAAGGCATCGGTTTGCCTCTCCACGATCCGAGTTGCAAACCGATGGACTTGTCCCGGTTCAGCTTCGCTCCTGTGAAACTTTCGTATTCCTTCAGTAAGGTGCCGACTTCCTCGATTTGCGAGGCGCTCGACACCATTACTGTGACGTCGTCGGCGTAGGCCGACGCCGCTTTCCGCAGTCCCGGTCCAGAGGGATGCCCTGCAATAGCTCCAACTTCCGCAGTAGTGGCTCGAGAGTCAGTACGTACAGAAGGGAGGAGAGAGGGCATCCCTGTCGAATGGATCGCGTGAGATGGAACGGCTCCGAGAGGTAGCCGTTCACCTTGACCCTTGAGCAGATATTGCTGTTGTGCATTGCAGCAATCCAGCCCCTGAACACGGGTCCGAAGCCTGCCGCCTCGAGAACCGCATCCAGGTAACGATGGTCAACCAAAAGACTTAAAACTTAGACCTATTATAGCTGGTCCAGCATGCCCTACCCACCGTCTAAGAAATTTTGTTGACATTATTTTGAAACCACTATGTGTTCACATACCAAGTTTCATCCGGGATGATATCGACTTCCTGTCCCATCTTCCTAAAACCACGGAAACGAATTCACTTCTACATAGAGAAGTGATTCCCACCAGATTCATAGTACCATTTATATTAGACGCAGTCAGAATTCTGGAAAACAACACATTCTTCTTCAATGGAAAGAATTACATCCAAATTAGAGGCACAGCGATGGGAACGAAGTTTGCTCCCGTTTACGCGAACTCTGTAATGGGACACTTAGAACAACAGCTCTACCAAGAAATAGGGGAAAAATATAGTACTGACTTTAGAAAGTACATTGAAAAATCTTGGAAGAGATACCTTGATGACTGTTTCATCATCTGGACAGAATCTCTAGATACTCTGGATGTGTTCAATATCCTCCTGAATAACCTACACCGATCTCCAATTTACAAAAGAGATGAGTAGTACCAAATTACCATTCCTTGATATAATGGTAATCAAAAACGACACCACCATTACCACGGATATATACTATAAACACACAGACACCCATCAATATCTGAATTTTAAGTCGTGCCATCCACCTCATAGAAAAAGCAACATCCCATACTGCCTAGCCAGAAGAATCTGTTCCATTGTAGAAGACACGAATACTAGGAACAAACGCCTAATAGAACAGAGAATTTTTGCTCAAACAAAAATACCCATCTCTACTTATAGAAAATGGCATACAGCGGGCTATAAAAATACCTATACAACAACTTAGGACAACCCAAGGAAGAAGAAACCAAGAACTGGTCATACCATTTATAGTGATACACAACCCATGTCACCAGAATATCTTCAACACTGCCAAAGCAAACCTACCGATCATTGCTCAAAGTAATGAATTAAAAGGTTTAATCACAGACCGAGCTTTGATTCTTAGTAAAAGACAGCCGAAAAATGTTAAGCAATTACTAACAAAGGCAAAGTTTGACCTTAACAACAAAGACCAATCATTCACTGTATCTAAATGCAATGATAGTCGATGTGGCACATGTCAGTTCATACATACTGGTCAATATATGAACACAAAAACTGGAAAAATATTCCCAAATGCAAATATGAACTGCAAAAGCAGAAATCTAATTTACTGCATTAAATGCCCGAATTGTGAAGAACTATATGTCAGTCAAACTGGAAATGCACTAGCGGAACGTGCACGGGTGCACCGACAGCAAATCAGAGACCCAAATGTCCGTCAGATACCCCTGAGTAACCATCTAACAACATGTGGTCAGAAAATATTTATAATATTTCCATTCTACAAACTACACAACCCAAGTGAAATCAAGAGAAAAATTAAAGAAACGAATTTTATTGATAAATTCCAATCCAAGCTAAATGAACAATAATAATGCTTAGGGGTATTACTTCTACTATGACTATGCCTACGACCATGTCGACTACCACCACTAACAACAGCAAAAACAATAATAATAATTAAAGTGATGTTGATGGTGATGATCACTGAAGATTTTTATAAAAACCCTAGAAAATGCTATTTTCATTATTTCTAAAAATAGCAAATCAATTGATGCTTTGAATAGGGTCAAATAGAAGTCGTTAGACATGCTCAACCAGCCGTGACGGTTAAACCAATCAGCTTTAGTAATCTAGCGAAACTACACACCGATTGGTCGAAATACAGTTTGCAAAACTTAGCATTCTGTAGCCCCTTTTTATTGTATATAAGGCACATATTTAAGCCATCTCATTACAGTTGAAAATTGCAAAGTTGACTGTCACCACTGAATATGAACCTGAAGATTGCGAAAGCATGAAAGTACTTGTTCAATTAACAATTAACATTTAATATTCTACCATACTATTTCATTATAATATCATTATAATTTTAAAGGATTGTAAATAAAACGAGTTAATCAGACAAAGTTGGAATTCCTTTTAATAATAATAATAATATATATATATATATATATATATATATATATATATATATATATATATATATATATATATATATATGTATATATATACGAATATATATATATATGAGCGTGTGTGTGTGTGATTGTAGAAACCTGATCCTTTTTGCAGACCTCACCAATAAATACCTATTGTTTACTTGGAATAAATTAACCTTAAACATTAGGAGTGCCTCTCAGTGTGTTTGTGTTTGTCTATAGGTACTTAGTGTGAATTTACTTCTGCCTTTGTATCAGAATGTATTTTTCTCTAAATATAGTTTTTAAAGAATCCCCATTCTTTAAACTCCTCAGCCAATAACCTCCACCTATTCCAATCACCACCCTCTCCTACTACCAGAAAATGTATAAATACCACCATATTACATTGACAGTGGGCTTTCCTGACGACTACTCCCGAATGAAACAGTTCTAGTCCTGTAGAAGCCATTTCTATATTAAATATTTATACTTTGCTATGTATTGAGTACCTTACTTACCGTGGTTACCCCCGATTTAACCCGGGATAAACTTATATATATATATATAACTTCTGTCAGCCAACTAACAGAGAAAGAAGGACAAACACAGAGAGAGATATGAACTCTCTAAATATGTATGTAAAAACTAATAATTTTCCTTCCTCTTTTTATTATTTGTATAAATATGCAACATAACTACATTATGCATATCCGCAGTTGAAAAAGCATATAATGCTGAAACCGGTACCATTATTAAATGCGGAAATATCCACTTTATAAATAAATGTTTTGATATTATACTGAAAGAATCTCTTCAGCATTTTCTACTGAAAAAATCTTTTTTCTCTCTACTATTTGTTTTAATATATATCAACTCGTGTGTTACTTTCCTACATTTCATATATATAGTTATGTAATAAACAACATAAGACAATTATTCCATTTACCAAAGGTTTCACGAAGACAGACGAGCTCGACACAGACGTCTGAAATCGCTCATCAGAATGAAATTTTATTTGATGTGGATGTAAGATATGGATTTAAAAACAAAGCCTAAAACAATTGAAAGCGAGGCTGATATATAATCTATATATATAAAACTGAGGATGTCTGTCTGTGTGTGTGTGAGTTTGAATCCCTAAAACTAGAGATGCACCCAACTGACTGTTTTCAAACTTTACACATGTAATACTTATGTTTCAGGGAATGTTCTGAGCAAAAGAAATTTCAAATTTTCAATGCCCTAGGGACTGCATTAGGCGATTTAACGATCTCTCTCTATAATTCTTAGTCTTTCTCTTTTTAGATAGAGACATACACATAACGTCGCGCCCTTATAATATCTGTCTGTATGTCTGGCTGTTTGCATTACGTCACTTCGCTGAGGATGTGTGTGTGTGTGTGTGTGTGTGAGAGAGAGAGAGTTTGAATCCCTAAAACTCGAGAAGTACCCAACCGATTCTTTTCAGACTTTACATGTGTATTACTTATGTTTCAGGGAGTGTTATGCACATAAAAATATTCAATTTTTTCATCCCCTAGGGCCCACATTAGGTGAAAAACTGCGCGTTTTTCAGGTTTTTAGGGGTTATTTGAGGCTTTACGTCAGACCGATTTCCTTGAAATTGTAACTATGTATTAGTCAGTCTCTTCTTCATACCGTGAGAAGAGAAATCCAACTTTTTATGGCCTAGGGCCCGCATTAGGTGAAAAACTTTATTTTTTCAGCTTTTTAGGGCTTTTTGGAGGCGTTACGTCTAGCCGCTTTTCCCGAAATTTCAAGGCATATTATGCACATAAAAAAAATTATTTTCTTGACCCCCCCCCCCCCCCCCCCAGGACCCGCATTAGGTGAAAACCTGCATTTTTCCTGCTTCATCGAGGAAAATCTTAAAGATTTATCCAGCCATCAGAGTATTCGGTTTATTTCCTTTACATATTGTCCAGGCATGCAGTTTCTCCACGATTAGATCTGTTGGCGGCCCGCGTTCCAATAAACCTTATCCCGTGCAACGCCGGGTACCACTGCTAGTATAAAATAAAATAACGAGAGAAAAATAATATATATATATACACACATATATACACGAACATCTAACCACGCATATACTTATACACACACACACACACACACACATATATATATATATATATATATATATATATATATATATATATATATATATATATATATATATATATATATATATATATATATATATATATATATTGGTGGTGCGAGTACGGAGTTAATTATTATAAGATAACAGGAGGCTGGACTGGTGTAATTCCTTAAACGGTTTATTATACTATGAACATTTCAATGACCGGGTTCAGTATGAATCCGGTGACATCATCAGGTATTCTGAAATTTAACAAACGAATATAATAGACACAATCCAAGGGCCAGTCCGTTTGGCCGCCCTCAAGTGAGAGAACTACTTATTCTTGTCATGTCGTTCTGCTAAAGGGCAGTAAGCTTATAGTGCACTACTACCGCCCCGTCATGGACAGAGTCTAGCGGTGAGATCAGGTTACATAGAAGTTAGTCATAACTTATATGTAACCTGATCCCACGTACATACATACATACATACATACATACATACATACATACATACATACATACATACATACATACATACATACATACATATATATATATATATATATATATATATATATATATATATATATATATATATATGGGTACATACATACATGTGTACATATATATATATATATAGTTGTTATATAGTAAGGTGTATTATTGGTTGTGTCAAACGGTCCAATAAACTTTTGTTAGCAATATTAAGTTCTTCACACTTTTGTATATCTCCAATTCCATTTATGGGAACAGCTAGATGATGTAAAACGGAGTATTTGTATCAAAATAAAGATCCGAAGGCATGGTATATATATATGTATATATATATACATACATATATATATATATATATATATATATATATACACACACAGTCTGAAAGACTAGAGATTAGAGATCACACACATATATATATATATATGCGCACATACATACATACGTATATACATATATAAATACATACGTATATACATATATAAATACATATATATATATATAATGAGTTGACGGACCCCCCATATTTATCAATGCCAGGAGCGGTTGTATCTCAGCGTACTCCATGGGCAACGTAAGATACATTCCCAGAGTATACACAAAGTTATTTGCTTCAATACAACACATGTAAAACGGGTGCCTATAAGGTTCCCGGATTCGAGTTTCTGCCACACTAATGCAGCAGTAAGGTGCACGAACCATCCTTCTGCATATATTATGCAACAATGCAACAATGCACAATCGGCTTCTGCGGCTTCATCAGCGAGTATCGCCTAATCAATAACCAATCGATCGACAGAATCCTACATATATAAATACATATATACATATGTATTTATATATGTATATACGTATATATATATATATATATATATATATATATATAGTAATAATAATAAATTTCAAGACTAAAATCCAAAGAGGGCTCGATAATTCTTTGGTTAAACTTTAATCTGTTATTTTAATAAATATATATATATATATATATATATATATATATATATATATATATATATATATATATATAGTAATAATAATCTGTTATTTTAATAATAATAGTGTAGTAGTATGTGTGTGTATGTGTGTGTATGTGTGTGTATGTGTATGTGTGCGTGTGTGTGTATGTATGTATGTGTGTATGTATATGTCTGTGTGTATGTGTGTGATCTTTAATCTCTAGTCTTCTGTTATTTTAATATATATATATATGTTAGATGGGATATATGTGGTTATTTAGATATGTGATAATAACAAGATTGTTAAATGCAATAACAATAATAAGAAGAATATAAGAATATATGGAATATAGTGATTTGGTTTATATATAGTTTACTTCACGTGAATCAATTAAAAAGTGCATATAAAACAGTTACCAAGAGTTGTTAAAGTTGTTATTGTTTCTGATGTGAGGCTGTTGTAGTCTGTTGTTGTTGTTGGAATTTGGAGTCCGTGGTAGTAGTTGTGAGACCGTGTTAGTAAGAGAGAGAGATATGGTACGTATATCTCTGAATGGTCTGTAGTAACTGAAATACCGTGGCCCGCAGACAGCGGTGAATCTCCCACACTTGTGTTCTGTAGTAGTAGGGTTCTAATCGCTCTGGGTGTATCTGTAGACCTCATGGGGTTTGTTGAATAGTGGTGAATCTTTACATAGTTGTGTATCCTAGCGCTTCGATATCTCTGTAGACCGTTGGGGTCTATTGATAGCAGTAAATCCTTGTTATAGGTGTAATGCTCCGATGTATCTCCTTGAGTGGGATGATAGTACAGGCTTTATATACCTGTCATTTCCTGTCCCCCACCTTGAGGGGACAGTCAACACATCAACCTGTTAACATAATAAATGTTATGACCTAGAATTTGTTCTTTAGGTATCACCCAGAGTTCAAGGCGCGGACAGATTTCGCTACACATACATGCATTACACACACACACACACACACACACACACACACACACACACAGACACGCGCGCGCGCGCGCGCACACACACACACACACATATATATATATATATATATATATACCATGTGTGAAGCGAAACCGTCGGTAAAAGCATTTTGGATAAGTAAATATTTAAATTGTATTTTAATTTATTTGAAAAAAATTGTTTAATGTTTACTTGTTCCGCTCATCTCAATTTTATATATATATATACACACACATACGTATATATATATACATACATATACGATATATATATATATATTTTACAATGCAGACATAAATCTCTATGGTTATAGCAAATATTTAAAACTGTCATATCGTGTTTATATTTTTATGATTTTTCAATATTTGTCAACGAAACAATATTTCAAAATAACCAGACGACTATGTTAGCTAAAACGTTTTTCATCAAGTTATTGTTATAAATGTAATGATAACTTATAGTTAGGTGATAAATAAAAGGTGTTATCTGTCGAGAACTTAACAATAGACGGAAACTATAGAGAATTTAAAGACAACACAACCGAAAATATGGCTGTTGTATTCTCCGACGTTCGTTCTTTAGCATCGTTTTAAAACGAAAGTTTAAACATACATAGGTATATAAATCCTGGTTCTGCTGACTTTCGGACTGAGGAGGGCAAACACTCCTAGCACCGGTCACTCTCCGACACGTTTGCGGTCGTGCCCTTGGCAGTGGAAGCCTCTGTTGTCCTTGGCACTAAGGCTACCTCCCTACGTATCACCATAGTAGCTGAGCTGGCTACCTGTAGCAGTGGAGACTTCTGGTGTCCTTGGTCCTAGGGCTACCTCCCTACTTACCACCATAGGCGCTGAGCTGGCTACCTGTAGTAGTGGAGACTTCTGGTGTCCTTGGCCCCAGGGCTACCTCCCTACTTATCACCATAGGCACTGAGCTGGATAGCCGTAGGTGTGAGTCTCGCGAGATGGAATGGCTCTTCCAGCGCATCTCCCTTACCATCCTCCGGAGAAAAGCCTTCTCCATTCTGTCCGCCGGGGCTGTGAGGCGGCCAGCACGTGGGACCCCATTTGCTCATAATACAGAGAGATGGGGAGAGCGAGAGAGATGGAGGCGATTGACAGTGGGAGTTCGGCTCTTCCGTGTTCGGACCTGGTGTACATGAGAGAGATGGGGAGGGCGAGAGAGATGGAGGCGATTGACGGTGGGAGTTCGGCTCTTCCGTGTTCGGACCTGGTGTACATGAGAGAGATGGGGAGGGCGAGAGAGATGGAGGTGATGACGGTGGGAGTTCGGCTCTTCCGTGTTCGAACACATTGCACCTGTCATGTGATCATGTGATAATTTCATTTTACTTGTCACTCGGTGAAAGTAGTTGTAGTACTAGTAGTTGTTACTGTGTTTGTGGAATAATTAGCAACTTTCACCTTAAGTTTTTCTTGTGTATATGTATATGTGTGCATGTGTGTATATATGTATATGTGTGTGTGCATGTATGTATGTATATATGTGTGTGTGTGTGTGTGTCAAATCTATGAATATTGAGTGCTGGAATGAAGGAACTTTACTTGATTCTAAACTCCAGTGAAACTCCAGTGAAAGAAGATCTACTTTGGTGTGGAAGGAAGTCAATTGCTGTAAAGTGGACATCGTTGCACTTCAGAAACGAGATTAGCAGGTGAGGGTCAATTCTCAGAAGAGAAGGGTACACGTATTTGTGGACGTTTATTTGACGAGCTAGCCGTTCCGTTGATTGACACACTCATCGTGGACAACGGCAGGGATCCATTCCCATTTGAAGAAACAAATGCATCCCAATATAGAAGCTGATGACACAGGAGACACCTCCGTCTGGTTCGACGTTGAGCGTTCCAGTTGTTCAAACAACGGAACAGGCTGAAATTAATATGTAAGAGGGCTGAGCATTCCACAGACACATATATCCTTAACGTAATTCTCAGGGAGATTCAACGTGACACAATGTGTTTGATAAAGCTGGCCCTTTGAATTACAAGTATAGCGCATTGGTCGGGCTTCCAAACAGTTCCCGTCCACCCAATTTCGCTCATAAATCGAGGCTTTTGTAAATAATTGTTTCTACTTTTTGGCACAAGGCCAGCAATTACCCAGTGCATTACTGGTACTTTATTTTATCGACCCCGTAAGGATGAAAGGCAAAGTTAACCTCGGCGGGATTTGAACTCAAAATGGCAAGGGCCGTAACAGAGCCTTTGTAAATAATGATTTCTAATTTAGGCACAAGGTCAACAATTTTGAGAGAGAGGAAGGGGAAAGTCGATTAAATAGACCCCAGTGAATTACTGGTACTTTATTTTATCGACCCCGTAAAGATGAAAGCAAAATTAACCTTGGTGGGATTTGAACTCAGAATGTAAAGGGCCATAACTCTATGACGTACAGCATGTTATCCGATGCGCTACCGACTCTACTGCTAACCCCTGGTAAATAATGACACTTGTCCAAGACGCCACAAAGTGAGATTGAATCCGGAAACTACTAATAACGAACTGAACTCCTTAAATATCCCGCCATGTTGTACACACAACAATAACAACAATAATAACAACAACACCACCGCCACCACCAACAACAACACCACTAACACCACCACCACCAACAACAACAACACCAACACCACCATCAACAACAACACCAACACAACCACCACCACCACCAACACCAACACAACCACCACCACCACCACCACCACCACCACCAACAACAACACCAACAACACCACCACCACCAACACCACCACCATTACCACTAACACTTATTCGCCCACTTATTCCTGTGAGGGTCATGGGGGCAGAGTCCTCAAACACTCCTTCCAGCAGGTCCTGTCAGAAGCAACCATCTCCAACTGATCTGGCTGGATCTCCAAGCGTGACCAGCCAAGCTCATGGATGTTATCCAACCATCTTGCTCGGGGTCTACCCCTGGGTCTCATGCCGGTTGGTTTTGCCCGTAAAATCTGCCCAACAATTCTTTCCTTAAATATTCTAACCACATGTTCGTAATATCGGAGCTGTGATCTCTCAATTCGGGGAAGTAGTGGCTCTACCTGGAGTGACTCTCTCATCTCTGAGCTCTGCTCTCTATCGAGTAACGTTACTCCAAAGACTCTTTGGAGGAATTCCATTTCGACTGCTTTATTTACATCGTATTCTTTTGGTCATTACCCAAGATTCCTGATCATAGGTAAGGGTTGGCACGAAAACCGAATTGAAGACAGCGAGTTTTACACCCACCTCCCTTCTTCTGGTTACTGAATGCTGAAGTTGGCACATTACTGCACCAACTCCTGCAACAATGGCTGAAAGAGAATCAGGTAAAACAGCTTATGAGGTCAACAGTTTTCATTGCATTTCTAGCTTTCACAATAAATGGGCAATGTGTGGCCAAAGGCTATTTAGTTAAGGCTCTCACTCGGCATCCGAGACAGGGCCGGATTTAATGAAGGGGGGGGGGATTAAAGAGAGCAATTGCCCCAGGCCTCCTTCAGTGTGTGGGCCCCTAATGATGGCCATAACAATTTATTTGTGCCCCCCAGCTGTGCCTTTTAATTTTAGGATGGTTAGATTTTTTGAATCTAATATTTGTATGTTTAACTCAATTCCAATGACTTGCGCCAACCTAACTTTGATATCTCAGATTGTGAGGTTTGTGGCGATGCTTGTGCTTGAAGCTTTATTAAGTGAGGAAAGGCTTTGCGCGTGGCCAATCCAACTTTTTCAACATTGAATGTATTTAACCAAACCTGAAATGTCCCGGACCCCAAGGTTTAAATCCAACCCTGACCCGCGAGATACAGGGTTCATTTCCACACGGGTATATCTGCCCATTGTTTTCACTGGACTAGATATACCCGTACACATACATACATACACATACATACACACAAATACACACACACACACACACACACACACACACACACACACACACACACACACACACACACACACACACACACACACACACACACACACACACACACACACACACATATATACATACATATGATATAATGATATGGGACAGGGAAAAGAAGGCATGCACAGTAGTGGAAATTAGCTGCCCAGCAGATGCCAATATAATGTCAAAGATTAGCGAAAGGGAGAATATTTATGTAGAACTAATGAGAAATCTGCAGATACTCCACCCTGATTACACCTTCAGATTTATGCCTGTGATTATTGGGGCACTGGGGTATGTTAGTAACTGCCTCAATACAAATCTTGAGAAACTGGGCTTCACAGGAACAGAAAGAACACAACTAGTTAGGAAATTACAAGTACAATCCAATAATGGAACAGTAAAAATATGTTAAATATTCCAAAAATGTTGCATCTAATAACTGCATATACACATGTACAGATACAAAGCATATACACATGCACACATACAACTCAAAACATCCACATCCACACATACAATAACATCCATATCTACACATGCAGACATACATACATATCTACCTAGTTGATGTTGTGTAAATTCCAATGAGAGAGTCTTGTGTCTATGTTAGAAACCGACTCTCTCTCTCTCTATTGGTAAAAATTTGTGAAATTATAAAACCAGAAGAACATACATACATACATACATACATACATACATACATACATACATACATACATACATACATACATACATACATACATACATACATATTGAAACAGATGGCATTAAGGAATACTGGTGGAACCTGAAAATAAAAACTGCCACCAAATTAAAGCACAACCAGCCTGATATTGTTGTTTGGGACCACACATTATGAACACGTGTTCTGTTGTGGAGATCGGCTGCCCATCATATATGATTCCAGTTCCTCAGTGAAATAACAACCCAACCAGGAACTGGGCATATCAGAGTATTGACAAAGTTAAACACCTCAACAACATGTGTACTCGTCTCTACCACACTAATTCGGACTGCCTGAAGAGGTCACAGCCAAAGATGGCTGTCACCGAAATATATATAGCAGTAATAAACGAAGCCAAATTTTAAACATTTGACTTATTTATTTTATTTTATTTTACATTACTCCGGAGTAACCAAACCAACCTGCGCACTTCGTCGAGTGCTCCAATCTGCATACTGAGGTGTGGTATACAACCAACATATACTCAATATATATATATATATATATATATATATATATATATATATATGTACATAAATATATGTTTATATATATGTGTAAATATATATGTGTGTATATATGTATGTATGTATGTATGTATGTATGTATGTATGTATGTATGTATATATATATGTATAGTGAAAAATGGAACGGGAACAAAACAGAGAGGCAGTACAAACAAAGGTTTATTAGTTTCACGCTCTTGAGGGTGGGGAAAGTAGGAGAGTTGGAGGGCCGAGGGGAGATAGCAGGGTGGGAGGAAGGGGGTGAGGAAAAGTTTGAGGCGGGTGTGGAGTTGGTGGAGAAAGGATCTCAGACTGGGCATGGTGGGCGTGGAGTGAAAGCAGG
This sequence comes from Eledone cirrhosa, assembly GCA_964016885.1. Taxonomy (NCBI): domain Eukaryota; kingdom Metazoa; phylum Mollusca; class Cephalopoda; order Octopoda; family Eledonidae; genus Eledone; species Eledone cirrhosa. The sequence continues at coordinate 3,380,163 of OZ024761.1, read as the reverse complement.
GGGAGGAATGAGAAGGGAGGTGTCTGATGCGGAGGGAGGTGGTGGAACGAAGGGGTGAGTGCGAAAGGTAGACAGAGACAGGGGAGGGAAAATCAAACAGAAATAACGTAAGGAGAGGAGAGTATACACAGGAAAACCATGGACAAAAAAATCATAGACAGAAATAAACAAATACAGTAAATAAATCAATAAAAAAATAATGCAAAGAAAGGAAAAAATAACAAGCAAAGAAAGGGTTGTGGGAAGGTGTGGGGAAAGTTCAGAGAGTGGTCACGGCGGATTAGATCGGGGTTGAGCCGGTAGTCAAGGTGGTATTCCAAGGTGGTATGTATATATGTCCTGGGTATGACATTAAACTACATCCAGTGGCAAGGCTCCAGTTCGGGAGTTCAGGAGCTGTGGGGAATGTGGAGTTACCCCTTAGTTTTTATCACTCCCAAGTCTGCCCTTGCCCGGAGTAGTAGTACCTGTTGGGGCCCCGTTTGTGGGTTAAATAATTACCTTATTCGAGTGGCGTCGGTAAGTTATTGTCAGCCATTGAAAAGAAATATGGAGAGTCTATCTAACAGCACTAGGGTTAGAGCCCCTAACTACACTGTCAAGGAGCAGTCTGGTCGTTATGACTCTGCTGGCTTAGAGCCACAGGGAGGGCCAGTGGATGATGGATCAGCTGTCTCTGAATACGTATGTTGATGCCCTAAGGACAGACACTGGTCTGTTGGAGACGCAGGACATGGCAGCGATAATGGGGGACAGAGACCGCTGGAGAGAACTCGTCCATGGATCTCGGGAATTTTACCCGCCCTATATATATACATATATATATATATGTGTGTTTATATATATATACATGTGCGCGTGCGTGCGTGTGTGTGTGTGTGTATGTGTGTGTGTGTGTGTGTGTGTGTGTGTGTGTGTGTGTGTGTGTGTGTGTGTGTGTGTGTGTGTGTGTGTGTGTGTCTGTAAAATGATCAAATCCATCTCTATTAGAAAGACAACAAAGTTATATGAGAGTTGGAAGAGTAGCAAAAATGTTCAAAAGCTCAGTAAAAAAAGAAATTATTTATTATTTTATTATTTTAGTGTCGATAGCGATAAACGTGGTTTAGTTGCTTTTCAAAAGGAAATTAGTTGAAATCCAATTCTTCGTTTGTCAGATCTGTAGATTATCTTATCGTCATAAAGTCAGAGCAAAACTGTAGTAGTAATAATAATAGTAATAATAATAGTAATAATAATAGTAATAATAGTGCAAAGTAAACAATTTACCACATTCTGAGAAATGGTATGAGCATAGGCCAGAGGCGGTG
>OZ024761.1:3368853-3371353 GCA_964016885.1 Eledone cirrhosa | reverse complement strand
TCAGTTTCCCTATCAGTGAGTCGTAGTCAGCGTCTATGCCGTCTCCTTGACGCCAGTTTTCCTGCATGATGGCTTCCTGCAGCTGCGCCTCGTTGAAGACCCGGACGCGTTCTCCCTTCGACGCCAAATGCAGCGCCTTCTTCTCCCCCGTCCGGTCGATGACGACCTTCGCCCTCACCAGACGATGATCACTGCCAGTGTTGAATGGCGTTATGACGGAGACGTCCTGTAGTATGCGCCGCTTGTCGACCAAGATGTAGTCGATCTCGTTTCGGTGCTCAGAATTTGGCGATACCCAGGTCCATCTCTTCTCCTCCTTCCTGAATAGGCTGTTTCAGATGTAGAGCCGTCTCGCCTCCACCATGGTGACCAGACACTCTCCTAGGCCGAATCTTCCGACATACTCTTCCCCTTGCCGTCCCTGTCCGACCTTTGCGTTGAAGTCTCCCATCACGACGGTGTAAGTGGACTTCACAGCTAGCACTTTGTCTAGCTGGCGATAGAATACTTCCACCTCATCGTCGTCGCTGGCACTTGTGGGAGCGTAGGTCTGGACGATCTTGAAGGTGGCCTTGCCTGAGAGGTTCACGTTCAGTACACCAATCCGTGACGATATGAACTGGCAAGAAGCAACTTTCGAACACCCATTCCTTGCTTACGATAAACCCTATACCTCCGACCGATCTGGCATCCTCTGCTTTCCCGAGTCTCGCGGCGCATCCATCTTGCCATCGCGAACTCGCCTCCTTCTTCTGGCGGGTCTTGCACAGCCCTAACACGTCGCACCTGATCTTCTTCTCCTCCATTAGGTGGTTCAGTCCTTGCCCCCTACCAAAGACCTGCAGTTGAAGGTGCATATGGCAAGGTTAGTCCTGTACCATGGCGGCCTTCGGGAACCTGTGATTCTTAGCAGCCTCTCGTCGCTCGGGTTGCACTCCGCCGTCGTGGAGTGGCCCGATTGACGCGCAGGGTACTGAGGCCCTTTTCTTCGTGTTGTTTTAGCCATAAGATGACGCCATTCCACTGGCTGGGCGGGAAGGCCGGTACCTCTTCAGTTTAGCTAGCTTTTGAACTCTAGAAGATGATGAATCATCTCTAGGACCAATAGTCTGATACCTGTGTAGCATGGTAAAACCTGCCCGGACATTGAGTCATGCTACCATAGCTATCAGACAGCCAGGGTCACCGCTGCGCCACTTTTGAGGCACTGAAGTAGGATTTTGCAGTATATATATATATATATATATATATATATATATATATAGTCCAGAATATATATATATTTAGTCCAGAATTAGCCGTCGAAACGGCTTGAACTCAGCCATCGGGGTCCTACTCGTTCCTATTACCAACTCTACTACCCTAAGTATTGAGTACTTTGGTGCGTTATGGTCCACCTGGTTCCTTACCACATTTCCTTCGTTATATATATATATATATATATATATATATATATATATATATATATATATATATATATATATATGTATATGTATGTATGTATGTATGTATGTATGTATGTATGTATGTATGCTAAGTCAAAGGTTCACTTGTCACTAATCAGGGATTTGCTTTATGCAGATGACTGTGACCTGGTAGCGCACACAGAGGTCGATATGCAGCATCTCATGGATGCATTTTCTAATGCGTGTACTGCATTGGGACTTACCATAAGCCTGAAAAAGACAGTAGCCATGTACCAACAGCCCCTGGGAAGCCATGTTGTGAGCCCAACATCTTGGTTTATGGTGAAAGACTAAGGGTCGTTGGCAGTTTTGTATATCTTCGAAGCACTCTGAGTATGTCCTGTGATCTTGATGGGGAAATATCAAATAGGATACAGAAAGCCAGTGATGCTTTGGGAAAACTGAACAAGCGTCTCTGGTCTCAGCACGGAATTTCGGTAAAGACAAAGCTCAAAGTGTATCATGCGTGTGTACTCGTGGCACTTCTTTATGCTTGTGAGACGTGGGTGGTCTACCGTAGACAGTTGAAGCGACTTGAGAGGTCCCACCAGTACTGCTTACGTCGGATCCTCGGCGTAACTTGGCAAATGTTTGTCAGTGACGTCGAGGTTCTGGACAGAAGTGGCTGTGATAGTGTCGAGTCTTTGATTTTGAAACATCAGCTGCGCTGGACAGGCCATCTTGTAAGGATGAATGACAAGCGAATGCCGAAGGAGCTGCTTTATGGCGAGCTCCAAATGGGAAAAAGGAACGCGAGCAAACCCAAGATACGTTTTAAGGACTGCATCAAGGGGGCGCTCAAGAAAAGTAACATCCCTTGTTAGCACTGGGAAGCATGCGCTAGCGACCGATCGCATTGGAGGAAAGCAGTGGCTAGTGGCAAGAGTCTATTTGAGGAAACAAGAAGAAGGCACGCGACACTAAAAAGAGATGTCCGGAAAGGAATCCATGTTGGCCTTCCCGAAGGCACTGACAGACGGCCTGATCTGTAAGACCTGTGAGACCTGTAATAGGGTTTGTCTGAGCATGGCAGG
>OZ024761.1:3351353-3363853 GCA_964016885.1 Eledone cirrhosa | reverse complement strand
AAGGCTGAAGGTGGTGTTTGTGTATGTGTGTAGGTGTACGTGAGTGTGTGTGCGTGTGTATGTGAGAGTTTGAGGAAGAACGAGGTTCCATGTTCAGGAAAAGGTGTGTGCGTGGGGTGGGGTGTAAGTCGGTGTGTGCGTGCGTGTGGAAGGAGAGGGATCAGGGGTGGGGGAGGTGGCGTGTGGATTCCGGAGGTTGTGTATATGTGGGGGTACGCACGCGTGTGTTTGTGTTTATATGTGGTGTGGATGTGGGTGGCGTGGTGCGAAAAGAAATGTGTGAATGTATGTTCGTGGGTAAGGTCCTGAGGTAGTTCCGTCAGATGTGTGGAGGGATGCTGGATATTTTTCAAGATATGGAGTGGATGGTTGGAGAGATGACCGAAGGTGTAGAATCCAATGTTGGTGGTGGTAGGAAGTGGAGGGAAGTGGGGTGCGCGCGCAACAGGAAGTGGTCAGAGGGTCAAGACAGGGTGTAGAGATAGCAGTAGAGTGGGATGACAGGTGGAGTGAGGTGAGGACTGTGTGTGTGTCTGTGTGTGCGAAGGTGCGATGGACAGGGGAGACGATGGGTAGATGTGTAGGGTGGAGCGGGAAGGTGGTGAAGTGGGGCGATGGGGTGTATATTAGTAGAGGTGTTAGTGGGATGTGTGTGTGTGAAGGGGTGTGGGTGGAGCGGGGAGAGGGAGAGAGAGAGGGGGGAGAAGAGGTGTTGGGGACGGAGGAGGGAGTGTAGTGTCCTGGTGTGTGTGTGCGTGTTAGTATGTTAGTTGTGGGATGGGCCAAGGAGGGTGGTGAAAGGGGAAGTGTGTTAGAGGTGTTAGTGGGGAAAAGGTAGGGGGATGTGTGGGCGGTCGGGTTGGCGGTCGAAAGCTAAAGGAATAGGAGTGGGGAGTTCAGGCCGGGGGGTGTGTGGGTCTGGAGGGTGAAGATGGTGCGTTGTTCGATCGTGAGGCGGGTGGTGGGTGTTCCATGGCATTGGAGAAGGCCGCAGACTGTGAGGTGGTTGGCGGAATGTCCAGGGGAGCGAAAGTGGCGGGCGATCGGGGAACTCCCACGGAGGCGAATATCCCGGAGGTGTTCCGTGTCTGTCCGACGTAGGTTGCGCTGCACTCCGTGCAGCGAAGTCCATAGACTAGGTTGGAGGAGGTGCAGCGGAAGGCGTGCCGGACAGAGAGAGAGAGTGGCGTTGGGACCATGGAAGGTGGTGGTGTTGGTGATGTGGGGGCAGGTGTGGCAACGGGGAAGTGAACCGGGGGGGGCGGAGAAGAGCGTGAATTGGGTGGTAGGGAGCTAGTGGACGAGGAGGGTGCGGAGATTGCGTGCGCCTTTGAAGGAGGGAGGGGTGGGAGGGGAAGATGAGGGAAGTGGAGGGGTCGGACTAGAGGCGTCGGAAGAGGCGGAGGATGGTGCGGTGGAGGGGTAGGGTGGAGGGGGTGGTAGGTGATGGGGAAGGGGAGACGGTGGGTGGGTGTGGGGTGGCGTGGGGTGAGGACGGTGGACAGCACGGGCGCGAATGAGGGCGGTGTGGACGAGGGAGGGTGGGTAACCTCGCCAGATGAAATAGCTGACTAAGGAAAGGGCTTGGGACTCAAAGTCAGCATCTTGGTTGCAGAGGCGGCGGATCCGGAGGAGTTGGGAGTAGGGAATAGAGTGTTTAGTGCATGTAGGGTGGGAGGAGGTGAAGACGGAGGTGATGAGGGAGCGGAGGGAGGGGTTGAAGGCGACGGAGATGTCTAAGAAGTGGATGTGGGTGGTGGAGATAGAGGTGGTGAAGTGGAGGGAGGGGTGGAAGGAGCAGAAGAAGGAGAGAAAGGAGTCGAGCTGTTCTCGGGTGAGGGTCGTGGCTCCGATACAGTCGTCGATGTAACGACCTTATAGTTCGGGCATGGGGCCGGTGTACTGGGCAAAGATTTGGGCCTCAACATGGCCAACGAAAAGGTTGGCATAGTTTGGGCCCATTCTTGTGTCCATGGCTACCCCCGTGACCTGTTGATATATATATATATATATATATATATATATATATATATATAGAGAGAGAGAGAGAGAGAGCAGAACAGAAAAAGAGATTGCTAGGAAATAATGAAAACAAATGAGAATCGGTAATAAATGGCGAATGTCTTTTGTATGTTCCGAGTTAGATTTATCGTTTAGGGACATTCTCAGTAGGTTGTATCTAGGATTATAATAATTTGTACGTAAAATAGGATGGATAGCAGCTCCTCTGAGGAGGGAATCCCGTGGGACTGGCTGTTGTAGCGAGTGTCGCTGGCACTTGACTGCGGAGCTCAGCCGAAGCACCGTTCTGACCCAGATGTAGAGTCTGTCACCGTAACACCTCTCTGACCCAGATGTAGAGTCTGTCACCGTAACACCTCTCTGACCCAGGTGTAGAGTCTCTTACCCTCTCTCCTCCCCCTTCTCTCTTCCTTTGTCTAATACTCCTTGCTCTTTCCCTTCTTTTCCTCTCATTTATGGCATTTATAGTCCTTTCCACCACTGCTTTGCTATTCTGTATGTTTTTCACCAATATATCAACAATACATTTTCCTTATTATTTGTACAATATTTTCAATATTAATGACAAAGTGAACTGATCAGCATTTCCATATCAATACATCAATAGAATTCGGTTTATTGTTTAAATAATAGTTTGCAGTGGTAAAACTGGAATACATTATCGCAAAAACACAAAAATACTTTCAATTGAATAATAATCTATAAAATCATCCGGCACTGAAGCTTTAATGTCCAGCGACATCTACATTTCAATGAGATATTTTACACGAATGAATACAAAAACAGGGAAATGGTATTATTGTTATTGTTGGTGTGCTAGGCTATCCCTATTGCGGTTTATACAACGAATTGGCTGAGTCGTTAGAAGGTCGGATAGAATGGTAGAGTGGTTAGAAGGTCAGATAGAATGGTAGAGTGGTTAAAAGGTCAGATAGAATGGTAGAATGGTTGGAAGGTCAGATAGAATGGTAGATTGGTGAGAATGTTAGATAGAATGGTAGAGTGTTTAGAAGGTCAGATAGAATGGTAGAATGGTTAGAAGGTCTGATATAATGGTAGAGTGGTTAGAAGGTCTGATAGAATGGTAGAGTGGTTAGAACGTCAGATAGAATGGTAGAGTGGTTAGAACGTCAGATAGAATGGTAGAGTGGTTAGAAGGCAAGATAGAATGGTAGAGTGGTTAGAACTTCAGATAGAATGGTAGAGTTGTTAGAACGTCAGATAGAATGGTAGAGTAGTTAGAACGTCAGATAGAATGATAGAGTGGTTAGAAGGTCAGATAGAATGGTAGAGTAGTTAGAACGTCAGATAGAACGGTAGAGTGGCTAGAACGTCAGATAGAATGGTAGAGTGGTTAGAACGTCAGATAGAATGGTAGAGTGGCTAGAACGTCAGATAGAATGGTAGAGTGGTTAGAACGTCAGATAGAATGATAGAGTGGTTAGAAGGTCAGATAGAATGGTAGAGTGGTTAGAAGGTCAGATAGAATGATAGAGTGGTTAGAAGGCAAGATAGAATGGTAGAGTGGTTAGAACGTCAGATAGAATGGTAGAGTAGTTAGAAGGTCAGATAGAATGATAGAGTGGTTAGAAGGTCAGATAGAATGGTAGAGTGGTTAGAACGTCAGATAGAATGGTATAGTAGTTAGAACGTCAGATAGAATGGTAGAGATGTTAGAACGTCAGATAGAATGGTAGGGTGGTTAGAACGTCAGATAGAATGGTAGAGTGGTTAGAACGTTAGATTGAATGGTAGAGTGGTTAGAACGTCAGATAGAATGGTAGAGTGGTGAGAAGTCAGATAGAATGGTAGAGTGGTGAGAAGTCAGATAGAATGGTAGAGTGGTTAGAACGTCAGATAGAATGGTAGAGTGGTTAGAACGTCAGATAGACTGCTAGAGTGGTTAGAACGTCAGATAGAATGGTAGAGTGGTTCGAACGTCAGATAGAATGATAGCGGGTGAGAAATCAGATAGAATGGTAGAGTGGTTAGAAGGTCAGATAGAATGGTAGAGTGGTGAGAAGTCAGATAAAATGGTTGAGTGGTGAGAACGTCAGATAGAATAGTTTGTGGTATTAGTTCCAGCTCTCTGATCTCTGAGTTCAAATCCCGCCGAGGTCAACTTTACCTTTCATCTTTGCCAGATCTATAAAAAAAGTACCAGTCAAGTACTGGGGTCGATTCTTCCTCTATATCTCTTTCTCATTTCCTTTCTCTCACTCTCTATCCTTCCTTGGAAGAAATCTGATGTACTGAGACCCGAATAAGAGATGGGCGCCGCCTGGCTTTAAAATGTCTTAGAAACGCTGTATGACAATATGGCGCCCCTACCACTGCATCGGGAGTTACGGGACCACACATGTCAAAACAGCGTCCCCACTACCCTCCCCCCACAATTTTTGGGATCCTACATGTCAACATGGTGTTCCCTATGACCTCCCTACATGTTAAGGGACCCTACACGTCAATACGGTGTCCATACGACTCATTCGGGAGTTAAGGGTCCATGTATGTCAATACGGTGTCCCCTACGACCTTCCCACGAGTTACAGGACCCTACATGTCAATACGGGGTCCCCTATCCCCCCCCACAAGTTACGGGACCCTTCATGTCAACACGGAGTCCCCTATGTACCCCCACAAGTTACGGGACCCTTCATGTCAACAGGGGGTCCCCTATGTCCCCCCCCCACCAAGTTACGGGACCCTACATGTCAACACGGGGTCCCCTATGGCCTCCTCAATAGTTACGGGACCTGGCATGCACCCCTTTTACAAGTAGTGATATAATCAACAGTGAACCAGCAATGACCACACCTTTGTTTATCAGAGACAATCTTCTTCAATATATCCTCCTGTCAGTGACTTAGTGGTTAGTGTGTTGGACTTGCGATCACAACGCAGTGGGTTCCATTCCTGGACCGGGAGGTTTGTTGTGATTCTAAGCAAGACACTTCATTTCTCGTTGCTCCAGTATACTCTGCTGACAAAGAATAGCAGCAGGGGGTTTCTTGTACTCTCAGTCGCTTAACCCCTAAGAAGTACGAATAAGCACCGGCCTGATGAACTTCTTGGCTTAGCAAATACTTCAGAATGGAACTTTAGAACCCTCCCCCTTTGTCTAGAACGGCAGCGGGAAATTTGAAAGAGATTTAGCTTAAACTAGACCACCCGTGACCCGTTGGGTCACATTCACCTCAAAATATAAAAAAAAAAATCATATTCACTTAAAACTAATTTTTAAATAATTAAAATATACACAGACATGTATATAAAGTGAAATGAAACTGGAAGGCCCATATATATACGTGTGTGTATGTATATATATAAATGTGTGTCTATACATATATATGTATGTGCGTGTGTTTATATATATGTGGGTGTCTGTGATTTATATACACTGGTCAGAGACACACACACATATACACACACATATATATATACACAACAACACCACCAGCTCTCTCTCTTCCATTCTCCTTCTCTGTCTCCTCTCCCTCTCTCTATGTCTCTCTTTAAATCTACTCTCTCACAACCCCTATCTCTTTCTCTCTATCCTTCTCTCTCTGTTTATGAAGGTACCCAGAAAACCCCATATCTCGGGAACCCGTGCTTCGATTTACACGAACCTTGTTTTATTCCATTTGTATTCCCATTTCAGGGGTAACTTCCTTTCAAAGTATGTTCCCATTATGCGCCCCTTTGGCTGTAGTGCATTACAGACAAGCAAGCAAGCCATCACAGAGTTTTAGTAATATATAGATAGATTTATAAATTGTTAATTGAGCATGTAAAGAATCCAACATGTGTTCGTGAGTAATCTTGAACGCTGGAGTTTCTCGCTAGTCTAGTTTCGGACGGTGAGTTTTATGTCAATGTTACGACTGTACGATTGGAAAAGTGTATGGATTAGTGGGTAGGATACTGGGCTTACGATCTTAAGACGGTGAGCTCGATTCCCGTTCCTGACGACGCGTTGTGTCCTTGAGCAAGACACTATTTTATATTGCTCAAGTCCACTTAGTCGCCCACAAATGAGTTTCTATATGTAATTCAAGGGGCCGCTAAACCTGGGTACTTACTATGTCACACTGAATCTCCCTGAGAATTACAATAAGAATGAAATGCACGTGTCTGTGGAATGCTCAGCTATTTGAACGTTAATTTCACGAGAAGACTGTTCCATTGGTTGAATCGACTGAAGCACTCGTCGGAACCAATGGAAATCCAACAGCGACTCTCGTCATCAAGCTCTGATAAAGAGAGTTCATGTGTTGACCTCTCGTCATCCAATTCTCATCACACCTCTGTTAGCGCAATTGCAGTAACGGAAGTGTGACGAGCTTTTAATTCCAGTGCCAGGCCTGATCGATACAGATCGAACCTTGAGCTGATCAATCGCGAAACGCACGTCAAGCCTCAATAAACGTAATGAAAATGTGACACCTCGTCCATATTATATATATATATATATATGTGTGTGTGTAATTATTAAAGCCAGTTACTACAACGGTGCTATATCAAGTACGCACGTTTCGTTAGTCCTGCGGACCAATTTGTTTAAAGCGTGCCTATGAAAATGAACCGGAAAATGAGTAGGCAAGGAAAAAAATCGATAGATTAAGAATTATGTAAATCTCTCTCCCTCTCTCTCTCTCTTTCACATGTATGTATGTATGTATGTATGTATGTATGTATGTATGTATGTATGTATGTATGTATGTATGTATGTCAGGTCACCAGTTGGTGCTACTGGTAACATGTATCCCAGTACAACCTGTCCCATGGTCGCGTCGTTAGCGACGAAACTGGCAACCCCACCAAGGTTTCTTGGTGAGGAGGGTGACTTTGGACATCCTGCAAGACTAAAAACAAAACCTGTCAAAGGGCAAAGGAGCTCTTAAGAGTCAATGGCCATCCAAAATCACCGGGAGAGATTTCCCCTTAGCCTTTGATAAGGCAGAATTCTAGGAGAAGGAAAACTCTTCTAATACCTGCAACCCTGATGGTATCCAATGATGTTAACTTGTTCTTCTTTTTGGTAAATATCATCTTGGTTAAGAGAGTGGGACTGGCTTTGTGCAGTGCCTTTGCTCAGTATAAAAGCTTCACGGCACAGGCATTGCTTTATATCTGGAGATCTCTCTGCACTTGTCGTCACATGGTACCATGGGCCCAGCACTATGTGTCATAATTGTCACAAGTGTAGTGTTTGTACCAGAGTTTTCAAGTCGCTGGCTGGACTAAAAAGTCACACTCGTTCAGCGCATCGGTAGGGGTTCTCCTACATGGATGTAAAGTAGTGGCCGTACTCGAAAACGAGTTGGCAGCCACCATGTATGTATGTATGTATGTATGTATGTATGTATGTATGTATGTATGTATGTATGTATGTATGTATGTATGTATGTTCTTCTGGTTCTATAATTTCAAAAATGTTTGCCAATAGAGAGAGAGAGAGTCGGTTTCTAACATAGACACAAGATATGTTCGGATTTCGTCTATTGTCCAATTGAGTATTCCAAACGTTGGTGTTAGGACAGGCACAGCAAACACATTGTGAGCCACTGTTTTGTTTTGTGCAGAGAGTTCCGATGACCATATTTTTCTTAATCGGGTGTAGTATTCCCTGGTTACGCGTTCTTTATTACAGATACCATTATAGGATATGTTCTCATCTATCCCCAGGTATCTGTAGCAGTCCTCATCAGATATTGGTGAAACAGTTAGACCATTGATGACAACGTTGCTAGATTGGGTTGTTGTTTTTCCCCGCTTTACAGTCATGTATGAGCATTTATCTTGGCCAAACTCCATTCCTATATCCTTTGAGAATGTTGTAACCAGGTCAAGATTTTTCTTCATCCCATCCATGTTCTTGGCATAGAGTTTCAGATCGTCCACAAAGAAATTATTGGTTAGGTTCGTATTTCTGCCCTCCTGTGAGCCAATGATGTATCCCTCACATTTCTTGAGCAGAAAGGACAAGGGGTTTAATGACAAGATGAATAATATCACAGAGAGACTGTCCCCCTGAAATATACCCCTGCAATATTTTATTTTATCAGTGAAAATAGAATCCTCCCTCTCTGTCTTTAACCTTAGGATAGTAGCCCAAGAAGAAGACAGCTTCTCTATCGCTCTGACAATAATTGTTTCTACTTTTGGCACAAGGCCAGCAATTATTCCAGTGTATTACTGGTACTTTATTTCATCGATTCCGTAAGGATGAAAGGCAAAGTTAACCTTGGCGGGATTTGAACTCAGACCATAAAGGGCCGTAACTCTTTGCTGCAAAGGATGGCGTCCGACCCTCTACCGATACTGCCAATCCACCGCCCTTCCATGGCTCTGATAATAATGTCTGGGACTTTAGTAAGTTGGAGGGCCTCTATCATCCAAGAGTGGGGAACAGAATCGAAAGCTTTCCTGTAGTCCAGCCAGACTGTAGCCATATTCTTCCTAAGTTGTCGCACCTCCGACATCGTAGTTTTGTTGATTAGGAGTTGTTCATCACATCCCCAAACCCCTTTCTTTCCAGCTGCTTGTTCATCTGGAATGATGTTATTATTTTCACAGTGATCTGTTTTTGTTGTAGTGTAGGAGCAATAGTTCTTTCGGATTTCTCTTAGCCACACTGCATCTTGGTTGAAATTCTTCTTTTCACCCCATATTTTTCTCCAAAAGGAATCTATGTCTTTCTGGGATGGGGCCTCAGTAACATTTATTATTTTGCCCTTCATATCTCTATAGACTGATGTTTGGTTTTGTCTGAATCTTTTATTAAACACTTTTCTTTCATCTACCTTCTTCATGTATCGGCGTTTTTCGCTGACAGCTCTCAATTCTTGTTTGAGGGTGATCAGCTTACAGTGAGGAGTTCTGGTTCTACTGTTACCAAACATCGTCTCTATTTTATTTTTCACTCTTTGTTGGTGAGGAGTGAGGTTTTTTTGTGTTTGTTTGCATGTAAGGAGCATTGTCACATATCCTATGTTTTTTCGTAGGTCAGCATTCCTTTTTCTATTTTAGTTATATATGATGGTATTTTGTTCTTGTTAATATCTCTGCTATCACCAAGATAATGCTTCACTGTCGTTGCTAGGGCATATAGACAGGCGTTGATTTGCCAAAATGTTGGGGTTTTTATCCGTCGTAAATATTCATCCTCTATTTAGTCAATAACACGTACTATTTCATCATTTAAAAAAAAAAAAATTTTTATTATTAAATATTGTCGTTTTAATACGTTCAGCAAGAGAAATGTTTATACATGAATTAATTTCTCTCTGGAAGATTTCGTTGAGGGAAAATTTCAATTGTTTATACTTTTGATTATTATCATTATTGATAGTATTTTCAACAACAGTCGAGGTAGACTCGGATGGTTCACGTGGTGTCAAATTTCTTACAGGCATAGTTGTTTCAAGACACTGTTCGACCTGGCTGCTAGGAAGTCTAGTAGCATGGCGACCTGTAGCACGTGTTGTTGATTCCATGTTTGTTGCGGAGGACTTACAATTAATAATATTTATCTTATTTTTACGTTCAACAAACGTCGCTTGTTGGCGTAATTGTTTCGCTGTGAAGTGATTTAGCTCTGGGTGCATTTCGTCCCAGTGTAGCTTCATTCTATTCATATAGTCAATGGAGGGATTGTTTTTTGCCATTTTATAACAATTAAATAAATCATCAAGTTTGCAACTCCAAGAGAAATGCGATTTATAATTTCGGTTTCTTCTGTAGCTACAACTGAACAAAGTTTGTTTACCGTTCTCATTTTTCTTCGGTATTCCACTAATCTGGTTGTTGTTGATGTTGTGTTCAACCATGCTGTTTGTAGCAAATCCTTGTAAAATTAATTATGTATTTCGTCGGATATCTCTAAGAATTCGAATAAAAGGTGTCTTCAGTGGATATAGTTAGAAGAATATCCAGTTATTCAACATGACTGTAGTTGTGGCATTACTGTCGGGGATAGTATTCATCTTAAATTTAATGAATAGTCTCCGACGCCAAAATGTGTGACTGATCGCGTTGACTGACTGACTGGTATGTATGTATGTATGTATGTATGTATGTATGTATGTATATGTATGTATGTATGTATGTATGTATGTATATGTCAGGTCACCAGTTGGTGCTACTGGTAACATGTATCCCAGTACAACCTGTCCCATGGTCGGGTCGTTGGCGACTAAACTGGCAACCCCACCAAGGTTTCTTGGTGAGGAGGGTGACTTTGGACATCCTGCAGGACTAAAAACAAAACCTGTCAAAGGGCAAAGGAGCTCTTAAGAGTCAATGGCCATCCAAAATCACCGGGAGAGATGACCCCTTAGCCTTTGTCAAGGCAGAATTCTAGGAGAAGGAAAACTCTGATATAACACCTGCAACCCTGATGGTATCCAATGATGTTGACATGTTCTTCTTTTTGGTAAATATCATCTTGGTTAAGAGAGTGGGACTGGCTTTGTGCAGTGCCTTTGCTCACTATAAAAGCTTCACGGCACAGGCATTGCTTTATATCTGGAGATCTCTCTGCACTTGTCGTCACATGGTACCATGGGCCCAGCACTATGTGTCAATAATTGTCACAAGTGTAGTGTTTGTACCAGAGTTTTCAAGTCACTGGCTGGACTAAAAAGTCACACTCGTTCAGCGCATCGGTAGGGGTTCTCCTACATGGATATAAAGTAGTGGCCGTACTCGAAAACGAGTTGGCAGCCACCATGTATGTATGTATGTATGTATGTATGTATGTATGTATGCATGCATGTATGTATGTATGTATGTATGTTCTTCTGGTTTTATAATTTCACAAATGTTTACCACTAGAAAGAGAGTCGGTTTCTAACATAGACACAAGACTCTCTCATTGGAATTTACACAACATCAACTAGGTAGATTATGTATGCATGCCTGCATGCATGCATGTATAGATATGGATGTTATTGTATTGTGTGGATGTGGATGTTTTGAGTTGTATGTGTGCATGTGTATATGCTTTGTATCTGTACATGTGTATATGCAATTATTAGATGCCAAACCTTTGTCAATGTTTTACATATTTTTACTGTTCCATTAATGGATTGTACTTGTAATTTCCTTTCTGTTCCTGCGAAGCCTAGCTTCTCAAGATTTGTACTGAGGCAGTTACTAACATACCCAGTGCCTCAATAATCACAGGCATAAATCTGAAGATGTAATCAGGGTGGAGTATCTGCAGATTTCTCATCAGTTCTGCATAAATATTCTCCTTTTCGCTAATCTTTGATATGCATGTATGTATGTCGGGTCACTCTTGAGTGCTACTGGTAACATGTAACCCAGTACAACCTGTCGCATGGTCGGGTCGTCGGCGACTAAACCGGCAACCCCACCAAGTTTACTTGGTGAGGAGGGTGATTTTGGACACCCTGCAGGACAAAAAACAAAACCTGACAAAGGGCGGAAGAACTCATAAGAGTCAATGGTCATCCAAAAGTGTGTAAATATGTATATACACATGTACATATGTATGTATGTGTGTATATACATATGTGCATGTGTATGTATATGCGCAGGGACATAGAAATAGTCGGGCTGGACACCCGATCGCGCGGTTAAACCACTGGGAGTGAAGGATCCCTAGCTTTTGTCAGGCATTCTTCTAGGAGAAGGCAACTCAGGAAACTGGGATAACTCTGATATAAAACCTGCGGCTCAGTAGTTACCGATGATGTTGATCTTTTCTTCTTTTCGGGTTATAGCTACTGTCGCTCAGAGAGTGGGATTGGCTCAGTGCAGTCTTTCCTCACTTTAAAATTTATCTTCACGCACAGGCATTGCACGATAGAATTAATGAATAATGGTATATCGTGTAATGGCCATACTCGATAACGAGGGGGCAGCTATCATCATGTGTGTATGTAAACATAGTTTAGTATCATTCAAATATGGTATTCATCTTAGAAAGCAATGTGTTTACGGCTTCCTGCTCATTAAACACAGCACGTAGTGATTTCATATTGTCATTTACTGAACGCAGTTATACTGCTTCTGTTCAAATTTTTCTCCAATACAACCAATCATGAATAGAAAGTAATTTTGTCCGATACAAAGCAAGATTTTCCCCAGTGGAATTTTTCGTTCGTATTCCAAACTAAACACTTCACTGTTAGTACTGGAAATATTTGAAGAGGTAATGAATGGCATAAGATATCCTAAGGCAGACTTTGAATAAATGTTATTCATGAAATTAGTGAATTTCAATATCATTATGAAATAATATTTCACAATAAATTTACTCGTGAGTAGTATAGCGAATAATGATGTTTCTACTATTGGCACAAGACCAGAAATAACCCCAGTGTATTACTGGTACTTTATTTTATCGACCCCGTAAGGATAAAAGGCAAAGTTAACCTCGGCGTATTTGAACTCAGAACATAAACAGCCTCATTACGCTATATTTGTTAGATGATGACCACCATCCT
>OZ024761.1:3350018-3351153 GCA_964016885.1 Eledone cirrhosa | reverse complement strand
GTATATCGAGCGATTTTACGGCTGGCTTTGCCGAAAATTAAAAACATATTTAGAATTTGGTTTTTCGCACTACACGAATACATCTAGGTATCCGCTATGTTAGACCGAAAAACCAAATTCTAATTTCACACAATAATTTTATTTAAAATACTCATTAGCTACATTAGGGTCTTTGAAGTAACCTTACTCGATAGAGTGCGTATCTCGGAGATGAGAGAGTTACTCCAGGTAGAGCCGCTACTTCTCCAAATTGAGACATCACAGCTCTGACACTATGGACATGTGGTTAGAATGTCTCAGGAAGAATCACTGGACATATTTTATGGACAAAACCAACTGACAGGAGACGCAGGTGTGTTGGATAACATCCATGAGTTTGGCAGGTCTCGCTTGGGGATCCAACCAGATCAGTTGGAGATGGTTGCTTCTGACAAGACCTGCTGGGAGGAGTGTTTGACGACTTTTCCCTCACGACCCTCTCAGGAATAAGTGAGAGAAGAAGCTTAGTACATTTAAAATACCTCATCAGTAAACTATTACAATACAATAAATAATCCGGCATATTACATCTTGGAAAACCGGGGCTGGCCATTACCAAACAACACAACGACAACCTCCCTCCTCCACAAAACTGTTGTATTAACATGTATTTTGAAGTGTCAGCATTTTTGTCGCACCTCTGTGGCCCAGTCATTTACACAAATATGTTACCTGCTGTGAAACTGCAGAGATGCCATGAAAACCTTTACGCCACCAATTACATTAAAAAAGGGATAAATATAGGTTGTGTTGTGGTTTGTAATGACAGAAAAAGGAATCTCCTTCGTTGTAATTACTTCCAGGCCATTTTCCAGCTACTGTACTTAATGTAAGGTAGCGAACTGAGTTGTTAGAACGTTACATAGAACTGGGAGAGTCGTTAGAACGGCAGATAAAACGTCATTGTGGCGTCGTTAGAACGTCAGATAAAACGTCATGTGGTGTCGTTAGAACGTCAGATAGAAGGTCATTGTGGCGTCGTTAGAACGTCAGATAGAAGGTCATTGTGGCGGCGTTAGAACCTAAGATAACACGCCATTGTGGTTTTGTTAGAACGTCAGATAGAACGTCATTGTAGCGTCGTTAAAACGTCAGA
>OZ024761.1:3340018-3345018 GCA_964016885.1 Eledone cirrhosa | reverse complement strand
TGGTGTAGTGTGGTGTGGTGTAGTGTGGTGTAGTGTGGTGTAGTGTCGTGTAGTGTAGTGTGGTGTGGTGTAGTGTGTGTGGTGTAGTGTGGTGTAGTGCGGTGTGGTGTGGTGTAGTGTGGTGTAGTGTAGTGTGGTGTGGTGTAGTGTGGTGTGGTGTGGTGTAGTGTGGTGTAGTGTGGTGTGGTGTAGTGTGGTGTAGTGTAGTGTAGTGTGGTGTAGTGTGGTGTGGTTTGGTGTGGTGTGGTGTTTGTGGTGTGGTGTAGTGTGGTGTGGTGTAGTGTGGTGTAGTGTGGTGTAGTGTGGTATAGTGTGGTGTGGTGTAGTGTAGTGTGGTGTAGTATAGTGTGGAGTGGAGTAGTGTGGTGTGGTGTGATGTAGTGTGGGGTAGTGTAGTGTGGTATGGTCTGGTGTAGTGTAGTGTGGTGTGGCGTAGTGTGGTGTGGTGTAGTGTGGTGTGGCGTAGTATGGTGTGGTGTGGTGTAGTGTGGTGTAGCATGGTGTGGTGTAGTGTGGTGTGGTATAGTGTAGTGTAGTGTGGTGTAGTGTGGTGTAGTGTGGTGTGCTGTAGTGTGGTGTGGTGTAGTGTGGTGTAGTGTGGTGTGGTGTGGTGTAGTTTGGTGTTGTGTTGTGTAGTGTAGTGTGGTGTAGTGTGGTGTAGTATAGTGTGGTGTGGTGTAGTGTGGTGTGGTGTAGTGTGGTGTAGTGTGGTGTGGTGTAGTGTGGGGTAGTGTAGTGTGGTATGGTCTGGTGTAGTGTAGTGTGGTGTAGTGTGGTGTAGTGTAGTGTGGTGTAGTGTGGTGTGGTGTAGTGTGGTGTGGTGTAGTGTGGTGTGGTGTGGTGTAGTGTGGTGATGTGTTGTGTAGTGTAGTGTGGTGTAGTGTGGAGTGGCGTAGTGTGGTGTGGTGTAGTGTGGTGTGGTGTAGTGTGGTGTAGTGTAGTGTGGTGTGGTGTGGTGTGGTGTAGTGTGGTGTGGTGTAGTGTGGTGTAGTGTGGTGTAGTGTGGTGTAGTGTGGTGTGGTGTATTGTAGTGTGGTGTAGTGTAGTGTAGTGTGGTCTAGTGTGGTATAGTGTGGTGTGGTGTAGTGTAGTGTGGTGTGGTATAGTGTGGTGTGGTGTAGTGTGGTGTGGTATGATTTAGTGTTGGGTAGTGTAGTATGGTATGGACTCTGTGTAGTGTAGTGTGGTGTGGTGTAGTGTGGTGTGGTGTAGTGTGGTGTAGTGTGGTGTAGTGTAGTGTGGTGTAGTGTGGTGTGGTGTAGTGTGGTGTAGTGTGGTGTGGTGTGGTGAAGTGTAGTGTATTGTGGTGTGGTGTGGTGTAGTGTGGTGTGGTTTGTTTTTTTGTGGTGTGGTGTGGTGTGGTAGGGTGGGGTGTGGTGTAGTGTAGTGTAGAGTAGTGTTGTGTGGTGTGGTGTGGTGTAGTGTGGTGTGGTGTAGTGCAGTGTAGATGATGTGGTGCTGTGTGTTGTGGTGTAGTGTAGTGTAGTGTGGTGTAGTGTAGTGTGGTGTGGTATGGTGTGGTGTGGTATAGTGTGGTATAGTGTGATTGGTGTAGTGTGGTGTGATGTGGTGTGGTGTAGTGTGGTGTGGTGTAGTGTGGCGTAGTGTGGTGTGGTATGGTTTGGTATAGTGTGGTGTAGTGTGTTGTGGTGTGGAGTAGTGTAGTGTGGTATAGTGTGGTGTAGTGTAGTGTGGTGTGTTGTGGTGTGGTGTGGTGTAGTGTGGTGTAGTGTGGTGTGGTGTAGTGTAGTGTGGTGTGGTGTGGTATAGTGTGGTATAGTGTGGTATAGTGTGGTGTGGTGTAGTGTGGTGTAGTGTGGTGTAGTGTTGTGTGGTGTAGTGTGGTGTGGTGAGGTATGGTGTGGTGTGGTGTGATGTGGTGTGGTATGGTGTAGTGTGGTGTAGTGTGGTGTGGTGTGGTGTAGTGTAGTGTGGTGTAGTTTGGTGTGGTGTGGTGTAGTGTAGTGTAGTGTAGTGCAGTGTAGTGTAGTGTGGTGTGGTGTGGTGTGCTGCGGTGTGGTGTAGTGTGGTGTAGTGTGGTGTGGTGTGGTGTAGTGTAGTATAGTGTGGTGTGGTGTAGTGTAGTATAGTGTGGTGTGGTGTAGTGTGGTGTTGTGTGGTATAGTGTTGTGTAGTGTGGTGTGGTGTGGTATGGTGTAGTGTGGTGTGGTGTAGTGTGGTGTTGTGTGGTATAGTGTTGTGTAGTGTAGTTTGGTGTGGTGTAGTGTGGTATGGTGTGGTGTAGTGTAGTATAGTGTGGTGTGGTGTAGTGTAGTATAGTGTGGTGTGGTGTAGTGTGGTGTTGTGTGGTATAGTGTTGTGTAGTGTGGTGTGGTGTGGTATGGTGTAGTGTGGTGTGGTGTAGTGTGGTGTGGTGTAGTGTGGTGTAGTATAGTGTGGTGTGGTGTAGTGTAGTATAGTGTGGTGTGGTGTAGTGTGGTATGGTGTGGTGTGGTGTGGTGTAATGTGGTGTGGTGTAGTGTGGTGTGGTCTAGTGTGGTGAGGTGTTGTGTGGTATTGTGTGGTATAGTGCGGTATGGTGTGATGTGGTATGGTGTGGTATGGTGTGGTTTGATGTGGTATGGTGTGGTAAGGTGTGGTATGATATGGTGTGGTTTGGTGTGGTATGGTATGGTGTGGTATGGTGTGGTATGGTATGGTGTGGTATGGTGTGGTATGGTATGGTATAGTTTGGTTTGGAGGAAGAATCGATCGCAGTATTTGACTGGTACTTTCTTTATCGACCTTTAATGGATGAAAATCAGAGTTGACCTTAGCGGGATGCGAACTGACATGGCAGAGGACCGAAATAATACCACAAAGTATTCTAGGTGATGTCCTAATGATCTGCCGACTCTTCATATATCGAACTAATATAGATATGGAATATATCAACAGGATATGACTAAACATTTCTTTGTGTTTCGTGTATGATACATTTACAATCAATATCACGACTATATATATAGAGAGATAATACCTTTACAGTTGCACAGAAGTACAGATGTATAGATGTACAGATGTACAGATGTATAGATGTTCAGATGTATAGATGTACAGATGTACAGATGTACGATGTACAGACGTATAGATGTACAGATGTACAGATGTATAGATGTACAGATGTACAGATGTACAGATGTATAGATGTATAGATGTACAGATGTACAGTGGTACAGATGTACAGATGTATAGATGTACAGACGTATAGATGTACAGTTGTACAGATGTACAGATGTACAGATGTACAGATGTACTATGTACAGACGTATAGATGTCAGATGTACAGATGTATAGTGTATAGATGTACAGACGTATAGGTGTACAGATGTACAGATGTACAGAGGTGTAGATTTACAGATGTACAAATGTATAGATGTACAGATGTACAGATGTATAGATGTACAGATGTATAGATGTACAGATGTACAGATGTACAGATGTACAGATGTATAGATGTATAGATGTACAGATGTACAGATGTACACATGTATAGATGTACGATGTACAGATGTATAGATGTACAGTTGTACACATGTACAGATGTATAGATGTACAGATGTATAGATGTACAGATGTACAGATGTATAGATGTATAGATGTACAGATGTACAGATGTGTAGATGTACAGATGTACAGATGTACAGATGTACAGATGTACAGACGTATAGATGTACAGATGTATAGTGTACAGATGGTATAGATGTACAGATGTACAGATGTATAGATGTATAGATGTATAGATGTACAGATGTATAGATGTACAGATGTACAGATGTATAGATGTCAGATGTACAGATGTATAATGTATAGATGTACAGACGTATAGATGTACAGATGTACAGATGTATATATGTACGATGTACAGATGTATAGATGTACAGATGTATAGATGTATGGATGTACAGATGTACCGATGTATAGATGTACAGATGTACAGATGTAGAGATGTACAGATGTATAGATCTACCGGTGTATAGATGTACAGGTGTATAGATGTATAGATGTATAGATGTACCGATGTATAGATGTAAAGATGTACAGATGTATAGATGTACTGATGCACAGATGTACAGATATACAGATGCATAGATGTACAGATTTACAGATGTATAGATGGATAGATGTACAGATGTATAGATGTACAGATGTATATAATTACTGATGTACAGATGTATAAATGTACGGGTGTTTAGATGTACAGATGTACAGATGTACAGATGTACAGATGTACAGATGTATAGATGAAAAGATGTATAGATGTATAGATGTACATATGTATAGATGTACAGATGCACAGATGTACAGATGTACAGATATATAGATGTACAGATGTACAGATGTATAGATGTACAGATGTATAGCAGCTTTTGGGGGAAATGAATTGAGAGAATGCTATTAAAATGATGATGCTGATAGATTCCACATTAGTTCGAGCTCAAGCGAACAGTATAATTTCTTTGATGTTTCTATCAGTCGAATATATTTCATGAAAGGGTAGAGGAACGGGTCGGGGTGGGGTGGGGGTGGGGGTGCCCAAGCAAAGGAGGGAGTTTGGATAAACAGACCATGGTGACGATGAAGCAAAGTGCTGGAATTAAGGACAAACAAGAGGGAAACAAAAACGTGATACATAGCAGACGGGGAAACGTTGGTGAAACAGACAGTAATAAGGCTTTGTAGTATTGACTCAGGTTTTATATAGTCTTAGTTCAAGTAACATTCAGGTCAATATTGCTTTCCATACTTTCCTCCTTCCATCTTTTTGGTGTCGTTAAATAATATACCGGGGTGATTCTCTCCCCTCTCCCTATATATATATACATATCTTCTCTCTCACTCTCCTTCTCCCCCTCTCTCTATATATATACATATATTCTCTCTCAGTCTCCTTCTTCCTCCTCGCCCTCTCTCTCGCTCTCTCTCTATATATATACAGTCTCCCCCCTCTCTCAATATATATATCTTCTCTCTCAGTCTCCCCCTCTCTCTATATATAT
>OZ024761.1:3332518-3337518 GCA_964016885.1 Eledone cirrhosa | reverse complement strand
GCTAACGAGCGAGAAACTGCCGTCGATTACTTCCCTTTGCTTCTGCCAAGACCAAGTAAGTGACGTAGTCACTAATTTAAAACTCATAGCGAATCTTAACTATAACTATGCGTCCAGAATATATTTGTTTTTACCCCGTTTGTAAAATAAGTTGGATTACTTTGAATAAATAATGAATGAATATTACATAATTTATGTACTAAATTTCGTAATTCTTGATTAAATATATTTTATTGCTTATTTAAAGATTCACTTCTTTAAAATTTTCAAAGTCAACACTTCCGGTTATATTATAACCCTTATAAACACATTGCATATATTTCCGTCACTAATTTTCTCCTAATGCAGTTTATATATAATATCGTCTTTTTTTAATGTACCATGGATTACGTTACTGATTACATAAGACAGTGTAACACAGTCTTCATTCAATTTCTGTGTATATTGTCAATTACGATTTTATTTGATGTATCGTATCTACATGTATATATACCTGCGTATAATATCAATATACACACTACACATGCTAGCAGAAAAACCACCCAAGGGGTGGTTTTCTGTTAGTGTTTTTAAATAAACATACACTATATTATCAAATATACTATACATACATCGCTATTTCAGAGCTACACACTCTATAGGGTAGCGTTACTCTAAAGACCCTTCGGAGGGACCTCATTTCGGCTGCTTGTATTTGAAATCGTATTCTTTCGCTCATTACCCAGGATTCCTGACTATAGGTAAGGGTTGGCACGAAAACCGAATGTTATAAAGCCTAATTAGTTTTAGTTTTCAAAGTATACACACACAGACACACACATATATACATATATATACATATATATATATATATGTATATTAATTGCAAACATTAATATTCAACTTCACATCTTGTATTTAATGAAATTGCTTATTTATAAATATTCCGAGCACGTATACGTGTTTATATATATATATATATATATATATATATATATATATATATATATATATATATATATATATATATATGCGTATATATATGTGTATATATATATGTATATACATATTTGTATATATATATATGTGTGTATATATATATATATATATGTGTATATATATGTATATATATATACATATATATATGTATATATATATACATATATATATATATATATATATATATATATATATATATATATGTGTGCGTGTATATATATATATATGTGTATATATAAATGTATTCATATATGTATATATAAGTATATATATATATTTGTATGTATGTATATATATATATATGCATATATATATATATGTGTATAGATATGTGTATTTTATATATATATAAATATATATATATATAAAGCCCCCCCCCCCCGACCTACTTAGGTTATTAATGTAAGCACAACAACGTAATAAAGTAATACTTTATTAAATTAATCTACTGCAATTAATATTTAAAGTAAATAATGTTTGCATCTGCATAATCAGCTGCATAATTGCATCTGCGACATAATGTCATTTAACAATACAATTATTTCCATATTATCCTTCCAAATTTTTTGTGACAAATTAGTGACATCATGTGACTTGCTAACGTTAGCTGCCGAATAATTAATGTATGTTTCGTTCATTAAACAACAGAGTCAACAATAAGGTTATATATATATATATATATATATATATATATATATATATATATATATATATATATATAAAACTTGAGCAGAAAGAAGAATATTGCGTGGTTACATATGATAAAAATAGTCCTTCGTCGGTGATTTGCCAACCATCATTGGTATTTCATCGTATTATACATATATATATATATAGAAGAAGTTAGTATGCCCGTGGGTACTAAGTACCCCTAGAAATACATAGGTTGTCTATGATTTAAGGTTGTTCTATGGTATCAATTTGACATACCAGAACTATAATATTAATATAAGGGGTGTCTAGTGTTTTATAAGGCGAAACCGATCGGTAAGAGCCATAAGAATAGGTAAATATTTAAATTATATTTTTTAATTTAAAAAAAAAAATTGGTTGAATTTTGCTTGTTCCGCTTATATTAATATTATAGTTCTGGTATGTCAAATTGATACCATAGAACAACCTTAAATCATAGACAACCTATGTATTTCCAGGGGTACTTAGTACCCACGGGCATACTAACTTCTTCTATCACTCTCCATTTGTTGAGAACAAACCTGTTGTTTCTATTTAGCTGCTATTTTTAGTAACGAGATAGACAACACGTCTATGTTTTTCCCGCTTTCACCTCGGGTAGTTCACGTACAGGTCATTTTTCGGCCTTTTGGATCTGTGCTAGCTGGCAGATAACAAGGTCCGGTGGTGGAGAGAGAGTTTTAACAACACAAGAGAGAGTTACTTTGGGAGAGATTTAATAGTCCCTATATATTTCGGATTCACATCCATCAACTGGGGTTTTTTTTCGGGGTGGGGGAAAAGGTTGTCTGTCGGACAAGTCCGGAACGCGTCTTTCGCTGTTTGTTGATTTGAATATCTGAGGTATTCGGCAGAGCGCGCGTGCGCGTGAAATGGGGTCGGTCGTACAGAGGTCAGCGGCCGAATGAGGGAGTGGGATGGCGCTAGCTGTCAGTCCATAATTTGGCAGCCAGCGTTGGCCCATTTCTCCGACAGTCTAAACAGTTCCCTTACGGATGCAAACAATTCCTGGCTCAGGTGTAAGGATAAGAGAGTATTGAAGTTTGCTTTAAGCATTGTGGAACAATAAGTAAATATCTTTAAGTCGTTTGGAAGCCTCGACAATGCAAATGGGTAAATCTCCGGGTAACATATATATATATGTTATATGTAAGTAGAAGGGATATTTAATTTGTTGGAAATCCAACAAATATAAATGTTTATAACTGATTCAGAGCACTCGACAAGTTTCTGGAGTAAATGTTCAATGATATTAAATAAATGGAAACTATATTTATAAAACCATATTTATTCTATTATATATATTTCAAAGGTACCAAAAAACTTTGGTACGCTTTCATCAGATAAAATATAAAGAGTGTTTTATAAATTTTGACATAGCCAAGGATAATCATACCTTATCAGTTCAATATTCCCTGGGAATATTGAACTGATAAGGTATGATTATCCTTGGCTATGTCAAAATTTATAAAACACACTTTGTATTTTATTTGATGAAAGCGTACCAAAGTTTTATGGCTAAGCAGACAAAAAGGAAATTCATTAAGTGGCTGTGTTAACATGCTGTGTTAAAGTATACAGAATGGTCATATGTTTATAAACACACACACGCACGCGCACTCACACACAAACACACAAACACCCACATGTGTGCAACATACATACAAACATATCTATAAATACATGCATATACATACACACACATATAGACATACATACACATATAAAGAAAATGTCTTATATATATATAGTTGTAAGGATGCAAGATAAATGCGTCCGTAGGTGGTATGCCGGTTGTGTAGTCGATGCTCGCGCAGAGCAGAGTATAACACTATAAGGGTAAGGAACAAGGATTCAGTGTTGCATCATAACATATTTAATAACATATTACATATGTTTCACTATCGATCAGCTCGAGGTATGATCTATTATAGATCGAACCTGAATCGAAAGTTCGTCTGATATGTTTGGTTCATGAGTTTGTCTATATATATACACACACACATACACACATACACACCGGCGTATATATTTAATCAACTTTCGCCTCCCCTTCAAATTGCTAGCCTTCTGCTAAAAGTAGAAACAATTATTATTATTATTATTATTATTATTATTATTATTATTATTATTTTGGTGGATTGGATTGGCAGTATCGGTAGAGGGTCGGACGCCATGCTTTGACGCATAGAGTTATGGCCCTTTCCATTCTGAGTTCAAATCCCGTCGAGGTTAGCTTTGCCTTTCATCCTTACAGGGTCGATAAAATAAAGTACCAGTAATACACTGGGTAATTGCTGGCCTTGTGCCAAATAGTAGAAACAATTATTTTGGTGGATTGGCAGAATGTGTAGAGCATCGGACAACATGCTTTGTGGCATAGAGTTATGGCCCTTTACGTTCTGAGATCAAATTCCGCCAAGCTTGTTTGCCTTTCATCCTTACGGGGTTGATAAAATAATGTACCAGTAACGCACTGGGGTCGATTTAATCAACTTTCCCCTCCCCCAAATTGTTCACCTTATGCCGAAGCCAGAAATCATTATTATTATTATTTTTTTTATCTCTTTCCTTGTTTGTTTCAAAATCTATCATAGGAAGACAAATCGATGTTTCAATCAATTGGCAGAAGCAAAAAAAAAATCACCGTTAGGATATTAGCGGTGGTCAATTACACAAACGAAACGAATGATTAACATAGAGGGGAGCTTCTAGTGCATAGATCTACAATATGGCGGTGTTGTCAGTAAAAGAGAACTGAAGATTGACATAGAGACATCAGACACTTAGAAGCTACAAATATAATTCTTTTTACTTTTGGCACAAGGCCAGCAATTATCCCAGTAGATTACTGGTACTTTATTTTATCGACCCCGTAAGGACGAAAGGCAAAGTTAACCTCGGCAGGATTTGAACTCAAAACCATAAAGGGGCGTAACTATTTGCTGCAAAGCATGGCGTCCAACCCTCTACCGATACTGCCAATCCATAATGTCTAGATTCTTAGTGGAAACTGTAGATTAGCCAGCGTCTGTAGCATTTAAACTGGCCATATCCGGCCAGAAGTCTCTCACCTCTTTCTGTTCAAACCAGCCGTAACTTGCTACTCACACTGATGTTAAGTTATTGTTCTTAAAATAAATAATATGAAAATCTATATTATGTAAGATAATTATGTAAGATAAGGCCTTTACCGTGAAATCGATGATTTCCTTCGAATGAAACAATTCTAGTCCTGTAGAAGCCATTTTTATATTAAATATTTATACCCTGCTATGTATTGAGTACCTTAATTACCGTGGTTACCCCCGATTGAACTCGGGATACAC
>OZ024761.1:3317518-3325018 GCA_964016885.1 Eledone cirrhosa | reverse complement strand
TAATTCCAGACGAAATCCTCCTTCCAACAAAAATCTAGCTCAATTCGAGGAAGAATTAACTAAAATTATAAAAAATCTTAAATTCAAGAGATACCCTTACAAAGGACAAGAGCACCTTGTAAATCTCAAGAACACAATCTCTAACCTAAATTCCTCAAAAAATGTTTTAGTCCACTCTGACAAAACCAATAACCTATATGGTATTTCCAAGGATAATTATAACAACCTTATCCTAAAGGAACTTAGGAAAAAGTATCGTAAAACCAACCATGAAAATTTAGAATGCATAAACCTTGAAGCCTATGAGATTATGTCAAAACTTGGCATTGAAAAAAAGACCGAACCACTCCTCCCAAGAACTCCGAGGATAAATCTCAAGGATCACAAAAACAATTTTCGCACTGAACTACCTGTTAGATTAATCGCCCCCTCTAAATCTGATCTGGGGGTTGTTAGTAAAGCCATCTTGGATAGGATTATCCCACAGGTTAGTTCTAATTGCTCTTCTTTAAACCTAAATTTATGGTTTGGTACTTCTGAAGTGATTGGCTGGTTCAACAAATTGGATAATAAAAACAAACTAAAATTTATTCAATTCGATATTGCCAGCTACTATTCCTCCATTTCGCCTTCACTTCTCAATAATGCTCTATCTTTCGCACTTAAATATTCTGACATCACCACAGATGAACTTCACATCATCCTCACCGCACGTAAAACCATCCTAGAGTTCAACAACGAATATTGGACCAGAGCCGATACCTCTAACAACTTCGACATCACAATGGGAGCATCCGATTCATCCCAATTGACTGATTTAATTGGTATCTTCATTTTGAACTCTTTGAGTCGGAAAATTCCTCAACTTCGCGGTGGAATTTATCGTGACGATGGACTCTTTACTATCCTAAATTGCAATATAGTTAAACTTAATATTATTAAGAACAATATACGTAATCTCTTTAACCAACATAACCTAAAAATAGAATTTGATAATAGTACCAAACTAGCTAATTTCTTGGATGTATCTCTTAATCTTGACACTGGCCTATATTACCCTTACCATAAAAACAATGAGAATCTTAATTATGTTAACTTTAAATCTAACCATCCTACCAATATCAAGAATGCTATAGTTAATAATATTGGAAATAGAATATCTAACATATCTTCTAATAAAAACATCTTTGATGCTAACGCCAATTACTATAATAACGCACTTTCTAAAGCCGGCTATCCAGATAAAATCAAATATAATAAAGAAACAAATTCTAGGAAAACTTACAGTAGAATATTTAATCATAACCATTCCAATAATTTTAATAAAAGACCTAGATACAAAAACATAATCTGGTACAATGCTCCTTTCTCCATCTCTATTAATAACAATATTCCTAAATTATTTTTTAGTGCCTTAAATAAATGCTTCCCTCCCTCACATATCTATAGTAAAATATTTAACAAACACACCATTAAATTTTCGTATTCTACATCCTCCAATATTTCCAACATCATTTCTAAACACAACAACAAAATATTAAATACTAAATCTCTTCCTTCCAATATTGAATCTCATAATAACAATAATAGTACTCCTGACGTCATTGTAAACCCTAGGCTAACTTCTGTAAACCCAAATGCAACGTCAAACACAACTTCGCTAAATGTTCATAATCCAACTCTAAATCAAGAAACTATTATTCCTATTATTCCTATCGCAAACAACTTCTCCAATCCAATTCCTTCTATAGATAACACTAGATCACTCATTAATAATCTCTCTAATTGCAACTGCCGCATTAAAAATAAATGTCCTCTCAACAACCATTGCCTCGATAAAAACTTAATTTATGAATGTAAAATTATAACTAGCACCAACTCCTTCACCTATTTTGGCTCCACTTCCACCTCTTTTAAAGCTCGTCTCTATAATCATCATTCATCTTTCAAATACAAACTTAAAAGAACTAACACTGCTCTCTCAGAACTCATATGGTCCTTAAAAGACAAAAACATTAAATATAACATCTTTTGGAAAAAGATTTCTTCTGCATCCTCGTACTTGAACAGTTCTCTATCTAAAATCTGTAATCTCTGCCTAAATGAAAAATTTACCATTATCTCTACCATAATAAATAGACGCTCGGATTTGTTTTCCATCTGCCTGCATAAATTCCATAGAACTTTTCACAAAGTATACAGTTAATATTCAATTCTTTATCAATTTAGAATCTTTTCTCAAAGGCACATATACATACACCTCTTTAAAATATACCCATCTACCTTACTTTAAAGGGCATTATACACTCTATAGTACTCGTTTACTCATTTACCTCATCTTATCTTCTCGTAAAACAATAACATTTGTTTTTGACATTTTGAATATTCATCCGCAATCATTATTATTTTTTTCCCTCTATCATAAATCTTTTTAATCTCAATTTCATCCTTAATTTATTATTATATATTTTTTTTTTAATATATACTCATATATTCTTTAAAATATACCCATCTACCTTACTTTAAAGGGCATTATACACTCTATAATACCCGTTTACTCATCACCCTCATTATATCTCCTCGTAAAACAATAACATTTGTTTTTGACATTTTGAGTATTCATCCGCAATCATTATTATTTTTTCTCTCTATCATAAATCTTTTTAATCTCAATTTCATCCTTAATTTATTATTATTTTTTTCTCCCCATCAACGAACTCATTATTAATACATATGAATTCAATATAAAAACTCTAACTTCACATTATTTTTTTCTCAAATCCTATACATAAACTTTTTCTCTTTGCTAATTTTAAAATTCCTACATTTCTCCTTTTGAATATTCACCCACAATTATTATTTTTTTTTTTTCTCTCTATCTCCATACATAATCTCCCTTCGTTATTTTTTCTCTCTATCTCCATACATAATTTCCCTTCGTTAATTTTCAAATTCCTTTAATTTATACATTATCTTCCAACGGTTCCCAACCTCTCTATATTAAAACATTATATCTTTTTCTCAGTTATAAAAACTATCTCTTTCTCTCTATCACCCATCTCTCCCTTTCCACCTTCACTCTCATCTCCTCCCCTTTTTTTCATCCTTTCCACCCCCACCCCTCCCTAAATATAATATATTTTTTCCTCGCACATATCCTCCCTTCGTTAATTTTCAAAATTTTTAATTTATACAGTATCTTCCAACGGTTTTCAACCCCTCTATATAAAATATATCTCCTCTCTGTTATAAAAACTATCTCTTTCTCTCTATCACCCATCTCTCCCTCTCATCTCCTTCCCTTTTCATCCTTTTCTCTCCCCCCCTCTCTAAATAAAATATTTTTCCCAATATCACACATCAATCTAAAACCACTTTTCATATGTTGATTTAAAACTGCACTATCAACAAGTGTTTTTTTAGCCTACATATCATGTTCTCCTGTTTTATCTGATGAAAACACAAATATTATTGTTTGATGATGTTTGTTTTTGAAATGCGCATAATAAAATATATTGAACTCCTTTAACCATCTTTTGATCTTATATTATATATATATATATATATATATATATACATACATATATATGTATGTATATATATATATATATATATATATATATATATATATATATACATATATATGTATGTATATATATATATATATACATATATATGTATGTATATATATATATACATATATATATATATATATATATATATATATATATATATATATATATATATATATGTATGTACATATATATACATATATATGTATGTACATATATATATATTACTCTTCTACTCTTTTACCTGTTTCAGCCATCCGGCTGAGGCCATGCTGGGGCACCGCCCTTGTTGCTACACATGTTATCTCCAGCCTGTATAGGTTAGCCACTGCTGTAAGAGGGAGTTTGTTGCTGCTGCCCTTAGGTTTCCCTCGTGCCTTGCTGTGGGCTCATCCGGGATCCTGGATAGCAAGGTGAAGAGATGTTTCTTGAAGACATCCACCTCCACGTCATGCAAATCTCTCAGATCCCTCGGCAGCTTGTTGAAGAGTTGAGGGCCCTTGAATCCCAGGCTAGTGCAATACTTGCTCCTTATTCTAGATGTGGAAGACGGGACCTTTGGCACCACACAGTGCCGTCCTGTTCGACGGTTGGTCTAGCTCCCAATGCCAAAGTTCGGTGCTAGTCCATCCAGGATTTCCCACATGTAGATCACTGCGTATCTCTCCCGTCTTCGTTCCAAGGAGTGGAGGTTCAGTTCCTTTAGCCTCTCCCAGTAGCTTGTCTCCTTCATCCTGGCAATCCTCTTGGTGTAGCTTCGCTGGATTTCCTCAAGCTCCGTGGGGTGACCACAACTGGGAGCAGTAGTCCAGGCGGCTTAGGACAAATGTCCTCCATAGTGTCAACATGGTGTCTCGGTCTCTTGTCCGGAAAGTCCTCAAGATCCAGCCAGCGAGTCGTCTGCACATTGTCGCCACTTTCATGATGTGTGAGGAAAAAGATGCACCATGGCTCATGTCTAAGCCCAGGTCTCGTATCGATTTTGACACGGGGATATCGGTCCCTCCTGGTCCTGTGTAGATGTGTTGCACTATATTTGTGTTTGCAGGTTTGTTTGGAGGTTTATATTGTAGGGCTTGGAATTTGCCAGCATTAAACTGCATGTTGTTTTCTTCCGCCCATTTGTATATGGCATCTAGATCTTGTTGTAAAAGGGCAGCGTCAGCCGGGTTTTTGATTGCCTGTGCTACCTTAGTGTCATCAGCATAGCTAGTGAGGGACGTTGTTGTATGTACTACAGAGGGCATGTCTGAGAGAGCCACCAAAAACAGTAGTGGTCCCAGGACTGTCACCTGGGGCACCCCACTTGTTATTGGTGTTTTCTTTGAGAGGGCCCCATTTTCTGCGACTGAACATACATATATATGTATGTATATATATATATATATATATATATATATATATATATATATATATATATATATACATATATATATATATATATATATATACATATATATATATATACATATATATATATATATATATACATATATATATATATATATATATATATATATATATATATATACATATATATATATATATATATATATATATATATATATATATATATATATATGTATGTACATACACACACACACACACACACACATATATATATATATATATATATATATATATATATATATATATGTACATATATATATATACATATATATGTATGTACATATATATATATATTAAGACAAAACCTATATATTTGCTAGCATAGGTATGCATCTGTATATATATGTTGGTAGATATACTAATTCTTTATAATTATCTCCAAATTATTTGTTGAGCAAACATTTGCCAAAACTATTGCTATGGTTCAGGCTAGTGGTCAGGCTCCTGTCTTATTAGCACCCCACTCCTCACTGATTAATCTCAGTGTCACGTGATTGATTCTTTTGAATTTGCCACCGACCAAGTAGGCAGTGATTTTTTCAATGTCTTGGAATTTAGTCCCCGCTCGCTTTTTTCCATCCACTGAATTATTTTTGTATAAGTTCCCTGTGTCCACGCATTGCCTGGGAACTTAGCTGAGAATAGACTCCCTGATGACGTAAGGATTTTCTCTGTGGTTCCATTCCGAAACCATGTTTATTCCCTTACAGAAACTAATTAGTTGGAGTGAAATTTTAGTAAGTAAGTTGATTTTTATAATTTTCTTATTTTACGTATTTCATATATATATATATATACATACATATATATGTATGTACATATATATATATATATATATATATATATATATATATATATACATATATGTGTTTACATCCGATATCGAACCTCAGGCAGCATATTTAACATCAGGCGCTTTGCTGCAAAAACAAAAGTATTTACATCAATCATAAGAGACCTCTTGTATGCAGATGATTGCGATCTTGTAGCGCACACAGAGAGTGATATGCAGCACATTTTGAATGCATTTTCTGACGCTTGCACTGCCCTAGGATTGACTGTCAGTCTCAAGAAAACCGTCGTCATGTACCAACCTGCCCCTGGTAAGCAGTACACTGAACCAAATATCTATGTGTATGGTAAACGACTTTGAGTGGTTGATCAGTTTGTCTACCTGGGAAGCACTGTTAATCGATACAGCAACCTTGACAGTGAAATCTCACTTAGGATTAGGAAAGTAAGTGATGCTTTCGGAAAGCTAGAAAGGCGACTCTGGGGTCGGCGAGATATATGCAGGGGGACAAAGGTAAAGGTTTACAAGGCATGTGTGCTCTCTTGTCTTCTTTATGCCTGCCAGACCTGGGTCACATATCGACACCACCTTAAGCAATTGGAGCGTTTCCATCAGATGTGTCTCAGACGGATCCATGGCGTTCACTGGAGGGACCACATCAGTGATGTCGAGATTTTGGAAAGCTCTATGTGTGACAGTATAGAAGCTCTTGTGCTTAAGCAACGACTCCGTTGGAGTGGTCACCTTGCCAGGATGAATGATTCTAGAATACCAAAACAACTCTTTTATGGAGAGTTAATTAAAGGAAAACGACCGCCACATAAACCCCAAAAAGAGGTATAAGGATTCCTTGAAAGCCTCTCTGAAAGACGCTAACATCTCTGCTGATACATGGGAAAATGTTGCTGCTGATCGTAATAAATGGAGAAATACTGTATATGAGGGAAAAGTTGCCTTTGAGGCATCTCGAATCGCATACGAGAAAGTAAAGCGGGATGTGAGGAAGGGTATTGCTGTTGCACTTCCAGACGGCGAAGGTCCTCCTATGGCGCTGACATGCAGCGTCTGTGCGATACTCTGCCTAAGCAAAGCTGGACTCGAAAGTCATCTTCGCAGTCATAAAGTAAGACCAGTGGTTGACTACCAGGCTGCTGTTGGAGATGCTACTCATCATGCTTGCTAAACATGTGGTAGAGAATGTAAATCAGCAGGAGGGCTCAGGCGACACGTAAAAGTACATGAACTCCAACCACAGCCGGCTATTCCCAGTGAATGTTTTGGTTGCCGACTCTGTGCAAGACATTTTAGATCATTGGCTGGGCTAAAAAGCCACATTCGATCGCAGCGCTGTTAGTTGCTATCGTGTGTGTGTGTGTGTGTAGATATGTTTATGTGTGCGTGTGTGTGTAAATATATATGTATATGTATATTATTATTGTTGTTGTTGTCGTTATTATTATTGTTGTTATTATCATTATTATTATTATAATTGTTATTAATATATGTATATGTATGTGTATGCATATGTATATATGTATGTATCTGTGTATATATATATATATATATATATATATATTTTATTTTTTTATTTTTTTTATTACTATTATTATTATTTTTTTTTCTCGTGCAATGGCCATACTCGATAACGAAGGGGCAGCCATCATATATATACATATATATGTATGTACATATATATATATATATATATATATATATGTATGTACA
>OZ024761.1:3275018-3312518 GCA_964016885.1 Eledone cirrhosa | reverse complement strand
ATACACATAATACATACTATATATATATATATACACATAATACATACTATATATTTATATATACACATAATACATACTATATATATATATATACACATAATACATACTATATATATATATATACACACATAATACATACTATATATTTATATACACATAATACATACTATATATATATATATATATATATATATATATATATATATATATATATATATATATATATATATATAGGAGGTGGGTTTTATTGTAGCAGAATAAAGCAATGCAAATATCGGATAAGTAGCACTCCACACTTTATAGGACTGGAGTATAAATAATATGAGATCAAAAGATGGTTAAACGAGTTCAAGTATTTTATTATGCGCAATTCAAAAACAAATATCATCATGGGATGATATTTGCGTTCTCATCAGATAAAATAGGGAGACATGATATGAAGCTTAAAGAACGCTTGCGAGCAGTGAAGTGTTAAATCTACATATGAAAAATAAAGTAAGATGGATATATGTGATTGGGAAAAAAAAGAAGGAGGGGAGGTAGGAAAAAGTAAGGAAGAAAGAAAATAAAGGATGGTGGGGGAGGAATATAAGAAGGAAGGATGAGAGAGGAGGAGAAATGAGTGATAGAGAGAGAGAAATAGGCTTTACAACTGAGAAAACTTTGTCTCACAGAGAGAAATTAAAAAACCGTTGAAACATAATTTAAAAAGATTTTGAAATTAAAAGTTAATGAGGTTTATGAATGGTGATGTTTATGAATAAAGAAAAAGGAATTTATTTATTTAAGGTTTATATATTGAAGGGTTTAATAATATGTGCGAAAAAAGAATTTATTAATATGTATTATTAAAATAAAAAATATTAATTTTATCTGATGAGAACGCAAATATCATCCCATGATGACATTTGTTTTTGAAATGCGCATAATAAAATACTTGGAACTGTTTTAACCATCTTTTGATCTTATATATATATATATATATTACATACTATATATATATATATATATGTATATACATATTATATGCTATATATATACATATTATATACATGTATATACATAATACATACTATATATATGTATATATATAATTGTTTCTACTTTTGGCCCAAGGTCAGCAAATACCCAGTGCATTACTGGTATTTTATTTAATCGACCCCGTGAGGATGAAAGGCAAAGTTAACCTCGGCGGGATTTGAACTCAGAATGACAAGGGACGTAACTAGATGCGTCAAAGCATGGCGTCCGAGCCTCTACCGATACTGCCAATCCACCGCCCTAATAAAGTGGTCGTGGAGGTGCCACGGAAAAAAGCAGCCACCACTCACTGTAAAAATGAGGTTGGTGTTAGGAAGGGCATCCAGCTGTAGAAATCAAGCTAGAATCAGTTCCCGTCCCACCCTTGCAAGCAGGGAAAAGCGGACGTAAAAGGAAATATATACTTAATACATACTATATATATATATTTATATATATATATATATACTTAATACATACTATATATATATATATATATATATATATATAATACATACTATATATATATACATAATACATACTATATATATATATATATACATAATACATACTATATATATGTATATACATAATACATACTATATATATATATATATACACATAATACATACTATATATATGTATATACATAATACATACTATATATATATGTATATACATAATACATAATATACATATATATATACATAATTGTTTCTACTTTAGGCACATGGCCAGCAATTACCCAGTGCATTACTGGTACTTTATTTTATCGACCCCGTAAGGATAAAAGGCAAAGTCAACCTCGGCGGGATTTGAACTCAGATCGTAAAGGGCCGTAACTATGCTGGAAAGCATGGCGTCCGACTCTCTACCGATACTGCCAATCCACCGCCCTATACATAATACATACTATATATATATACACATTGTATATACACACACATTATATATATATATATATTATATATATATATATACACATTATATATATATATATATATATATATATATATATGTATATATATATATATATATATATATATATATATATATATATGTGTGTTCATCAGGGCTCCGTCCTTAGCCCCCTCCTATTTATTATTGCCCTTCAGGCTATAACAGAGGAGTTCAAGACCGACTGCCCATGGGAACTTCTATACGCAGATGATCTAACGCTCATAGTTGAATCAATGGCTGAACTAGAGAAGAAATTCCAAACATGGAAGCATGGCCTAGAATCAAAAGGCCTTAAAATTAACCTGTCTAAGACTAAAGTTCTAGTTTGTAGGATGAAAATAGGGCACTGGTCCCATCTGGGAAATGGCCATGCTCAGTGTGTAGGAAAGGAGTAGGCAGAAACTCCATTTTATGTCCTAAATGCAAAGTATGGGTGCATAAAAGATGTAGTGGGATCACAGGTAAGCTAACTAAGAATATAGATTTTATATGTGGCCGGTGCTCAGGTGCAATAAGTGCCCACAGAATAATAGCTCATTCCATTGCACAGATGGTTCTATAGAAATAGTGGACGCCTTCCGTTACCTGGGTGACAAAATCAGCAGTGGTGGAGGGTGCTCTGAAAGTACAGTATCTAGAGTCAGAACGGGATGGAAAAAGTTCAGAGAGCTTATACCACTATTGGCCGCTAAAGGGTTCTCTCTAAAAATGAAAGGCAGGCTGTATGATGCCTGCATACGAACAACGATGTAACATGGCAGTGAGACATGGGCCTTGTGTGCAGAGGATCTACGCAGACTGGAGAGGAACGAAGCTTGCATGTTCCGTTGGATGTGTAATAGTAATATACGTGAACGGCAAAGCATAAATGAACTAAGGGAGAAATTAGGAATAAGAGGAATCAGATGTTGTTTACTCGAGAGAAGACTACGTTGGTATGGTCATGTGATGCGCATGAAAGACGACAGCTGTATAAAAAAGTGCAGGGCGATAAAAATAGACCGTAGCCACGGAGTAAGCAGACCCAGAAAAACCTGGGATGACCTGATCAATTCCGACCTCACACACTTACACCTCTCCAAGACAATGTCACTGGACCGAGATCTTTGGCGCTACACAGTAATACAGAAGACCCGCCTAAGTACAAAGCGAAATGGTATTACAAATGGTATTACGTCGGATGTACCGCAACTTCTTTCAAGGCTCGCCTATACCAACATCGATCTTCGATCAGGCACGAGAAAATGCGCTCCGTAACAACCCTCGCCGATAAAGCCTGGCAGCTTCGGAGGAACAATCAAGCGTTCTCCCTTGATTGGCAAATTATTGCAGCTGCGCCTGCATATCAGCAAAATCATCGATTCTGAAAGTTATGCAACTTAGAGATATACTGCATTTTAACGTCGGTAAACAAACTTTTGAACAGCAAAATTGAACGTTCTCTATACTGTAACCATCGTTTGAAAACGACTTTTTCTTTTTTTAAATGCATATAATGTTACCTTTTTACACCAACGTTTGCAAATTTCTGTTTTATATGTTTATACACTAGATATGGCTTTCTATAACAATAGTACTAAACACTGTTTTTCTGGACCCCTTTAGAAATAACCTGCTACCATAATAGCCCTAATAACTTGTCTGTGACATTGTACCACTTTGACCCCTCTAACTGAATTTTGTCCGAACAACACCACTAGAAGTATCTACTTCCCAGCCAACCTTAGCACGCCTCATTAAGCTAACTGCTGCCAAAACATTCTCTCTTCACAATCTCTACTAGTCTGACAGTCTTAAACCCTAAGACTCCCTCCACCTTACTCACTTCCCTCTTCCCCTTCTCTTCCTACCTCCTTCTTTATCTTTTATCTAGTGTATAAAATATTTTCATATCATTCTAATACAAAGGTCTGATGACATGGTGTGTTGGCTTACAGTGTACTTTCGGTTTTTGATAATATTTGTGTATTATTCAAATAGCGAGGTATAGGTAACTCATACACTATAGAAACAATTGTTACCTAATAAATTCTATATACCCGCATTTCCATTTCGTAAATTTTTTCTCCATATTTTCTCCGGATTTTAAAACACACTTTATTATACGTTGAGCAATCTCTGACGTCAGTTGACTCCATCCAATACAACTACTTAGTAACATTGGAATACAAATTATATATATATATATATATATATATATAACCAAAGTTTATATGGTTCCTTGATTATTCAAAGAATACAATTTATACAAGAGAATAGAAGCACACGACAAAATTTTTCTGGAGTATTTAATATTATTCAAAATATTAATAAATGAAAAATATTCTCATAACCAAAATATATATATGTATAACCAAAATATATATTTTATTATACATATAAAATATGTATAATAAAATATATATTTTGGTTATTAGATTATTTTTCATTTATTAATATTTATTAATATATATATATATATATATATAAAATATTTATTTTTTATATATAAACGAAACTTCCTCGATATATATATATATATATATATATATATATATATATATATATATATATATATATATATATATATATATATCATATATGTACGTATGCATCTATATATATATATATTTTAGTAAGTAAGTTAATTTTATAATTTTCTTATTTTACGTCTCTCATATTATTGTTCTGCATCCCCATGCATTGAACCACAAAGTTACTAAGACAAAACCTATATATTTGCTACCATAAGTATGCATCTGTGTATATATATATGTTACTAGATATATTAATTCTTTATAATTATCTCCAAATTATTTTGTCGAGCAAAAATTGGCCAAAACTGCTACTATAGTAACGGTCCGGCTGCTGTCATCTTAACAAACCACTCTTCACTTATTGACCTCGATGTCACGTGACTGATTCTTTTGAATTTGCCACCGACGCAGTAGGCAGTGATTTTTTTCAATGGCTTGGAATTTAGTCCACGCTTTGCTTTTTTCCATCCACTGAATTATTTTTGTATAAGTTCCCTGTGTCCACGTATTGCCTGGAAACTTAGCTGAGAATAGACTTCCCTGATGACGAAAGGCTTCTCCGTACGTTTCTTCGGAAACTATATTTATTCCCTTTCAGAAACTAATTAGTTGGAGTGAAATTTTAGTAAGTAAGTTAATTTTAAATTTTATAATTGTCTTATTTTACGTCTCTCATATATATATATATATATATATATATATATATATATATATATATATATATATATATATATAATACTTTGACGTGTATGTGCTATATAGTTTTCTAAGTACAATGTTGTAGA
Organism: Eledone cirrhosa; assembly: GCA_964016885.1. NCBI lineage: Eukaryota > Metazoa > Mollusca > Cephalopoda > Octopoda > Eledonidae > Eledone > Eledone cirrhosa. The sequence goes on along the minus strand of OZ024761.1, from coordinate 3,307,237 downwards.
AATAGTTACTGACATTGTACTGAGGGAGTGTGGGGTGGTAGGGTGAGGTGGAATGGTGGGATCTTCTCACACAGACACACTCTCACATAGACACACACACACACACACACACATATATATATATATCAGATACAGAGCTTTGCGTTGTTTTTTGAAAATTAACGTTGTTTACAAACAGGGAAGAATTTGAAAATTAGTGAAATAGAGATTCCACCGTATTTTTGACTAAGTAAATTAGTCTAATAGTTAGAATTATACAAACCCTAGATTGGAAAAAGGATGAGTATTGACGTACATGGGACACAAACCCACACCTTTGGGTATCATGGCCACTGTGTTACCCATTACAGCAATACGCCAGCCACCAAATTTCCAATCAAATATGATTGGAAATTTCGTGGGTGATGTCAAACTCATCCTTTTTCCAATCTGTTGGACTAATTGACTTAGTCAAAAATACGGTTGAAGCTCTATTTCGCCATCTAATATATATATATATATATATATATATATATATATATATATATATATAGTAATAATAATAAATTTGAAGACTAAAATCTAAAGAGGGCTCGATAAGGATAAATATATATCAAATATATAAGAACCGTAGAGCAAATATTTATTAAAATAACAGATTAAAGTTTAAGCAAAGAATCGCTGCTTTCATCCTTAACGAGATCTTCTGAAACTAACAAAGTCAATCTGTAAACGCAGAAGTGGATATTTCAAAAAACGTTGCAACCGGAGGAAGACAGGAAGACGATACTTTGGTTCGTGGAAACGTTCCCTGGCAAAGAACGGGAAAAAACGAATATAATACGTCATATTTTGAAATATCCACTTCTGCGTTTACAGATTGACTTTGTTAGTTTCAGAAGATCCCGTTAAGGGTCAAAGCAGCGATTCTTTGCTTAAACTTTAATCTGTTATTTTAATATATATATATATATATATATATATATGCAAAAGTTTTATTGTTGGGTTACAACAAGTAAATATTTTATAACTGATATAAAGCACTCGACAAGTTTTGGAGTAGATATACGATATTAAACAAATGGAAACTATATTTATAAAACCATATTTATTTCATTATACATATTTCGGCGATACCATATTAAAAATATGGCATGCCTTCTTCAGATAAAATACACTCTCTGTTTTTCTTTACATACATTTCTTCTTTTTCTCCGTCTTTCTTTTTAACTGTGCTTAACACTAAATATTTATAAACATCTCACTACCAAACCGGCTTCCTACATAACGGTTGCTCAATATTTATGGTACGTCAAAATTATTTATAAAACTGTTTATATATTGTATTTTATCTGAAGAAGGCATGCCATATTTTTAATATGGTATCCCCGAAATATGTATAATGAAATAAATATGGTTTTATAAATATAGTTTCCATTTGTTTAATATCGTATATATATATATATATATATATATATATATATATATATATATATATATATATATATATACTCGTATATATATATATATATATATATATATATATATATATATATATATATATAATAATATATACTCGTATATATATATATAGGAAATATATAGGAAAATGTTCAAGACCCCGAGACGGCAGAGCTCGAGCCGTTTCGACGGCTATTTATGAGTCCAGAAATAACCGTCGAAACGGCTCGAGCTCTGCCGTCGGGGTCTTGAACATTTTCCTATTACCCACTCTACTACCCTAAGTATTGAGTACTCTGGTGCGTTATGGTCCACCTGGTTCCCTACCACACTTCCTTCGTTATATATATATATATATATATATATATATATATATATATATATACATTACTATCTTTTCATTATAATGTTCTTTTGCTCATACTATTCAATATATTGTAGCTGACACTAATAATTATAATCAGTCTTCTCAAATTTAATGTATTTTAATAAATGTTCTAATGATAAGGATTTTATTTATTTGTTTTAACATTCTATATGCTCCGATGAATCCAGACATTTGTCTGGAAGAAACGATCGTTAGCAATTAAATGCATTAAACAAAAATTTGATTGTTTACATATATATTGCATATATATGCATGGTAATGTTGCGAGTGTGTTGGTTTGCCTGAAAGGGTTCCGTTTACCCCTCATGCTATGAAGTGTGGCCTATTGTCACACGTGGTGGCCAACTGATGGTCGTCTTCTTTAATCTTTGATAAGTATTATATATATCGCGTCGGAATAAGCTGGGGAGATGGAATAAGGGGGGATAAGTGGGGGTGGGGTGTAGGGTGAAATAGGGGGAATAAGTAGGGGGTAGGGTGGGATAAGGGGTGGAATATGTGGGGGTGGGGTGGAATAAAGTGGGGTGGAGTGGAAAAGCGATAACTTTTCTAGGTTGTCTCCGTTGATTTCTTTAAAAACCAGAATTAGTCGTTTAGTTTACATATTTGTACGTCATCCATGTTCAGGGACCATGCTAATCGTCTCTGTATCGTTCCAATGTTAGTACATGTTACTATGGTTTCCACGTGTCTGTTGCATATATCGTAAACTTTATTATTATTAATATTTTGGTGGATTGCCAGTAATTGGTGGAGCGTCGGACAACATGCTTAGAAGCATAGAGTTACGGCCCTTTACTATCTGAGTTTAAATCCGGCCGAGGTTAGCTTTGTCTTTCATCCTTACGGGTTTGGAGGGGGCGTCGATAAAATAAAGTACCAGTAACGCACTCGGGTCGATAAAATAAAGTACCAGTAACGCACTCGGGTCGATAAAATAAAGTACCAGTAATGCACTGGGGTAGATTTAATCGACTTTCTCCTCAAATTGCTGGCCTTGTGCCTATATTAGAGATCATTATAGGAATGAAAGACAGTGGATTGGTGAAGTAATCGGTGGAGCGTCGGACAACATGCTCAGCGGCATAGAGTTACGGCCTTTTACGATCTGAGTTCAAATCCCGCCGAGGTTAGCTTTGCTTTTCATCCTTACGGGTGTAGAGGGGGACATCGATAAAATAAAGTACCAGTAACGCACTGGGGTCGATAAAATAAAGTACCAGTAATGCACTCGGGTCGATAAAATAAAGTACCGGTAATGCACTCGGGTCGATAAAATAAAGTACCAGTAATGCACTGGGGTAGATAAAATAAAGTACCAGTAACGCACTCGGGTCGATAAAATAAAGTACCAGTAATGCACTGGGGTCGATAAAATAAAGTACCAGTAATGCACTGGGGTAGATAAAATAAAGTACCAGTAACGCACTCGGGTCGATAAAATAAAGTACCAGTAATGCACTCGGGTCGATAAAATAAAGTACCAGTAATGCACTGGGGTAGATAAAATAAAGTACCAGTAACGCACTCGGGTCGATAAAATAAAGTACCAGTAATGCACTGGGGTCGATAAAATAAAGTACCAGTAATGCACTCGGGTCGTTAAATAAAGTACCAGTAATGCACTGGGGTAGATAAAATAAAGTACCAGTAATGCACTGGGGTAGATAACATAAAGTACCAGTAACGCACTCGGGTTGATAAAATAAAGTACCAGTAATATACTTGGGTCGATTTAAATGACTTTTCACCTCCTCCAAAATTGCTGGCTTTGTCAAAGTAGAAACCAATATTAGTTTTTATGTAGTAGGATTGTTACATGTGGAATATCGACCTTTAGCTTTGATTGATACAAGCTACGTTATTCCAGCTTGGCATTATGGAATTAATTTTGGCAGTTTCTGAGATCACAGGATCAATAGTCATGAGTTACATGGAATGGAAATAGAAAATATACGGCGATTCAGGGCTGTCTTTAATGACTAAAACCTCCATATCTTCCTCTCAATAGCAAGATATCTCTTAATATAATGTACAATATATCCACTTACACCACATTTTAGCAGACTACTAACGTATTTGTGAAGGCGTGTATATATATATATATATATATATATATATATATATATATATATATGTGTGTGTATATATATATATGTGTATATATATACGTATATATATATATATAGGAACGATCGACTTTTCGTCAAATCGGACCGAGGGAACAATGTTTCCGTTGGTCTTTCCAATTGTTAATACTATCTATCGGTCGCAACTCCAGGTAGAAGGAGCAACGTGAAATAAAGTGTCTTGCTCAAGGACATAACGCATCGCCTGGTCCAGGAATCGAACTCACAACCTTACGATTCCAATTCTCTAACCACTCAGCCACACGCCTTCACATATATATATATACATATTTATATATATATACATACACACACACATATACATAAACATATATATATATATGTATATATATACACACATATACATATATATATAGATACATATATATATATATATATATATATATATATATATATATATATATATATACATATATATACACAAAGAGTTTAAAACCGTTAAAACATGTTTATATAATTGTGCACCTACGTACGTTTCGCCCTGAGCGGGCTTATCAAGGGCATGGAAAGCAAAATAATGTTCAACATAGGACCCAGGAGGGAATTTACGGTTAAATTAACATCATCATTCATTTTCCACTCTGTGCATGTGTTTTATTGTGTACACATAATATAAAGAAGCTAAATACCAGCATATGAACAAGCATTAAAATCCACAGGGGACTGATTGCTTGAACACCGGCCAGAGTTACTCCCCCTGCTCTGTGATAATAAAAACACGTGCTCAGAGGGGAAAATGAATGATGATGTTAATTTAACCGTAAATTCCCTCCTGGGTCCTATGTTGAACATTATTTTGCTTTCCATGCCTTTGATAAACCCGCTAATGGCGAAACCTACGTAGGTGCATAATTATATAAATATGTTTTAACGGTTTTAAACTCTTTGTATTCACTTCCTTTATAATCGATCTGCTTATTTTTTCTCGCCCACTAAATATTGACGCCTCTAATATTTAACCCTGTAGGTACGAGTATTGAGCACACATTCATAAACTATTGGCAACTAAATATATGTATTTACCATCTTTCCATTCTCTTCTCTCTCTCGATACCTAATCATTCTCTCTCTCTCTCTCTCTCTCTCTCTCTCTCTCTCTCTCTCTCTCTCTCTATATATATATATAAGGATATCCTATTAAATAAACGACAGGAATTAATTATATCATGTAATCATAAACTGAGAACTTTTAAATATTATAAACCTAATTAATATACACTTTAGAAATTATTATAATAACACTTTTTTTAAATTAGTTAACCTATAATTAATATTCTACTACTAAAGAACTGCATAATTTTATTTCCCTTTTACAGCTATCTTTTCCTAAAATTTATACCAATAAGTATACATATAAACTATTTTAATTTTCAGGTTATGATTCTGTGTTCCTTATAATCTATATAAATTTGTTATTTCTCACTAATAAATTTACCCCCCCCCTCCAATAATTATTATTATTTTTTTTTATTTTCCCTTAGTTTTTAACAGCACTCTTCAATTACATCTAACTCTTATTTATCATATCTATATGAATTAATATAAATTTATCAATATAAATATACCTATCAATTTAATTAATTTATTTTCCTTTTATAGATGTAAATTCCCTATATTTTAAATAAGATTGATATTTTTCACTAACACATTTATCGTAAAATTTTATTCTCCTTAGATATTTACATTAGCATTATTCTTTTATAACATCACTTTTTTGTGTACCTTTTACCGACTTGACCTATTTTCATCCCTAAAATAATCTTTTCATTCATCATACTCTTTCCATTCAAAACTGAAATCTGCTTTCCTCTATCCCTAAATTAAAGTTGTATTACTACTATTTTACCATCTTGACCACTTACTACCTTTCTATTGGTCAATTCAAAATCTGTTCCCAAACAGACCTATTATATTAAATCTTTGTTGGTTTTTTTCAATAAACAAATATCATTATTTCTGAAGACAGCATATATATGTGTAGGTATGTATATTCCCTCTGATAGTTTGTAAAAATTTTACATAGATCTATATGATATACATACCAACACAAACATATATATCCTAGAAACGATCGTAAAATGATGAATTTTTTAATATAAGGAACTGTTTCTTTGTTTTTATTCATTATTTTTATTAATATATATATATATATATATATATATATATATATATATATATATATATATATAAATCAGTGGATCTGCTAATATATAGATCTGACTGATCAGCCAGTCTGCTAATATGCAAATCAGGCCGATCAGTCACTGTATATTTTAGAAAGTAGCATATATTTTCACTAGCTCTGACAGTTGGCAGGTGAATAGTGAGCTGTACTGAACAAGGGTAATACCCAGAAACATAAGTGTCTGCAGTTCTGTTTACATGCCAACACAAGAGCGAGAATGAAGGGTTCATTCTACTGACATGGCTTTAAAAATGAGGCTTGTTTGCATAATTGCTAACGAATGAAATGTTATTAATATTCGAAAAACTCAGATTATATATATATATATATATATATAAATTACACAATAATCAAAGCTATGTTCAAATCATTTAAATGCTGACAATCGTTTGTTCCAAACTATCGTTTGGAATCATCGGAGCAGTAGCAATGTTTGTACATATAATTAACCTCTTATTCAACTGAACAATCATATAGATACATGGATATTAATGTTGTCAACAGTTTCGTATTTACAAGGTGAAATGGATGCGACATAGGTTACAAGAGAATTGTACAATAATTAAAATTACAAATTAAAAATTAAAAATTATAAAGGTACAGAGTGGAATGCAAGCGACAGAGATTATAAGGGAGTAGTATAACAATTAAAGAGGCATTAAGGTAGAAAGTTACTCGTAAAACGAGGACACTAGCAGTACATATGCAAGTGTTAAGAGAGTGCAAATGCAATAGTCATATATAGGAAGGAAACAAGCAATGGTATTAGGCATATATAATTTTTTGCAAGGCAAAGGTATTACATGAAATAAGCATATCAGGCAAAGCTGTTTTTGTATTAAAACTATGGCTTTATGGTGGATGTAGTGTGACTGTTGTTTCTGTAATGTTCAAATGTATATGTGCTGAGAGTATCAATGTCATTGTTATCTTTTCCATTACATTGGCTATCTTTTATTTTAGTGAATGTTTTTAATCAGTCACAGCCATGGATTGTACACCGATCCTACTATATTGCTATCAGGGTTTCAAGTTTCTGTGGAGTGAGTTTACTAACGGTTTAATTTCCGGAAGTGAGTTTGATCTATATTAAGGGGAGTTAATACGAAAGGGGAGGTAACTAACGATTACATTGTATATGATAGGAATTAGAAAAATGTAAAGTTGTTTAGAGCTCCAATCTGCTAAAATCTTTTTGTTGATATCCACTATATTACAAGTGAATCCCTTTTATATAATGCTATTAGTTTATATTTAATTTTGAATATAATTTATTTTCCTATAATACATTAAAGGTCTTATTATATTGTTATCTATTCATTACTAATAAAGTATAAGAAAGTTACAGGAACAAAATGTATAGTTGTTTACAGGTCTAATTAGTTAAATCTCTTGTGCTAATAACCCGCCAAGGTTAACTTTGCCTTTCATCCTTACGGGGTCGATAAAATAAAGTACCAGTAATGCACTGGATAATTGCTGGCTTTGGGCCTAACGTAGAAACAATTATATTATGTTATAAGTGAATCCCATATATATAATGCTATTAATTTATATATTTAATTAGAAATATAATTTATTTTTCTATACTACATTGAGTGTCTCATCATATTATTATCAATCCATTACTGAATATAATATAAGCAAGCTATAGTGGTTATATTAAATGGTGTTAGCTTTGTGTTTATTCTAAATATTTATTGTATAGTATAAAGTTAGATAAAAAAAAGGAGTTAAGTAGAGTGATGAGCTGATCAAAGAGTGAGATGCTGTGCGGGTACTTCTATGCCGATAATACCTAGAGGTGAGGTGTTAATAGTGGTGAGGAATTCAGATCTGATATTGTTATATATTAGCAGCTAGGTTTAAAGCTATTAAAAGAGTGTCTGTGGTTGTGCTGGCACATTGAAAAATCTCTGACTTTCTATTTAGGAGGTCTAGCTTAGAATAGATTATTGTTCGGGTCTCTAGAAAGCAGAGGTTACATAATTTATTTGGTGGTTTATACGATGCGGCCCAATCTACTATCTCCCATTAAAATTATATATGCCTAATTATATTGCTTGTTTCCTCGCTATATATGACTAATGCTTTTGCACTCTCTTAACGCTTGCATATGTACTGCTAGTGTCCTCGTTTTACGAGTAAATTTCAACCTTAATGCCTCTTTAATTGTTATACTATTCCCTTATAATCTCTGTCGCTTGCATTTCACTCTGTACCTTTATAATTTGTAATTTGTAATTTTTAATTTTAATTATTGCACTATTCTCTTGTAATCTATGTCGCATCCATTTCACCTTGTAAATACGAAACTGTTGACAACATTAATATCCATGTATCTATATGATTGTTCAGTTGAATAAGAGGTTAATTATATGTACAAACATTGCTACTGCTCCGATGATTCCAAACGATAGTTTGGAAGAAACGATTGTCAGCAATAAAATGATTTGAACATAGCTTTGATATTTGTGTAATTTATATTCCGGCTCTGTAAAACATCTGATGTTCTTACATTGAGCTATTTTTTCTTACTGATAATAAATAACGTAGTAATAAATTACTAACCTTTCATGTTTATAGTTGTATATAGTGTATTCATAACTATATATATATATATATATATATATATATATATATATATATATATATATATATATATATATATAACAACAAAGCAATCCGCAGGGTACGATGAAGAAATATTTTAGTTTAGTGCTTGATCTAGTAGGAAAGCTTCTTTACGTTTCAGACAAAAGCCTTTCATCAGAAGATAGAATGAGAAATCAAAGATGATGAAAAAGGAAGGAACGGTGAAAAAGTAGGTCGTGTTCTGATTAAATATACACACATACACACATGCATACACACACATATATACATACATCTATTTTTTACTGGTTTCAGTCAGTAAAACTACGGCCATACTGGGGCAGAACTTTCAAGAGATTTACTTGTAAATATTGACCTCGGTGTATATTTCTTAGATCAATATTACAAACAGCCATGATACACGACAAAGACAAGCAGAAATAGTAAACACACATACACATACATACACACATACATACATATACACACACATACATATACATATACATACATATACATACACACACATACACATACATATACATACACACACATACGCACACAATCACACGCATACACATATACACACAATCACACACATACAGACATACATACACACACACACACATATATACACACACATACACCTACACACACACACATACACACACACAGACACTCATACACACACACACATATATATATATATATATATACACATATGTATATATATTTATATATAATATTGTTTACACATGTGTGTACGCCCCCCCCCCCCACATATATATATGTACATACATATACATGTGTGTATATATCTATATATATCTCTCTATATATATATATGAGCTTCCTGAAGATTTCATCTGAATGAAACAGTACTAGTCCTGTAGAAGCTCCTTCTATAAAATTTAAAAAAAAAAAAAAAAAAATTTACTCTGCCATGTATTGAGTACCTTACTTACTGTGGTTATCCCCGACTCAACCCGGGACCTACGTATATATATATATATATATATATATATATATATATAACGAAGGAAATGTGGTAAGGAACCAGATGGCCAGAATTAGCCGTCGAAACGGCTTGAGCTCAGCCGTCGGGGTCCTACTCGTTCCTATATATATATATATATATATATATATATATATATATATATATATATATATACACATACATATATTTATTCAAGAGTCAGCCAAGTAACGAAACATTGCCTAGAGACAGTTCCAGAGTTTCTATTTACTCTCAAACCTTGCCTGACGTTTAATCAATGCAGATTCCGAAACCTACCGAAAATTGGCGGTTATAGCCGAGGTAATATCTGAACGCTGCCGATCCCAAACTTCGTTCTAGCTACGCATGTATCTGTTGCATCTCCGGGCGTTGTTATATGTCGTTAGCACAACACACGCATACATACATATGCACACACACACACACACACACACACACACACACACACACACACACACACACACACACACACACACACACACACACACTCACGCACTCACACTCACACTCACACACACACATATATATAATTCAAAATGTTAATAAATGAAAAATATTCTCATAATCGAAATATATATTTTATTATACATATTTCAAAGGTACAATGGTGTTTAAATACGTTCTCATCAGACAAAATATATGATTTGTGTCTGATGAAAATGTACTTAAACACCATTGTACCTTTGAAATATGTATAATAAAATATATATTTTGAATATGAGAATATTTTTCATTTATTAACATTTTGAATAATATTAAAAACTCCACGAAAATCTTTTGTCGAGTGCTTCTAATCTATTGTAATATTGTATTCGTTGAGTAATCAACGAACCATATTAATCTTTGGTTATATATATATATATATATATATATATATATATATAACCAAAAGTTAAACAAGGTTCATTGATTAATCAATGAATATAGTTTACAATGGATTAGAAGCACTCAACCGTAGGTTTTCTTGAGTTATTAATATTAATTCAAAATATTAATAAATATAGACATTCAACGTAATCAAAATATATTTTACTAGAAGTGGTACCCGACGTTGCACGGGATAAGGTATTTTGGAACGCGGGCCCCCAACAGACCTAATCGTGGAAAAACTGCATGCCTGGACAATATGTAATGAAAATAAACCGAATACTCTGATGGCTGGATAATCTTTAAGATGTTCCTCGATGAAGCAGGAAAAGTGCAGGTTTTCACCTAATGCGGGCCCTAGGGGATCAAGAAAATAAATTATTTTTATGTGCATAATATGCCTTGAAATTTCGGGAAAATCGGCTAGACGTAACGCCTCCAAAAAGCCCTAAAAAGCTGAAAGAAATGAAGTTTTTCACCTAATGCGGGCCCTAGGCCATAAGAAAGTTGGATTTTCTTTGCTCACGGTATGAAGAAGAGACTGACTAATACATAGTTACAATTTCAAGGAAATCGGTCTGACGTAACGACTCAAAAAATCACTAAAAATCTTAAACAACGCCGTTTTTCACCTAATGCGGGCCCTAGGAGATCAAAAAGTTGAATTTGTGCATAACACTCCCTGAAACATAAGTAATACACATGTAAAGTTTGAAAAAAGTAGGTTGGGTACTTCTCGAGTTTTAGGGATTCACACACACACACACACACACACACACACACACACACACACACACACACACACACACACACACACACACACACACACACACACACACACACACACACACGTGCGCACACACATATACACACATACATCCTCAGGGAAGTGACGTAATGCAGACAGACAGATATTATAAGGGCGCGACGTTCTATGTATGTATCTATCTAAAAAGAGAAAGACTAAGAATTATAGAGACAGATCGCTAAATCGCCTAATGCGGTCCCTAGGGCAATGAAAATTTGAATTTCTTTTTGCTCAGTACACTCCCTGAAACATAAGTAATACAATGCTAAGCGGTACTATAATACTAAACGGTAAAATAGTAACCTTTGTTCTCGTAAAGGCACGTAAGTAAACAAACTGAAGCTATTACAGCGATGTCTTTCTTTACCGGCTTTAATTTTTAGTGTTGTGTGAAATATATAACCGCCTTAGCTAAGCTAGTATTGCTGACGTAATGCAGACAGTCAGATATACAGACAGATATTATAAAGGCGCGTCGTTATATGTATGTATCTATCTAAAAAGAGAAAGACTAAGAATTATAGAGTGAGATCGCTAAACAGTTTGCTGAGATCGAAGTGAGTGAATTTGTCACTACTTTAAAACAATAGCTTACGGTCTTCAAAATGATTTTAATTAAGCATAAAGTGTATTGCAAAATACATTATATATACATCCATATATATATTGCTATTTCAGAGCTACAATTCTAATTTATATATATATATATATATATATATATATATATATATATATATATATATATATATATATATATATATATAAATATAACCCCCTCAAGTGAATTAAACAACGTATGGAACTCAAATATTCCACACAAAGAAAATATGGAATATTTAACTCAAGTTATCCCGCAGGACATTTAGATGCTTTAATGACCATTCACCTTGTCAGCTGCTGTTGACTTAAAGGTATGTAGTTATTTGATGACACAATACATAGTAGCCATTGACATCGCCATTTATTGCTAAAGAAATCTGCCACAAATTAAATGAAAGCCTCAATTATGTTAGCTACTTCTCAGACCACCCTAGAAATGTTAAAAAGGCCATAGTCAAAAGTGTAGAACAGAGAATATCTAGACCAGGCATGGGCAACCTTTTTTCGAGAAGCCGGCTGAATATGGCTCATCATCAGGTGGGCTGGAACCGCTAATTTACATTCGTGCCCACATTAAAAAAGGGTGGTAACTCAGGTTGTTTTGATTTGTTTCTTCAGAATTCGTACACGTTGTTTTCCTCGATCGTAAAAATGAAAGAAAGATAAATTACGACTGAAAAGTTGGGGTAAAAAAATGAGAAAGATTTCACTTAGGTGACTTAGGCGGGCCATTCAGAAAGCTTCGCGGGCCGCAGGTTGCCCGTGATTGGTTTAGACTCTCAGCTAATAAGGAAATCTTTGATTGTAAGGCTAGCTACTATAATAATGTATTAGCTAGAGCAGGTTACCAGGACAAAATTGAGTATATGTATATAAATAGAAACAATTACACACTTACTCATAGACACAGACAAACCATTGACATAAACACTAACATACACACAATTAACGGTAATGGAAATATTAGGGGTACTCGAACCCAAAACAACAGAGACGGGACAAACCCGGCTCCAAATAGATATAACTCAAATACCACCATACAGTGAAATAAGAGGGTTAGATCCCGCTCCGTTCTGTGGTACAATCCACCCCACTCCTTTGGACTACAAAAAAAACGATGCAAGGCTTTTTTTTAACACATGAGATAAATGTTTTCCTAGATCACATAAATACAGTCAAATCTTTAACTGACACACAAATAAACCAAAAGCATAGCCCAGAATATAGCGAAGATTAATAATAGAAATCTGGGATTTAAACATAAAGAGATAACTCACAATAACCAGCACAGAAACACTGATAGAGTAACAGCAACTTGAATAACAGGAATAACACCATTAACATAGGTGAGATAAACCAACCGACACACAGACACAGAGAGGGAACTATGAATGGTAACGTAAATAATTGTAATTGCTGAAATCATAATAGTTGCCCAATGAAAAACAATTGTTTAGATAAAAATATTTTTTATGAATGTAAAGTAACAACGAGTAGTAAGACTTATTGATATATTGGTGCAACTTCTACTAGATTTAAGGAAAGGTGCTACAACCATCGCCACTCATTTAAAAGAGCTGTCAGAAGATCTAGTACAGCCCTGTCGGAACTGATTTGGTCGCTAAAATTATAAAGTCGAATACTCCCTTTCTTGCTTTCAATACTCCTTTCAATACTCTCACATGCTTTTCCATATATAAATGGATCTATATCTAAGGGGTGTGACCTCTCTACTACAGAGACTCTATACATCATATATAGTAGGCATAAAATTATTAACAAAGGCTCTGAAATTTTTAATTCTTGTTTACACAAAATTAATAAGACACTTCGTAGAGTATATAATTAAAAGTTCAGTAAATAATGTTAAATAGACTACCAAATAATTAATTAACCATTCATTAATATATAGATTGTAATATCATCATCAAAGTACAAATATCTAAAATTAAAATTCATATCTAAGTGAATAAAATCTAGTCCAGAAATATATATATAAAAATATATATAATACAATTTAATATAATAAAGAGAGATAAACACAGATATATACATAATGTGTTCAAATTATAAGGGACCAGAAACTTAGAAGTGAAGGGTCTACTAATTTTTTACATCCACCGAAGAGCAATAGAATTGGTAATTCCCTCACTTGATGCGAAACAGGCTGTCTAGGTATTTGATGGTTATCACAATTGGTTTGTACTTTTTCTTAATTTATTCTTTTAATTGAGTCTGGCAAACCGTATTGTCCAGAGTTAGTATATTATTCACCCTAGCGAATTAGGTCCATTTTGATTTGAACACATATATTTATATATCTTTGTTTAGCTCTCTTTATTATATTAAATTATATTACACTGCTCGGAAAATGTTTTCCTTGAGATATTTTAATTGTAAGGGACTATTCTGAGTTTCTAACTCAATATATACTTTTCATATATATATATAGGAATACATATAAAAAAAAAAAAAAGATTAACAGTTCCTTCATTCCTTACTACGAATGAAGCGATCAATATGGTAACTTGATACCCTAGCCAGTTTACAATCAGCAACGTCAATTGGAACAACTATCTCCCACATATATAAGAACTGTTACTTGAGAAATTCGGACATGCTTACTGGTCGGTGAAGACAATAACACGTATGACCGGTAACATAACAACGGAACTTTACATCTTGTTTGGATATTTGTCTGAAGATAACACGTGAGGCAGTTGTTATACAACTGTATTATTATACTACAAGGGCGGTGGATTGGCAGTATCGGTAGAGGGTCGGACGCCATGCTTTGCAGCATAGAGTTACGGCGCTTTATGGTCTGAGTTCAAATCCCGCCGAGGTTAACTTTGCCTTTCATCCTTACGGCCTTACGGGGTCGATAAAATAAAGTACCAGTAATGTACTGGGTTATTGCTGGCATTGTGCCAAAAGTAGAAATAATTATTATACTACACTCTGTTTAGCTCTACACTCCGCTACTGACGTCAACCTAAACAGCGAGTGCTCACTTGGGTGAACCTACAGTAACTTCCTGTTACACTCCCTGGATATATATATTTATATATATTATACATACATATATATATTTACATACATATATATATTATACATACATATATATATTTACATACATATGTAGATAAATCTACCAAGAGTTTACGGTAGTGTTATTATTATTATTATTTCTGAAGACGGCATATATATGTGTTGGTATGTATATTTAATTTTGATAGTTTGTATAATTTTGTATAATTTTGTACATAGATCTGTTGAATATGCATGCCAATTCTAACACATATATCCTAGAAACGATCGTTAAATAATGAACTTTTTTTGTTTAATATAAGGAACTGTTTCATTGTTTTATTCATTATTTTTTTAATATTTTATTTACATACATATATATATTATACATACATATATATATTTACATACATATATATATATATATATATAGTTTTAATATAGATGAGATTCTACAGGACTAGAACTGTTTCATTCATTAGAAATCATCAGGAATCTGGGTATCAAAAAATAAATATGGTATTTATAGGTCTCTACAAGTGGTAGGTGTGTGTTTTTATGTGTGTATATGTGTTTGTGTGTGTGTTTATGGTTGCGCGTAAGTGTGTGAGTGAGTATGTGTGTTTTTTTGTTTTTCATGTGTGTTTTTTTGTTTTTCTGTTTTTTTGTTTTTTTTGTTTTTTTGTTTTTTTGTGAATGTGTCTGTTGATTTTGGCATATTGTTGATTAGTTTAAGAGAAGTTCGAAGATAATAGTAAGATATGCACTCAGTATTTTGAATCTGTCTGCAGAATTCCCTAGACCTTTGTCACTTAGTAGAACCTTAATGACTTTAGCTTTTAAAGAATCTCCCTCTTCTTTAATTCTATCGAGCTTGACTGACCCCCCCACTGATTTTATAGACATCTGTTAGCTTAAGAGAAACTTATTGACAAGGAATGGTATGCCATCCGGAACCTGTTTATAGAATTCTGTCTGCCTTTGTTACTCTAAAAACATAAATAAATATAAATAAAAATAAAAATTAACTATAGCTTTGTAGAATTAGCTTTTAATGAATTCCCTTTTCTATCAACCAATGACCTGCACCCATCCAACTCCCCACCCTCTCCTACCACTTGTAGAGACCTATAAATACCATATTTATTTTTTGATACCCAGATTCCTGATGATTTCTAATGAATGAAACAGTTCTAGTCCTGTAGAATCTCATCTATATTAAAACTGTTATACTCTGCTATGTATTGAGTACCTTACTTACTGTGGTTACCTCCGATTCAACCCGGAATAACGTATATATATATATATATATATTTATTTAGGTTTGTTGGTTCACCACTGGATAGAACTGGTCATTCCATATGGATATACACCAGTCCAGCCTCCTGTTATTTTATAATATATAATATATATATGTGCAGCCATACATATACATCATAGCAGGTCAGTTATTCTGATTAGTTCATCAATAACCAATCAAAATTTCCATTACCGGAGACTTCGATCTTATAATCTACCATGTTATATCATCTCACTCTCCCCACACTCTCTCTCACCTTCTCTCACACTCGTTCTTTCTCTCACTTTCTCTCTCTTACTGCCATCCTCCCCTCCCCCTCTCACCCCCCTCTCTCATAAAACCATGACATGGTTCGATTACATAACCCAATCACTCAATCATCGAATCAGCGACATTACTACATGACATGGCGGGGGTGGTGTGGTGAAGTTGGTGGTGGTGTTGTGATGTGGTGATGGTGAGATGGTGTAGTGGTGGTGGTGGTGTAGTGGTGTGGTGGTGGTGTAGTGGTGCGGCGGTGGTGCTGTGGTGGTGGTGGTGTAGTGGTGTGGTGTGGTGTAGTGGTGTTGTGGTGATGGTGAGATGGTGTCGTGGTGGTGATGGTGTAGTGGTATGGTGGTAGTGTAGTGGTGCGGTGGTGGTGCTGTGGTGGTGATGGTGTAGTGGTGTGGTGATAGTGTAGTGGTGCGGCGGTGGTGCTGTGGTGGTGGTGTAGTGGTGTGGTGTGGTGTAGTGGTGTTGTGGTGATGGTGAGATGGTGTTGTGGTGGTGGTGGTGTAGTGGTGTGGTGGTAGTGTAGTGGTGCGGCGGTGGTGCTGTGGTGGTGGTGGTGTACTGGTGTGGTGTGGTGTAGTGGTGTTGTGGTGATGGTGAGATGGTGTTATGGTGGTGGTGGTGTAGTGGTGTGGTGGTGGTGCTGTGGTGGTGGTGGTGTAGTGGTGTGGTGTGATGTAGTGGTGTTGTGGTGATGGTGAGATGGGTGATGGTGTTGTGGTGATGGTGAGATGGGTGATGGTGTTGTGGTGGTGGTGGTAGTGTAGTGGTGTGGTGGTAGTGTAGTGGTGCGGTGGTGGTGCTGTGGTGGTGGTGGTGTAGTGGTGTGGTGTGGTGTAGTGGTGTGGTGTGGTGTAGTGGTGTTGTGGTGATGGTGAGATGGCGTTGTGGTGGTGGTGGTGTAGTGGTGTGGTTGTAGTGTAGTGTAGTGCTGTGGTGGTGGTGGTGTAGTGGTGTGTTGTGGTGTACTGGTGTTGTGGTGATGGTGAGATGGTGTCGTGGTGGTGATGGTGTAGTGGTGTGGTGGTAGTGTAGTGGTGCGGTGGTGGTGCTGTGGTGGTGGTGGTGTAGTGGTGTGGTGTGGTGTAGTGGTGTTGTGGTGATGGTGAGATGGTGTCGTGGTGGTGATGGTGTAGTGGTATGGTGGTAGTGTAGTGGTGCGGTGGTGGTGCTGTGGTGGTGATGGTGTAGTGGTGTGGTGATAGTGTAATGGTGCGGCGGTGGTGCTGTGGTGGTGGTGGTGGTGTAGTGGTGTAGTGTGGTGTAGTGGTGTTGTGGTGATGGTGAGATGGTGTTGTGGTGGTGGTGGTGTAGTGGTGTGGTGGTAGTGTAGTGGTGCGGCGGTGGTGCTGTGGTGGTGGTGGTGTACTGGTGTGGTGTGGTGTGGTGTAGTGGTGTTGTGGTGATGGTGAGATGGTGTTATGGTGGTGGTGGTGTAGTGGTGTGGTGGTGGTGCTGTGGTGGTGGTGGTGTAGTGGTGTAGTGTGGTGTAGTGGTGTTGTGGTGATGGTGAGATGGTGTTGTGGTGGTGGTGGTGTAGTGGTGTGGTGGTAGTGTAGTGGTGCGGCGGTGGTGCTGTGGTGGTGGTGGTGTACTGGTGTGGTGTGGTGTAGTGGTGTTGTGGTGGTGGTGGTGTAGTGGTGTGGTGGTGGTGTAGTGGTGTGGTGGTGGTGCTGTGGTGGTGGTGGTGTAGTGGTGTGGTGTAGTGGTGTTGTGGTGATGGTGAGATGGGTGATGGTGTTGTGGTGATGGTGAGATGGGTGATGATGTTGTGGTGGTGGTGGTAGTGTAGTGGTGCGGTGGTGGTGCTGTGGTGGTGGTGGTGTAGTGGTGTGGTGTGGTGTAGTTGTGTGGTGTGGTGTGGTGTAGTGGTGCGGTGGTGGTACTGTGGTAGTAGTGGTGTGGTGTAGTGGTGTGGTGGTGGTGTAGTGGTGTGGTGGTAGTGTAGTGGTGCGGTGGTGGTGCTGTGGTGGTGGTGGTGTAGTGGTGTGGTGTGGTGTAGTGGTGTTGTGGTGATGGTGAGATGGTGTTGTGGTGGTGGTGGTTTAGTGGGGTGGTAGTGGTGCGGTGGTGGTGCTGTGGTGGTAGTGGTGTGGTGTAGTGGTGTGGTGGTGGTGTAGTGGTGTGGTGGTAGTGTTGTGGTGCGGTGGTGGTGCTGTGGTGGTGGTGGTGTAGTGGTGCGGTGGTGGTGCTGTGGTGGTAGTGGTGTAGTGGTGTGGTGGTAGTGTAATAGTGTGGTGGTGGTGCTGCGGTGGTGTAGTGGTGTGGTGTGGTGTAGTAGTGTTGTGGTGATGGTGAGATGGTGTTGTGGTGGTGGTGGTGCAGTAGTGTGGTGGTGTAGTGGTGTGGTGTTGTGGTGGTGTGGTGTGGTGGTGGTGTGGTGGTGGTGCTGTGGTGGTGGTGGTGTAGTGGTGGTGCTGGTGGTAGTGGTGGTGTGGTGTAGTGTTGGTGTAGTGGTGGTGGTGTAGTGGTGACTGTGCTGGTGGTGATGGTGGTGTGGTGGTGGTGTAGTGGTAGTGTTGGTGGTGGTGGTAGTGGTGGTGGTGGTGTAGTGGTGGTGGTAGTAGTCGTGGTTTTGGTGTGGTGGTGGTGGTAGTGTAGTGGTAGTGGTGGTGTGGTGTTGGTGTAGTGGTGGTGGTGTAATGGTGGTGGTGTAGTGGTGGTGGTGGTAATGGTGGTGGTGGTGATGGTGGTGGTGTGGTGGTGTAGTGGTAGTGGTGGTAGTGGTGGTGGTGGTGGTGGTGGGGTGGTGGTGTAGTGGTAGCGATGTGGTGGTGGTAGTGGTGGTGGTGGTGGTGGAGGTGGTGTGGTGCGTCCCAAGGTAAATATATAATGTTTTATCTGTCCACCAACCGGAAGGAAGTGAAGCATGACTTTTCCAGTTGACTGAAAACCTGTGGTGGTGGTAGTGGTGGTGGTGAGATGGTTGTGGTAGTTGTGTCGGTGGTGGTATTTGTGGAGGTGATGGTGGTGTTGAGATGGTGGTGGTGGTGAGATGGCGGTTGTGGTAATGCTGTATGTGTGTGTAGGAGTGCCTGTGTATGAGGTGTGGGGAGATAATTATTGTTGTTGTTGTAGGTGACAAATTGAAGTAGTAGTTAGAACGTAACAGGTATTCCTTCCAGCTCTATTCTCTCATTTTAAATCCAGCTGAAGTAAATTTTGGCGTTTAACGAGGTCGATAAATAAAGTACTAGTCCAGTATTGTGGTCGAATCTTCCTCTAAATCTTTTTCCTCTGTCCTTCTTTGAAAAATCGGCTGTATATATATATATATATATATATATAGGGACATAAACAACAAAAGAAAAGTGGCCCTTAATCATCTATGATCCGTAGTAAACAGCTGATGAAGGGCTACTTTTCTTCTCTTGTTTACGTCCCTATTACCATCTTACACTTTGGTTTCAGTAACCACACAGCCTGCCTCTTTACTTGCATTTTTGTATATATACATATATATATATATATTATTTTTCACGGTAGCCTCCACCTTCCATTTTGGGGACAGTATAAGATTTTCTTTCGAACTGCAGGACTTACAACCTAACAGCTCCTTCTAGCACTGATGGTGATTATCGCTAAATATTGATGTTGATTTAGTTATAATATTAATATTATCGGGCACCCACTGAAGATTTATAAGGGCCCACTTTCATAAGAATCCATTGATCTTACACAAGTTTCTATATAGCTTGGTATAATGTAGAAATCTTATAATGAAACGATTCGTTTGGGAAATGAGATCTTTTATATATCTCATATAAAATAATACACCCAATTATCCACACAATACAATATAGTTAGCACTCCAAACGTTTAATTGGGATTATGGCCCGGTATTTCCTAATGTTTGTTGAGTGAGTTGGAAATTGGTCGGGGCATCACTATTAACTTTTTCCGTTTATGTAATTATATATATATATATATATATAGTGTAAAGAAAACGAACAATCAGTGCTGCATCTGGACTTAATTTATTGCGTGTTACAATTGTTTCGCCGGCAGGTAGCTCGAGACACGGTCCCTGCATGGATCTGGCTGATTCTACGGCTGCAGGTTCTTGCAGACACGGGTAGTTCGTTCGGAGCAAATTTTATCACTAGGGTGTTATCATAAAAAAACACCCTAAAAAAAACAAGAACCTATTCCACTCTTGTCATGCCATTGGCTGTTTTTACTCCGTCATCATAAGTTCTGGTCACTATTTACTGCTACACGGGTCATCAGCCATTTTCCATCCGACACATTTAAATGGAGTCATGCTGGGTTCAGTATCTCACAGGTCTGTTCACACTCCAGAGTAAGCACCCACACATACGAATATACACACACATATATATACACACACATGCAGACACAGACACATGCATGCATACACACACGGACGCATACATGCGTAGACACACAGACCACCACACACATACATATATGTATATAAACACACACACGCTCTTGATCACTTCCACGGACCCAGGCACACCCACTTCTAGATACATACCGCCACAAGCCTTATAACGGCTGCTTAAGTCGCGCCATATATCCGGTCGGACAAGCATGGCCTACGCAAACATACACATATACACACACATACGCGCGCACACATACATACGCACAACCATATATACATTTATATATATACACTCATACACACACATATATACATACACACATATATATACATACATAGATATACACACACACATATATATATATATACACATGCACACACATACATACAAAATACACATACGTACACAAAATTACATACACACATACATACCCACACATATATATATATATACAAAAAAAAACACTACATGCATACGCACACGGACTGCCACATGCAGACACCTGCACATATGCATATTTGCTTACACACACATTTTTCCACATATACATATATAAACAAAACCCTCAATTAAAAATACATTATATAATAAAAAACACAATATACCATAAAATAACGGTAAAATAACATAACATAAAATATAAAATATAAAGTATAAAATATCAATATAGTATACAGTATAATATATATATATATATGTATATATTTATATATATATATACACACATGTACACACATTCATACTTACATATACGGATATATACAAAGGATATATGATAAAATAATACAAAAAGAATAATAGTAATAAAATGCATATATACTCCATATATAATCATCTGTACACATTCCTGTGAGATGCACATAAACATATACATCTATACACAAATACACATACACATATATAGAGGCCCACATATGCATGCACCCGCACCCACACACATATATATATACACACTTACGCACCCACATACACACACCTACTCATACGTAGCTATACGTACATACGCACACATATATACATATACATATATATATTTATATATACACATATATATATATGTATATACATATACATACACACACACTCTGCCACATACTTACATACATGCACATGTCTGCACATACACGCGCTCATAAGCTCATGCATATACGTACCCGTGTCCATATACACCCCTCAAACACACCCACGTATATATCTATCTACACACACACACACATACATATACCTACGCACAGGTCCACACATAAAAACACCCGAATGTAAACACAATAGGATAATAAAATAACATGAAATTAAAAAAAAAAAAAAAAATTTACAATATTTTAGGATATACTAAAATCTGTAACTTCATAAATAGGTACATGAAAAAAGGGGCAAAATAAAAAATGGGGTGGAGGTACAGGAGAAGGTGCGTGTATCCGTGTGATATACTACACACAGGTAGTATGAGGTACAAACCTGTGTCCGTATATAGAACAAGTAACAGTAACAGAACAATAATAGAACAATAATGACAGTAATAATCATTGTTTCAAAGTGGAACATGTGCAGAGTATATAGTCACGATTGACGGGGTACACATTCAAGGGGACGCCCGGCCCGGTCGTCATGGAGAATGGCACCGTGGCTGGGGTGTGCTGTTCTATATGTTTGGGGTATCGGACCGGGTGGCAGTGGACCCTGTGTTATCCGGTCCCGGCCCATGCGATGTATCTTCCAATGTTGTGTACTCGGTCAGGTGCGCCCCTAGTTTACATATGTTTGCCTCACGGGTCGCACACTGTCATCAGGGCATGGCGTCAGGTCCCCTAATCCCGTTGGGCCATTCCTGGTCTATCCGTACCCGTTCCCATGCCCCCGGCCTGCGCCACCCGGAGGATTCCATGCTGCAAATGTGCATTTCTCTGGTGTCTGCAGGTCATGATAATTTCAGACTTCATGTTGACGGCGTCATCTTTCATTCTGACTATCTCCATGGCCTCGTGTAGACAGAATCGGCACTTTCTATTTCCGGCCGAATATGCCCTCGCGTGGCGAACGATACTCGACTCCAGGGCGTACGGAGTGCCTTGGTCTTTCAGGTCCACACCAGGTCCGTTAACCTAGTGGAGTGCCTTTTGCTACGGTCCCTGAAGGAATTCGTGTGATTATACATCCGCGATTTAAAGGTCGTGGATGTTGCGCCGATGTAGGTGCGATGCGCGTTTTGGGTTGTAACCACACACTTGTATATTAGGTCCTTCATCAGGCATTTTCCCTGTAGGGGGCATCGGGTGCCCGCTCTGCAGTTACAAGTTCTGTTGTCAGTTCTTATGCATCCGATGTCCAGGCCTCGATCTGCTATGGCCCTTTCAAGATTCTCAGGGTGTTGTACCGCCGACACTGTTGTCTCCCCATGCCACTATTTCCCTCTCGGCGCTGGACCACATCACCCTCCGCGGGCGCTCTGGTCGCCTCGTGGGAAGGGTTGTCATTTGAGGGCAGGTCCCTGGATGATTCTCCGCGCTCCAAAAGACGGTCACTCTGTCGCCGCGGTTGACGGCCAGTGTGCGCCATCTTCACCGCGTTAGTTTTAGCCATGTAGTCGGCCATATTAGGTGCCGTGGAGAAGGAAAACTTCACCGTGTGGCGGTTGAAGATTTTGTGGTACTTGTTCGTCGGCGGAAAGTACTCATCCAACGCTCGGAAAAAAGTCCTGGCACGTTGGTACGTACATGTTTGGAGTAAGGCGCATTAAACCAAGTAATGGCCTTAGATCTGTTCCTTCGTGTGCGTGGATTCTTGTTGGTGTACACAGGACTCGATGTCCGTCCCGTGCTCGGCCCAACCACAATTACATCCCGTGTGTTGTCTCTGTCTATTTGCCCGCTATGGGAGTCGGGGTTATGCCCTACAGTTATAAAGTTACGTCGTTCTATGTAGTCAGCTATTCGTCTATTCCCCTTAGGTCTATGTGATGCTGCTGTCGGTGCTGTACCACTACAACCAGGCTGGGCGTGCTCCCTGGCGTGTGCCCCGTTCGTATTTGTCGATGTCCTGTCCCTGGTCCCAGTTGCCGCGGAGCTTGCAGTATGCATGCCAGGCCCATGCATCCGCCTACTGGGTGGTCTGGCTCCTATGGGCGCCTTTGTCCTACCTCCGGTCGGTCCTGCGTCATTAATGCTAGTTGTGTTGCTATTTGTGTTCCTGGATACTGCTACCGGCTCATTTCTTCTACCTGAGGAGGCGCCCCCGCTATTGGCATTTCTGCACGCCTCATCACTAGGCTCTACTCTGTCCGGGGTATATAGTATGGTGTCTGTGTAACCGGCCCTGCGCAGTGCCTCATTATATTTGGCGTGCTGTTTAAACACTTCTGCGTTCGACGTCAGGGTGGATACGCGTTTGGATGCCCCTTTAACTATGGCTTCTATGACTGATTTAGGGTGATTCGATTGCCTGTTCAAATATTGCAGGTTTTCGTTGGGCTTATGGTACGCTCTGTGGATGCCCGTATTCATTTCCAAAGTAACGTCCAGGAAATTGACCGTCTTAGTGCTAGGGTCTATTGTCACGGATAAGCCGTGTTGTTAAAAAAAATGCGATATGCGCTTCCTCATACGCTCCATCTGACTGGGGTTAAGGGAACGGAAGATGAAAAGTATGCCGTCTCTGTATATTCCACCTCCGATCCCCGGGATCTCCTCCGTCAGCCTATGGATTAGATATATCCCCACAAGGTCTGTCACCTGCGCCGAGTCACTCGACTCCATGGTGATATCGAAACTGTCGAGTCTGTCCCTCCTCTCCCATAACTTGTCTTCGAATCTAATTACCGTCTTTCTGGCTGCTACTATGAGGTTGGTCTCGTCCCTATTATTTTATCATATATCCTTTGAATATCCGTATATGTATGTATGAATGTGTGTACATGTATATATATATATATATATATATATATATATATATATATATATATATATATATATATAATATAATAATAAAATGACAGGAGGCTGGACTTGTGTAACGTACTCTCCATATTATTACATCAAGATTGACCATACGGAATAGACCAGCTCTATCCAGTGGTCAACCTCAAACCTGAATATATATATATATATATATATATATATATATATATATATATATATATATATATTATATTGTATTGTATACTATATTGATATTTTATACTTTATATTTTATATTTTATGTTATGTTATTTTACCGTTATTTTATGGTATATTGTGTTTTTATTATAAAATGTATTTTTAATTTACGGTTTTGTTTATATATCTATATGTGGAAGCACATGTGTGTGTAAGCAAATATGCATATGTGCAGGTGTAGATGTATATATGTCTGCATGTATATATGTATGTGTGTGGGTGTGCGTATGCATGTAGTGTTTTTTGTATATATATATATATAGTTATATATATATATATATGTGTGTGTGTATGTATGTGTGTATGTAATTTTGTGTACGTATGTGTATTTTGTATGTATGTGTGTGCATGTGTATATATATATATATGTGTGTGTGTGTATATGTATGTATATATATGTGTGTATGTATATATGTGTGTGAATGAGTGTATATATATAAATGTATATAAGGTTGTGCGCATGTATGTGTGCGCGCGTATGTGTGCGTATATGTGCATGTTTGCGTAGGCCATGCTTGTCCGACCGGATATATGGCGCGACTTAAGCAGCCGTTAAAAGGCTTGTGGCGGTATGTATCTAGAAGTGGGTGTGCCTGGGTCCGTGGAAGTGAGGAAGAACGTGTGTGTGTATATATACATATATGTATGTGTGTGGTGGTCTGTGTGTATATTCGTATGTGTGGGTGCTTACTCTGGAGTGTGAACAGACGTGTGAGATACTGAACCCAGCATGACTCCATTGAAGTGTGTCGGACAGAAAATAGCTGATGACCCATGTAGCAGTAAATACTGACCAGAACTTATGATGACGTGGAGTAAAAACAGCCAATGGCATGACAAGAGTGGAAGAGGTTGTTGTTTTTTGATGATAACACCCCAGTGATAAAATCTTCCCCGAACGAATTACCCGTGTCTGAAAGAACCTGCAGCCGTAGAATCAGCCAGATCCATACAGGAACCATGTCTGGAGCTACCTGCCGGTGAAACAATTGTAACACGCAATAAATCAAGTCCAGATGCATCACTGATTGTTCGTTTTCCTTATACTATCTACACTCTACTCTGCTGAATATTGAATGCTAATTTTGGCATACCGCCTATGGAAGCACCATAGCTACCATTATACACCACTATATATATATATATATATATATATATATATATATATATATATATATATATATAAGGATTGGTGCTCTGAAATAGGGATGTATACAGGAATGTATGCATTGTATATTTGGCAATATACTGTATGTTTAATTAAAAACATTTTGAAGACCATTCGCTATCAGTTTTAAAGTAGTCACAAACACAAATGGAGAGTGATCAACAGTCTGTTTCTCGCCTGTTAGCGTTTATCACAACCACTCACGAGAAGAAGCACGTGTTGTTCCTGCCGGCGGCATATCACAAAATCGAATTTCATCTAAGGATACCGTTCTCATAACAACAACAAATGCTTGAACTACATCTTGATTACATCTTGATTTATGTAGCATCGTTGAAATAATTATAATTAATAAACGATTTATGTAGCATCAGCATCTTTATTAATGTTATAATTATACCGAATCTCCATCTTAACTACAAACTATGAATGTTGAGAGCTTTCTCCTGCTTGCTCCTGTTTTTAACAAAACAATCTCTTCGGAACACCCACACTCACACACGCATATATAAACAATGAGTTATATGGTTTGTTGATTATCATTCAACAAAGTTAATTTTAAGCACTCTACACTTTATCTGGAGTATTATTAATATCAATAATATTAATAAATGGAAAATATCTTTATAATACCATATTTATTTTATTATACATATTTCAAGGACACAAAATTTAGTGTGCTTTCATCAGATAAAATATAATATTTTGTGTTAAGATATTGATATACCTTAGTATGATTTAATAGTATAAGCTCGCAGTGAGGTAAAAATTTAAAATCACACGGGATGTAAATTGTGATTTTGAAATTTTACCTCACTCTCGTGAGCGAGCTTATATTATTAAGTCTACGCTAAGGTATGTCAATATCTTAACACAAAATATTATATTTTATCTGATGAAAGCACACTAAATTTTGTGTCCTTGAAATACGTATAATAAAATAAATATGGTATTATAAAGATACTTTCCATTTATTAATATATATATAAACAATTAAGTTAAATATAGCGTCAGTCATACAAAAGTGAGTTACAAACGAAACGAAATTTAATTTCGTTTCGTTATTTGTTTTTAATATATATATATATATATATATATATATATAAACAGAGGTATAAGTCAACATTTCATAATTTACTTCTTTTATAACCATTTCGGTGATAACCACAACTCAACACCTATGACCTCTTCAGACAGTTAGAAGAGGTGATAGCCACAACTCAACAGCTATGACCTCTTCAGACAACTCAACACCCATGACACCTTCAGACAGAAGCAACACAGAAAACAAAGTTTTTCTTTGAGAAAATAATGTTTTTAGAGGTTATTTTTACTTTCTGATATTATCAGTTGTTGATGTTGTTATGGCAACGTCATGGTAACGTATCATCACACTGCTTTCATCTATGGTGTTAATATGGTGCATTCCCATTGGTCACTTTCATATAGTAACAATTCTGATACAATAATAACTGGAGGAAGAATATTGTGACAGAGTTTAGCGAGAATCATATATTTACATTCTCAAAGAAGGGCTATCAATGTGGGGTGTGCAGCAAGTCCCATGATCGAGCTCTGCCAACGCTTTATTCACTATAATATTGATGGTAGTATATATGTATAGCTACCTAATAGAATTATTTCAGTATGTGGAAATCTTGGCGTGAATCCTAGCACAACTACGAAAGGTAAGTACGAAACATTATGCGGGTGTAGTCCGTTAAGAGCCCTACTTGGCATGTTTGCTAAAGTACCCTTGTTTTGGTGTCATGAATTACTAAAGAAGTCAGCCCTACGATTAATAATCTGCCTCCCACCTCTGAGTATATCGAGGATCTCATTCAGCCTACAAATGCTAGACTCACCTCCGTCAGGGGGATCCTTCTCTAACTTCCGACTATACCAAAGAATATGGGATATTGTCCGATTTGAGCTTCCAAATCAGTTCTGAAAGGGCTGTGCTCTTTCGTTTATCTACCCCTGCTAAAAGAGTTGTGGTGGTTATAACATCTGTCTTTACAACTCGTAGATGTTGCACCTACGTACTTAATTTTAGGGGTCTTAACCTTGTACTGGTATACTATATTTTTCACCAGGCATTCCTTGTTAAGGTGGGATGAGGGTTTTTGCAGGATGAGGTTGACATCTTTGTATTCACTGCATATACTTATATGTGTGTGTGTTTGTGTGTGTGTGTTTGTGTGTGTGTTTGTGTGTGTATATATATATGTGTATAGGTATGTATATGTATATATGTATATATATACATCTATATGTATATATAAATATATATATATGTGTGTGTGTAAATATATACACATATACATACATACACACATATCTTTATGTGTATATATGTACATTCTATATATATGTGTGTATATGTATATATATGTATATATGTACATATATACATAGCATATAGTTATACATATACACCTATATACATGTGAAGGTCTTCTACACTGCCTCCCCCTACATCCCTCACAAAACCTATCTATATTTTATCTCTATTAGATAAGAGTATTACTGCATTCGTAATTGTTATTGCCTCCTTGTATACTTACTTCTCCGTTTATATAGTATTAATAAAATGTTCAATATCTCTCTGTGATCTCAGCCACGAGTATTGAGGTGTTCAATATATCTAGCTGTGATCACAGCCACGAGTATTGAGGTGTTCAATACCTGGATTTGATCACAGTCACGAGTATTGGGGTGTTCAATACCTGGATTTGATCACAGCCACGAGTATTGGGGTGTTCAATACCTGGATTTGATCTCAGCCACGAGTATTGAGGTGTTCAATATATCTAGCTGTGATCACAGCCACGAGTATTGAGGTGTTCAATACCTGGATTTGATCACAGCCACGAGTATTGGGGTGTTCAATACCTGGATTTGATCACAGCCACGAGTATTGGGGTGTTCAATACCTGGATTTGATCTCAGCCACGAGTATTGAGGTGTTCAATATATCTAGCTGTGATCACAGCCACGAGTATTGAGGTGTTCAATACCTGGATTTGATCACAGCCACGAGTATTGGGGTGTTCAATACCTGGATTTGATCACAGCCACGAGTATTGGGGTGTTCAATACCTGGATTTGATCTCAGCCACGAGTATTGAGGTGTTCAATATATCTAGCTGTGATCACAGCCACGAGTATTGAGGTGTTCAATACCTGGATTTGATCACAGCCACGAGTATTGGGGTGTTCAATACCTGGATTTGATCACAGCCACGAGTATTGGGGTGTTCAATATCAAGCTTTTTTCACAACCACGTGGAACCCACTGTGATCGAGGAGCGTAAGGCCGCCTGCGAGACGTGCGACCGGCGTGGACTTAGCTCAGTAGACGTCCCTCCTCCTTCTCCCCATGGTGACGTCAAGTCCCCCCCCCCTAGTGCAACCTGGCCTCAGACTGGCTAGTGCGCCAGCTCGACCAACATCGCCTTGCATGTTTTCGCGCGGCCTAACAACCCCACAGCGGTGCCTGGCTCCATTCTTTACCCTCATTCTCCACTGGTACGCAGCTGGATAATGATATCCTGCGCATCGGGGTTTCCCTGAGGCTTGGCCTCCGAATCAGCGAGCCACACAAATATAGATGCGGATCCACGGTGGATTCTTTCGGCCTCCACCCGCTTTCCCGTCGCTAAAGTGCCACCGCCTTCCACCCTCAACGAGGTCATAAAGCATGGCTTGGATGCTGCAGGCTTCCTCTCCTATCTCGAGCCGGTGGGGCTGGACCGAGGGGATGGGAAAAGGCCAGACGGTATGTCCGTTTTCCCGTTCCGCAGTGGCAAACCCCTCGTCTGGGATGCCACTTGTAGCGAGACATTCTCCATCCGCAGGCTGATGCAGTCTGCGACAAACCCAGATTCTGCTGCACTTCAGGCTGAGGAGTGCAAACTATTCAAGTACCGGTCGTTCTCCGACAGCTTCGCGGTCGTGCCCCTGGAAGTGGAGACTTCTGGTGTCCTCGGCCCTAGAGCTACCTCCCTACTCACCACCATAGTAGCTGAGCTGGCTACCTGTAGCAGTGGAGACTTCTGGTGTTCTTGGCCCTAGGGCTACCTCCCTAATTACCACGATAATCTCTGAGCTGGCCAGCCGTTGGTGTGAGCCTCACGAGATGGAATGGCTCTTCCGGCGCATCTCCCTTACCATCCTCCGGGGAAACGCCTTCTCCATTCTGTCCGCCGGGGCTGTGGGGAGGCCAGCACGTGGGACCCCATTTGCTTACCATACGGAGAGATGGGGAGGGCGAGAGAGATGGAGGTAATGACAGTGGAAGTTCGGCTCTTCTGTGTTCGGACCTGGTGTGCAGCGTAACTGACGCTGCACACCAGGTCCGAACACAAAAGACTTATGGCGAAACTCTCTGCAATGGGTGTGAAGGATGATCTTTTTAACTGGTTGAAATCTTTCATTCTCAGTCGAAGGGAGATAGTCACGGTTCTAGGAGAGCATTCTTCACCATATGAGATGTCATTTGGTGTATCACAGGGATCTGTTCTTGGCCCCCTTTTGTTTGTTGCAAACATTAATGACATAGATGCCAACTTAAAGAATGCCACAGTACTGAAATATGCAGATGTCATCAAGCTGTACCTTGAAATCAAAAGGAGAGATCCTGAAATCTATAACACTTTCCTACAATCAGACCTGGACATAATGCAGCAATGGATCACAGACTGGCAACTGAAGCTGGCTGTGGACAAGTGTACCACCATGCATTTTGCGAGGAAAAATCCAGCGTCCACATACTGCCTCCACAACACTGATATCAAGAAGTCCTCTTGTGAACGTGACCTGGGCATTACTGTCAGCAGCGATTTGCGTTGGACAAAGCACATCTCTAAAATTGTCAAGAAGGCCGAGGGTGTCTTGGCATCACTCAGCAAGACCTTTGTTATCCGTTCTCCAGCCATCTATTTAAAGCTGTATACAGCTATGGTACGACCACACTTGGAATTCGCATCATCAGTCTGGAACCCCTATCTTGCTCAGAACATTGACCTCCTGGAAACTGTTCAGAGATGTGCAACCAAGCGCATACCCTCCATCAGACACCTACCATACTCTGAACGCCTTGTTTCCCTGGGCATGGATTCATTGAAGTTCCGACGTCTGGAAATGGACTTGGTAAACACCCACAAAGTTATTAACGATTTCGCCAACAACAACCCTGAGCACCTCTTTGATCTCCATGTGTCTAACACACGTGGGCTTGTCTACATAGTCAGAAAATAGCACAGCTCCCATGACTTTCGGAAACATTTTTTCACAGCATGGAACAAACTACCTGTGTCAGTTGTTAGCTGCCGAGACACTGCATCCTTTAAAACCGTCATGCTTCCCGAAATTCGCCAACACTACACCCGATGTCCCTCTTCCATACACATGCACACATGTGTATATCATGACTCATGCTCTGTTCATTTTCCTGACGTTTGTACATTACCCTATTTACTATACATACACTTTTGATGAGTTGTAGTGCACCTGAGCAGTGTATACAATATTTTCATTATTATTATTATTATTATATATATATAATATTTGTATATATATATATATATATATATATATATATATATATATATATATATAATATAAGTATGTATACGTACATACACATATGTATACAGACGTACAATAGTATGTATATATATATATACATACATGCACACACATATATATATGTACGTATGGATTCACCAAACATTTATTATAATGCTTGGTGTGTTTGTAAACAAACATCCCGTATTAAGTCGTAGTGTCTAGCAACCACCGTTGCTCGTTTGTTCAACACTGACAAAGGAACGCTGTACTAGCTTCAAGCTTGTTAGCTATCGTCAGCAACGTATACCTTCCTGCCAGAT
>OZ024761.1:3250018-3270018 GCA_964016885.1 Eledone cirrhosa | reverse complement strand
CCAGTGGGTCCTGTCAGAAGCAACCATCTCCAACTGATCTGGCTGGATCCCCAAGCGAAACCAGCCAAGCTCATGGATGTTATCCAACCATCTTGCTCGGGGTCTACCCCTGAGTCTCCTGCCAGTTGGTTTACCCCTTAAAATCTGTCCAGTCCAGCAATTCTTTCCTGAGACATTCTAACCACATGTCCATAGTATGGGAGCTGTGATCTCTCAGTTTGAAGAAGTAGCGGCTCTACCTGGAGTGACTTTCTAATCACCGAGCTACGCAGGGGTCTATCCATGGGTCTCCTGCTGGTTGGTCTTGCCTGTAAAATCTATCCAGCGATTCTTTCCTTTCATCACAATCCAGAATCGATTCTATAATTACCAGTCATCTACTTGGGTTTAATATAAACCACTATACTAACTTGCTCGTTTTCTATTGTGCCTAAGCTAGAAATCATGATTATTACTATTAATTTTCGGATGGATGTTATACGAAAGATCTCTATCATCTACAACATAAACCAGTCACTCCGTATGCCAATGAAATTCACACTAATCATATTTAGGCCATTATGTCCCTCCATATATTATATCGATTTTACACGAGCATATTATAAAATATACAACCTATCAGTGACAGCAGTTTGGTAAATGGTTCGACGATGTCTTTATAACAAATGACCTACTGGCTGTCAAGGGATGTATTCAATCATGCATCTCTCCCTCTCCCTCCCCCCCTCTCTCTCCCTCTCTCTGTCTCTTTCACTCTCTCACTCTCTCTGTCTCTCTCACTCTCTCCGTCTCTCTTTCTCTCTCACTCTCTCTTTCTGTCTGTGTGTCTCTCTGCCTGTCTCTGTCTCTCACTTTCTGTCTCTTTCTGTTTGTCTCTCTCTATATCTCTGTGTGTTTCTCTCTGTCTCTCTCACTCTCTCACCGTCTCTCTCTCTCTCTCTTTTTCTCTCTCTCGTTCTTTTTCTCTCTCTCGTTGTTTCTTTGTCTTTCACTGTCTCTCTCTCTCCCCTTCTCTGTTCCTGTCTCTTTCTCTCCCTCCCTACTTCTATGACTCAACTAACACTTCACACTCTCAACCTTCCATGTTAGTTAAGATAGCGTTATTATGTTATCATTCTCCCCCCTCTCTTTCTCTCTCTCTATCTATCTGTCTGTCTATCAGTCGATCTAACACACTCAGTCTTTCAGAAGGTCACACTCAATCTTTCATAAGGTCACACTCAATCTTTCAGAAGGTCACACAGTCTTTTAGAATGTAACTCAGCCTCACATAAGGTCACACTCATCTTTTCAGAAGGTCACACACAGTCTTTCAGAAGGTCACACTCAAACTTTCAGAAGGTCACATTCAGTCTTTCATAAGGTCACACTCAATCTTTCATAAGGTCACACTAAATCTTTCATAAGGTCACACAGTCTTTTAGAATGTAACTCATCCTCACAGAAGGCCACACTCAGTCTTTTAGATGGTAACTTATCCTTTCAGAAGGTCACATCTAGTCCTATGCCCTCATATTCTCCAATCCTGCCCAAGAACCTGCTATCTGTAACCGCATATACAACAACATCAACAACAACGACGACAACAATAACAACAACGACGAGATATCCCAATTTCACCAGACATATTGTTGTGGAAACGATATTATAAATTCTGTGTGAGAAAAGCTTAATACGCCCAGACAAATGCAACGGATTGACAGATATTGAATAAATTTCCCACATGTATTAACATGGATTTGATCATTTCAGGTCATAAATATTTTCATCAATTTAGAGGAATATCGATCCACCATATATGTCATAGCTTTTGATGTATGTATGTATGTATGTATGTATGTATGTATGTATGTATGTATGTATGTATGTATGTATGTATGTATGTATGTATGTATGTATGTATGTATGTATGTATGTCAAAGGTGTAGTGTTTGTACCAGAGTTTTCAAGTCGCTGGCTGGACTAAAAAGTCACACTCGTTCAGCGCATCGGTAGGGGTTCTCCTACATGGATATAAAGTAGTGGCTGTACTCGAAAACGAGTTGGCAGCCACCATGTATGTATGTATGGTTTTATAATTTCACAAATTTTTACCAATAGAGAGAGAGGCGGTTTCTAACATAGACACAAGACTCTCTCATTGGAATTTACACAACATCAACTAGGTAGATATGTATGTCTGCATGTGTAGATATGGATGTTATTGTATGTGTGGATGTGTATGTTTTGAGTTGTATGTGTGCATGTGTATATGCTTTGTATCTGTACATGTGTATATGCAGTTATTAGATACAACATTTTTGGAATGTTTTACATATTTTTACTGTTCCATTAATGGATTGTACTTGTAATTTCCTAATTAGTTGTGTTCTTTCTGTTCCTGTGAAGCCCAGCTTCTCAAGATTTGTATTGAGGCAGTTACTAACATATCCCAGTGCCCCAATAATCACAGGCATA
The DNA here is from genome assembly GCA_964016885.1 of Eledone cirrhosa. Lineage (NCBI taxonomy): Eukaryota > Metazoa > Mollusca > Cephalopoda > Octopoda > Eledonidae > Eledone > Eledone cirrhosa. The sequence continues at coordinate 3,267,561 of OZ024761.1, read as the reverse complement.
AATCTGAAGGTGTAATCAGGGTGGAGTATCTGCAGATTTCTAATCAGTTCTGTATGTATGTATGTATGTATGTATGTATGTATGTATGTATGTATGTATGTATGGACGTATATCTGTATGTATGTATGTACGTATGTATGTCTGTATGTACATCCATTACTATTATTATTACTTTTTTTTTTTCCCAATTTAATGATGTTCCAAAACAATATAAAAGAGATAATTGGCAATAAAGGTTCTGGAACAAAAGAGATAATTGGCAATAAGGGCAGGGGACCCAGGTTATCACAGCCTGGGCCCGCTCGTCATCGTGCCACTGTAATAGAGCCAAACAAGGCATTTAGTCTTGGCTGCTGGAACGTACGGACGCTGCTTGACAGGGATTCCTTGGAGCGTCCTGAACGAAGGACCGCTCTTGTTGCAAAGGAGCTTCGCCGTTACGATCTTGACATCGTGGCTTTATCTGAGACGAGGTTAGCTGGAGATGGTCATCTTACAGAATTTTGTGGAGAATATACATTCTTCTGGAAAGGAAGATATGAAGGAACCAGAAGAGAGGCTGGGGTAGCATTTGCTGTTAAGACTGTTCTTGTGAATAAATTAGAAGAATTCCCAGTAGGGATTAGTGAGCGTCTTATGTCCATGAGAATTCCGCTGAACAAAGGAAAATATTCGTCCCTGGTGAGTGTGTATGCTCCAACTATGAATTTTGTCGATGAAGAAAAAGTGTCGTTTTACCATGCCTTGAAAGGTGTTTTAAGAAATATCCCTCAGGCAGACAAAGTCATCGTGCTTGGTTACTTTAATGCTAGAGTGGGTAGGGATTTTAACACATGGAATGTAATCGGAAGGTATGGGGTTGGAAAGTGTAACAACACTGGTATGCTCCTGCTGCAGATGTGTGAGGAGCTGGATCTGTGTATTACCAACACCATGTTCCAACAAAAGAACAAATTTAAGACCACATGGATGCATCCTGCATCTAAGAAATGGCATCTTTTGGACTACGTCCTAGTCAGGATGCGTGACAGACAGGATGTGCAGTGTGTTCGTGCTCTTCGTGGAGCTGAGTGCTGGACGGACCACCGCCTTGTACGCGCAAAAGTGAAACTAATCACTAAAGGTAAAATCCGGGCTCCTGGTGTTGCCCTGCTCAGAAGATTGAATGCTACTCGTCTTAAGGATAAAAATGTGAAGAGGACATTGCAAGAAGAGATGCAGGTTGTAGATCTTGGTAAGGATTGGCCGACCCTTCAAAAGTCGGTTTATGATGTAGGCAGATGTGTTCTGGGATTGGTGCAGAGAAAACATGAAGACTAGTTTAATGAGAATGATGAACATATAGAAGACTTCTTGGCTGATAAGAGGCGTGCTCTGTCACGCTACTTGACGGCAAAACCACAGGAGAAGAATATGTTGCATAAGGAACTCAAGGATGTGAAATCACGTGATAGGCGGAGTTTCTCTCAGATGAAGGATCAGTGGTGGAGTGAGAAGGCTGATGAGATACAAACTACGTCAGATTCCGATAACACAAAGCTGTTGTACAATCTCTTGCGTGAAGTTTATGGACCGTCTTCTTCTCTGGCGACACCGCTTCGCAGCAGGGATGGCAAAGAACTTTTTCGTGACTCACAAGGAATTCTACGAAGGTGGCGAGAGCACTTTCATGAGCTTTTGAATCAGCCGTCTGTCGTCAATGAAGATTTCCTCAATCTCATTCCAGAAAGTCCTGTGAAAGAAGCTCTCGCAGAATCTCCGACGCTTGTGGAGGTTGCAGTGGCTATCTCGAAGCTGAACAGTGGAAGGTCTCCAGGTATGGATGGCATACATGCAGAGCTCCTACAATATGGTGGTGAGAGACTACTGCAACATCTTCACTCTTTGTTTGGCAGGATATGGGCTAATGAATGCGTACCTGAGGACTGGCGGGATGCAGTAATGGTGGTCTTGTACAAGGGAAAGGGTAACATGAATGATTGTTGGAACTACTGAGGTATATCATTACTTTCTGTCGTAGGGAAAGTTTTATGTAGTGTGCTTCTGGACCGTCTGCTGACACACATTGCAGATTGTGTTATTCTTGAAAGTCAATCTGGTTTTCGTGCTGGACGCGGCACTACTGATATGATCTTCTCAGCTAGACAGCTCCAGGAGAAGTGCATGGAACAAGGCTTGGATCTGTATCAGGTTTTTGTCGATCTGACAAAAGCTTTCGATACTGTTAACAGAAATGCATTATGGAAGGTTCTCCAGAAACTTGGTTTCCCTGATAAGTTCCTTGCTTTAGTTAAGTCTTTCCATGACGACATGAAGGCTTGGGTTAATGTCGGAGGAAATATGTCGGAGCCTATCTCAGTAAAAAATGGAGTGAAACAGGGGGATATTCCAGCACCGACCCTGTTTGCCATATACTTTGCAATGGTTTTCTATATTGCATTTAGGAATTTCGAGCATGGCGTTTTCATCCGATATCGAACCTCAGGCAGCATATTTAACATCAGGCGCTTTGCTGCAAAAACAAAAGTATTTACATCAATCATAAGAGACCTCTTGTATGCAGATGATTACGATCTTGTAGCACACACAGAGAGTGATATGCAGCACATTTTGAATGTATTTTCTGATGCTTGCACTGCCCTAGGATTGACTGTCAGTCTCAAGAAAACCGTCGTAATGTAACAACCTGCCCCTGGTAAGCAGTACACTGAACCAAATATCTATGTGTATGGTAAACGACTCGGAGTGGTTGATCAGTTTGTCTACCTGGGAAGCACTGTCAATCGATACAGCAACCTTGATAATGAAATCCCACTCAGGATTAGGAAAGCAAGTGATGCTTTCGGAAAGCTAGAAAGGCGACTCTGGGGTCGGCGAGACATATGCAAGAAGACAAAGGTAAAGGTGTACAAGGCATGTGTGCCCTCTTCTCTTCTTTATGCCTGCGAGACCTGGGTCACATATCGACACCACCTTAAGAAATTGGAGCGTTTCCATCAGATGTGTCTCAGACGGATCCATGGCGTTCACTGGAGGCACCACATCAGTGATGTCGAGATTTTGGAAAGCTCTATGTGTGACAGTATAGAAGCTCTTGTGCTTAAGCAACGTCTCCGTTGGAGTGGTCACCTTGCCAGGATGAAGGATTCTAGAATACCAAAACAACTCTTTTATGGAGAGTTGGTTAAAGGAAAACGACCGCCACATAAACCAAAAAAGAGGTATAAGGATTCCTTGAAAGCCTCTTTGAAAGACGCTAACATCTCTGCTGATACATGGGAAAATGTTGCTACTGATCGTAATAAATGGAGAAAGACTTATATGAGGGGAAAGTTGCCTTTGAGGCATCTCGAATCGCATACGAGAAAGTAAAGCGGGATGTGAGGAAGGGCATTGCTGTTGTACTTCCAGACGGCGAAAGTCCTCCTATGGTGCTGACATGCAGCGTCTGTGCGAGACTCTGCCTAAGCAAAGCTGGACTCGAAAGTCATCTTCCCAGTCATAAAGTAAGACCAGTGGTTGACTACCAGGCTGCTGTTGGAGATGCTACTCATCATGCTTGCTAAACATGTGGTAGAGAATGTAAATCAGCAGGAGGGCTCAAACGACATGCAAAAGTATATGAACTCCAAACACAGCCGGCTATTCCCAGTGAATGTTTTGGTTGCCGACTCTATGCAAGACATTTTAGATCATTGGCTGGGCTAAAAAGCCACATTCGATCGCAGCGCTGTTAATTGCTATCGTGTGTGTTTGTGTGTGTGTGTATAGATATGTTTATATGTGTGCGTGTGTGTGTATATATATATATATGTATATTATTATTGTTGTTGTTGTTGTCGTCGTTATTATTATTGTTGTTATTATTATTATTATTGGTATTATTATGTTTTCTTTTTCTCGTGCAATGGCCATACTCGATAACGAGGGGGCAGCAACCACCATGTCTGTATGTATGTCTATGTATGTATATACGTGTGTACGTATATATGTATGTCTGTATATATGGATGTATGTATGTACGTATATATGTATGTCTGTACGTATATCTGTATGTATATATGTATGTATGTCTGTCTGTATGTCTGTACGTATATATTTATATATGTCTGTACGTATATCTATATGTATATATGTCTGTATGTCTGTATGTCTGTATGTATGTACGTATATATGTATATATGTATAGCTGTACGTATATATATATATGCATATATGTATGTATGCATATGGAAGCAAGACAAAAAACAAAACGTGACAAAGGGCAGAAGAACTCATAAGAGTCAACGGCCATCCAAAAATGTGTATATATATATATATATATATATATACATGTGTATGTATATATATGTATATATATGTATATATATGTATATATTATATACATTTATACATATGTATATATATGCGCGGTGACAGAAAAATAATCGGGCTGGATACCCGATCGCGCAGTTAAATCACTGGGAGTGAAGGACCCCTAGCCCTTGTCAGGGCATTCTTCTAGAAGGCAACTCAGGAAACTGGGTTAACTCCGACATAAAACCTGCAGCTCAGTAGTTACCGATGATGTTGATCTTTTCTTCATTTCGGGTTATAGCTACTGTCGCTCAGAGAGTGGGATTGGCTCAGTGCACAGTCTTTCCTCACTTTAAAAATTCTTCACGCACAGGCATTGCACGATAGCATTAATTAATAATTATTATCTTAGCGGTGGATTGGCAGTATCGGTAGAGGGTCGGACGCCATGCTTTGCAGCATAGTTACGTCCCTTTGCGATCTGAGTTCAAATCCCGCCGAGGCTTGAGCTCAGCCGTCGGGGTCTTACTTGTTCCTATATATATATATACATATATATATATATATTAAAATAACAGGAGGCTGGACTGGTGTAATTCCTTAAAAGATTTATTATACTAAGATCATTTCAATGACCATAGTATAATAAACCTTTTAAGGTATTACATCAGTCCAGCCTCCTGTTATTTTATAATAATTAACTCCGTACTCGCACCACCAACTACACAAACGAAGACGGGTGAGTTGCATTACGTCGAGTGCTCGACATAATATTACATCGAGGTTGACCATACGGAATGACCAGTGGTGAACCAACAAACCTAAATAATTTATATATATATATATATATATACATACATATATTTGTATATATATGTATATTCAGATATATGTGTGTGTATATATATATATATATATAAATTACACAAGTAAAACTTTTAAAAGCCCTCCTCACAACACCTTATTAAACTCTTTTGAAAATGACCTAATAAAACTAGTTAAGAACATTAAATACAAAAAGCATCGTAATAGAAACAACACCTTCTTAAATAAACTTAACTCCACTATTAAAGGATTCAATACAAACAATAAAATTATTGTACATGCAGATAAAACTAATAATATATATAGCCTAGATTATGATACATATAGAAAATTTATATATAAAGAACTACATAGGAGCTACAAGAAAACTACTACTAAAAACCTAGAAGATATAAACTATACTATTAGCCGTAGTATAGTGTGTAAATTAGGACTTCAGAGACATACACAGCCATACACCCCTACCCCCGAGATTCTCTCTGAAGGACCATAAAGAAGACTTCATTAGTAACCCTTCGATAAGACTAATCTGCCCTTCCAAATCTGACATTGATATTATCAGCAAGAAAATATTAGATAGAATCACCCCACAGATTAAGCACAAAATATACCTTAACCAGTGGGGAAATACAGGTGAAGTTATTGAATGGTTTAAGGATATTAAAGAGAATAAAAATAAAAAATTCATACAATTTGATATCAATTCATACTACACCTCTATTTCCCATATCCTATTAAATAAGGCACTAATTATGGCCATGAACAATAGTGACCTGACTAGATCCCATATTGATGTCATACTTGCGGCGCGAAAAACCATAATTACATTTGAAGATCAATTATGGACCCGCAAGGATACGCATAACAACTTTGACATAACTATGGGATCTAGTGACTCGGCGCAGGTCACTGATTTGGTGGGCCTATATCTACTAAATGAAATTCATAAGAACCTACCCTACCTCAATGGTGGTTTATACCGCGATGATGCACTATTCCTTATAGACTATAAAAATGTTAATATAGAAAGAACTAGGAAACTATTACATAACCATTTTCAAAAACTTCAACTTAAGTATCACCTTAGACAAAAACATTAAAAATGTTAACTTCCTTGATGCTACCCTTTACCTAGACTCTAAAATATATACACCCTTTCATAAACCTAACGAAAAACTAATTTATGTGGATACCAAGTCTAACCACCCTAAATCCATATTAAACTCAATCACTAAAGGAATATCTAATAGAATCTCTAATCTATCATATAACGAAACCATATTTAACAATAATTCCCAATACTATAATCAGGCATTAGCTAAATCAGGCCATAAAAATGGGATTGAATTCCTACCTATAAAATCACATAGTTACAGCATTATTTCTAATAATATGGCCATGAGGAAAAATAATAAGAGTACTAGCTACTCTTACTCTAATACGAAGGGTAATATCAAACTTAACTCGCACCAAAGTAAACACCACAATAATATTATAAACAGAAATACCTCAATAGATATTACAAAAAACAAAAATAGAAGAACTAATACATTCTTCAATCCCCCTTTCAATCTAAACGTCTCTACCAACTTACCTAAGGCTTTCTTCTCAATCCTAGAAAAAAACTTCCCATCTGGCCACAAGTACCATAATCTTATAAATAAAAACACCATTAAAATCTCTTACTATACCACACCTAACATAGCATACCATATAGCTAGTAGTAATAAAAGGAAGATTAATAATTATTTCCAACTAATTAAAACACAGCAGGAGGTAAACTTTCAGAACAACATAATAACTACAAACCCTAGTAGCAATAGTAATAATGGTAATAACACTAATGAAATCGATAACAATAGGAACGACAACCATCATTACCCTAATGCTATCCATAGCAAACATACTTCTACACAACATAATAACTGGCAAGATAACATCCAAAATAAATGTAACTGTAGATCAAATAGAACTTGCCCATTAGGTAATAATTGCTTAATCAAAGACATCATTTACTCCTGCACGGTCAACACAAACAACTCTTCTAAAACATATATTGGCTCTACTTCGAACTGCTTCAAGACGAGATACAAACTCGCACCTCTACTCTTTCAAAAAACACAATCTAGCCAACTCCACTTCATTATCTAGCTATATACAGGTGGATTAGCAGTATCGGTAGAGGGTCGGACGCCATGCTTTCCAGCATAGTTACGTCCCTTTACGATCTGAGTTCAAATCCCGCCGAGGTTGACTTTGCCTTTCATCCTTACGGGGTCGATAAAATAAAGTACCAGTAATGCACTGGGTAATTGCTGGCCTTGTGCCTAAAGTAGAAACAATTATCTAGCTATATACACTCTCTGAAAACTAGGAATAGAACATATACGCTTCAATGGGAAGTAGTAGGTAGGGCTACATCGTATAAACCACCGAATAAATTTTGTAACCTTTGTCTTCTAGAGACCCATACTATAATCTTTTCGAAACTAAACCTCCTAAATAAAAAGTCAGAGGTGTTTTCCTCGTGCCAGCACCACTACCGACACTCATTCCATAGCTTTAAACCTAGCCGCTAGTATATAACAATGTCAGATTTGAATTCATCACCACCATTATCACTTCACCTTTAAGACTTTTCTTCCCCCACAGCTCTTTGATCTGCTCTTTCCTCTACACAAATCCTATTTATCTCTAACATTATTCTCTAGAAATAAACATCTAGTCACCATCTTATAATATAAATACTTTAGAGTACTTATAATATATACAGTAATTGAATTATAATATAATATGAATAATTTAACATGTAAACAGCTATACATTATTCCATATCTTGCCTAATATTGGGTAGATAACAATCTAATGAAACCTTTAATATATTATGAGAGAATAGACTGTATTTAAAATTAAATATAAATATATAACAATTTGTATAATTGTGACACTATATAATGTCTATCAGAGCAAAGAATTTAAATATTATAATGAGCTAGTTACCTCCCCTTACGCATTAGCTCCCCTTAATTCCATATCCACTTCCGGATATTAAACCGTTAAAAAATCTCGCTGTAGAACAATTCTAATCCATGAATATGAATACAATAAGACCAAGTTACAATCCATTACTATAACTAACTAAAAACATTCAATACAAACATTAACTAAAATATAACTTAACATATGTAATGGATGGGAAATCAGTAACTTTCATATTCTACACACATACAAATTTGAACTATACAGAAACTATCATCGCTTTACATCCTCCATAATACACTAACATATTCGCTTAAAGTGTTTGTATTTTATGTAATACCTTGCCATACAGTACTCATATATGCCTAATACATTTGCTTGTTTCCTTCCCATATATATGATTAACGCATGTACAATCTCCACACGCTTGAATATGTACTTCTTTCTCAATGCCTCTTTAATTATTAGACTTGTCTATTGTATTATCTGTCGCATGTATTCCACTCTGTGCTTTTAATTTTAATTTTAATTTTAATCTTAATTTGAATTATTGTACAATTCTCGTATAATATATGTTGCATCCATTACACCCAATATATACTAAACTGTTGTTCAAAACATCAATATATATGTATCTATATGATTCTTCAGTTGAATAGGAGGTTAATTATATGTACAAACATTGATAATGCTCTGAGGACTTCAAGCTTAAGTTTGGAAGAAACAATTGTCAGCGATTAAATGTTTTAAACATAACTTTGATACTTGTGTAATTTATATTCCTGCTCTGTAAAACAACTGATGTTCTTACATTGAGCTATTTCTCTTACTGGTAATAAGGTAGTAATAAATTACTGATCTTTCATGTTTATAGTTATTTATAGTATAGTATATACACAACTATAAATAGTATCTTTATATATATATATATATATATATATATATATACACACATATACTCCAGGATGGGAAAAACTCATCAGTACTCCACCAACATGCCAAAATAGAACATAGAGGCACATTAGAGAACATAGAGATAAAAATTATATCCACACACAGAAAAGATGCAATGCTCAGACAAATCACAGAGGCAACAAATATAAACGAACTCCAGCCCAAATTAAACAGAAAACATGAGTGGAATAGCAACATCACAACTAGTAATTAAGGACAAAATGAAGACATACAGACACACACAAAAACCAAACTAACAAAACAAATCAGACACACAGACAAATAGAACAAACAACAAACTAGTGACAAATAAATAAACACATAAATAAATAGATAAAAACACATCCACCCGCATGTAATACATGCGCAAACTAAGCACACAACACACATAAACAAGATGGTGAAGGACAGAACAAAGGAGAGATACACAAAATAAAAACCTAGTCACTGATGAGGTCACAGAATGTGTGACGAAAGGGCTTTGACAATATATAAACAACCTTCCGGTTATCGAACCAACAGGAAATTTATAATAAATTGAAGTGAGACCAACAGGTGCGTGTCTTTTTATTGGCAACATGACCCTCCCAAAGTATAACAATATCTGTTTCAACACACGTTTTCAAATAAGAAATCTTGCTAAACAAATTCATATATATATATATATATATATATATATATATATACACACATATATGTGTATATGTATATCTATTCGATCTCTCTTGACACATCTTTCTCTCTAACAAGCTCTATTACATCTTATACCAATTTCTCATTGACACTGATAACTTCATTACCCACGTGACCTTCTAGCTGATTACCCAATGTGCTTCACTCTCTTTCATATCCGTTTTCTCTCTCTTCCTCTATATCTACCCCTCCATCTATATATGTCTTTAACTATCTGTCTCTATATACACATGTCTCCCCCCCTCTCTCTCTCTCGATATATATATATATATCAATGATATTAATAAAGGGAAACTATATTTGTAAAACCATACTTATTCTATTATATATATTTCAAGGGTACCAACACTTTGGTACGCTCTCATCAGATACAAAATTTGTTTTATAAATAGTGACATACCCAGGAATCAGACCTTAATGGTTCAGGTTACGTTTGGATAGTGAGAGGATAGAGGTAAAAAGAAAAAAAGAAAAAAGAGGAAGAAAGGAAAAAGAACAAATATTTCAAATTATTTTGAAGAATATGCAAATGAAGTTGAAGCGTAGGGCTGAAAAAATCGTCATTTTTAGACGTTAGGTAGATTTAAATAATTATTTGGATATATAAAGAAGAAAGAGAAGATTATATTAATATTAGAGTGTACGTGAATTTACAAAGTACCCTTGAAATATATATAATATAATAAAAATGGTTTTATAAATATAGTTTCCATTTATTAATATCATTGATATTATACTCCAGAAAAGCTGTCGAGTGCTTTGAATCTGTTATAAATATATTTGTGGAATTACCAACAAATTAAATATCTCTTTGCTTATATATATATATATATATATATATATATATATATATATATGGGATAACAAGTTATCGTTATAGGTAATCCAGTTAGAGGTTGTGAGTACTCTGCGTCGTGGATAGTTTTAACGTACGGCTTTGTTTGACTCAACAAGATGCTTCCATAGTTATGCAGCGAGTTCGCGGTAATTTTTATGCAGGTTATACTTGGAGTAATAATAGTTAAAGAATGAAGAGTAACATGGTTAGCTGTAAAATAAGGGATTTATTTAAAGTACTGACAATTGTTTCGTTGATCAGGTGAGTGTGGAGTTCGCTAATCGCCTGAGGTTGCGTTATTCGATCTCCAATACATTATTTACCTCTGGTCAACACATCAGAGTACGTAGATATAAAAATAATTCACTCGAGGCATGACTCATGTAGAAAAATACCGTATAATCAAAACAATAACATCAATAATAAAATAGCGTATAATCAAAACAATAACATCAATAATAAAACGTATGGTAAATAGGTAGAGAAGTTACAGATGTAAAAAGTAAAAAGTAAAAAGTAAAATATAAGATAGGGTACATTAAAAAATAAGATAATGAGAAAATGGAAAATATAAAGAAATAAATAAGTGAGAGCGTGTAAGTAAATAGTAGTCGTTTTTGAGTAAGTGTTCTTATAAGGATTCGTTGGTGCGTTTAATGCTAACATGAGAAACCAGATTCGAGATGTACATAGATACGTGTAGAGGGACCGATAAAAGAAAAGACAATAAATTAGAGATTAATTGGTAGATACATGTATGATACTTATGGGCTAGGGATGACGGGACATTTGATAAACGCTTGTTGTAAATGTTTTGCTGATTGTTCTATCTTAATGGGGTTGATGATGTTTCAGGGAGAGAGGGTGAAAGAGATGGTCAGAGATTTATGATCTAGTGACCCGTTGGCCGTTTGATAGCTAATAGTAGTGCGATGGTGTGTGTTCTATATGTTAAAATCTAGGTGGTTCAAGTACTAATTTTGGGATTGCTGGTTCAAATCATGGTGGTTTGATCATCCATATCCTCAGAATCACCCTGGCTAAAGCGCTAACCTTTTCCCAGAAAAATTCAGATCTTACCTCGGACGAAATTAAAATAATACTAGCTGATAGAAGGACTATCATTCGATTCGAAAATAGTTACTGGGAACGAAAAAACAGACAGAATAGCTTTGATATCACAATGGGATCTAACGACTCAGCTCAAGTAACGGACTTGGTGGGAATATATATAGCGCACAACTTACATAAGGAATTCAATAACCTCCAATGAGGAATTTACAGAGACGATACACTCCTTCTAGCCAAAAACCTAAATAATCAGAACATAGAAAGATTACGAAAAAACAGAGTATTCTTCAAAAGACTAGGCCTAGGTATCACTTTCGAACTTAACTCTAAAAAAGCAAATTTCTTAGATGTATCTCTCAACCTAAACATAGAATTAATAGAGCCCTTCCATAAGAATAACGAAAATCTAGCATACATTAGTTATAACTCAAACCTCCCCCGACCCATAATTAACTCCATAGCACATAGTATATCCCTCAGAATATCCCGCATATTATAACATCGCAAACTATTATAACATCGCTTTACATAAGGCTGGACATAAGGAGAAGCTGGAATACATACTAGATAGGGACAACAACAACAAACCTAATGACATCAACACTACCCGCTCATACAGACATAACAAGCATAGGACTAAACATAGAATTAGACAACGAGCACCAATAATAACCGAACAGAACACTAATATAAGGACCCCCAAAAACTATAGAAGATCCAGAGATAGAAAGTACCTATGGTTCAATCCAATATTCAACTCCTCTATAAAAACTAAACTACCTTCTACATTCTTTAAACTAATAGATAAGCACTTCCTTACACTACACAAATACCATAAAATCTGCAATAGAAAAACTATAAAACTTTCCTACTCTACTGCAGCCAACATAGAATCGCACATACGTAAGATCAACCACAAAAATATCTCTAAAGAAATTAACCTACCAACACGCACCATAGCACCAAATACAAAACACAAACACATAACAACATCACAACCACAAACGCATGAGAAAACATTACAACAAAACATTAATAGGCCTAAATCACAACCCACCCACAACAACTTACAAAACCGCAAGGATGTACTTGCACCAAATAAAACCTCAAATTGTAATTGCCACCTACCGGATAAGTGCCACTACGGAATAGATGCCTGGATTCGAGTATGGTATACCTGTGTACTGTAAATTCAGGCAACTCTACTTGGCACTATATAGGTTCCACGGGTGGGGAGTTCAAGAAAAGGTGGTACGTCCACAGACACTCCATGAAGAACCGTGCACTGGAGAACTCTACGACGCTCACCAATAAAATCTGGCAGCTTAAGAACAAAAACCTAGAATATAAGATTAGCTGGTCAAAATTATCGGTAGCTAAAGCCTACAGCAACGGTATGTCCCACTGCGGGCTTTGTAATTTAGAACTACAACATATTTTAAGGTACGATGGGATACAGCTTAACAGCAAAATAGAGAGACCAATTTTCTGTAGGCATAAAATAGCTACTAGATTCACAAACTTCAAACCACCATGATTTGAACCAACAATCCCAAAATTAGTACTGAACCACCTAGATTTTAACATATAGAACACACCATCGCACTACTATTAGCTATCAAAGGCCAACGGGTCACTAGATCATAAATATCCGACCATCTCCTTCACCCTCTCTCCCTGAAACAGCATCAACTCCATTAAGATGGAACAATCAGCAAAACATTTACAACAAGCGTTTATCAAATGTCCCGTCATCCCAAGCCCGTAAATATCATACATGTATCTACCAATTAATTTCTAATTTATTGTCTTTTCTTTTATCGGTCCCTCTACACGTATCTATGTACATCTCGAATCTGGTTTCTCATGTTAGCACTAAACCCACCAAGGAATCCTTATAAGAACACTTACTCAAAAACTACTACTATGTACTTACACGCTCTCACTTATTTATTTCTTTATATTTTCCATTTTCTCATCTTATTTTTTAATGTACCCTATCTTATATTTTACTTTTTACTTTTTACATCTGTAACTTCTCTACCTATTTACCATACGTTTTATTATTGATGTTATTGTTTTGATTATACGCTATTTTATTATTGATGTTATTGTTTTGATTATATGGTATTTTTCTATATGAGTAACGCTTCGAGTGAATTACTTTCATATCTACGTACTCTGATGTGTTGACCAGAGGTAAATAATGTATTGGAGATCGAATGACGTAACCTCAGATGATTAGCGAACTCTAGACTCACCTGATCAACGAAACAATTGTCAGTACTTTAAATAAATCCCTTACTGTACAGCCAACCATGTTACTCTTCATTCTTTAACTATATATATATATATATATATAGGATAGGATCATCCCTGGGCTACGAGATGATATCACCTACAAGCTGTGGTCCAACACCGGCCAAGTGATCAGAAAACAATTACATAGATTTTAAAAAATAACGGTCTCTTAATCACCATCGAGCCGAACCATAAGGTAGTAAACTTCCTGGACGTTACCCTAGATCTTAACAATAACTTATATTACCCTTATCATAAACCAGGTGAAATACTTACATATATTAGCTCACACTCTACCCACCCACCGGCAGTCATCAGAGCAATCATTAAATCTATCTCGTATAGGATCTCCATGCTATCCGCAAATGAGGAGATATTTATGAACCATGCGGCATATTATAATAAGGCCCTTTCTGAATCTGGTTAGTCAAGTTTGCAATTTTCAACTTGGAAATTGCAAACTTGACTGTCACCACAGAATATGAACCTGAGGATTGAGAAAGCATGAAAGTAATTGTTCAATTAACACTTAACATTTAATATTCTACCATACTATTTCATTATAATATCATTATAATTTTAAAGGATTGTAAATAAAACGAGTAAATCAGACAAAGTTGGAATTCCTTTTATTAATATATATATCTATCGTTTCTGAATTTGTTTAGCAAGATTCGTTATCTGAAAACGTGTGTTGAAACCGATATTGTTATGCTTTGAGAGGGTCATGTTGCCAATAAGAAACACACGCACCAGTTGCTTTCACTCTAATTTATTATAAATTAAATTTATAAATTTAAGAATTTATAAATTTCCGGTTGGTTGGTTGGTTCCACAACCGGACGGTTGTTCATATATTGTCAAAGTTTTTTCGTCACACATTCTGTGACCTCTTCAGTGACTGGGGATTCTTTTCTTTGTTTTTGTGCCTCTCCTTTGTTCTGTCCTACGCCATCTTGTTTTTGTGTGTGTTGTGTGCTTAGTTTGCGCATGTGTTACATCCGGGTGTCTGTGTGTGTTTATATTTGTTTATTTATTTGTTTATTTACATGTTAGTGGTTGGTTGTTTGTTCTATGTGTGTTTTCATTTTGTCCTTAATTGTAAGTTGTGATGTTGCTATTCCATTCATGTTTTCTATTTCATTTTGGTTGGAGTTCATTTATGTTTATTGCCTCTGTGATTTGTCTAAACATTGCGTCTTTTCTGTGTGTAGATTCTATTTTTATTTGTATGTTCTCTAATTTGCCCTTATGTTCTATTTTAGCATGTTGGTGGAGTACAGATGATTCTTTTCTATCTTGAAGTTCTCGCCAGTGCTCATTTAACCGTTCTCCTATACTACGAGCTGTCTTACCTATGTACACTATATTCTTATCTTTACATTGTCCTTCAGTACATCTTATGCTATATACTACATTCCTAGTTTTACAGTTAATATGGGGGCTTAGTTTACAGATTATACATTTCTTATCTATACAGGGAGGTCTTTGGAAAGGGTATGTATTGCTAATAAGTGTTTTTATGGAGGTACCTGGTCTTTCTACTATCTTAATATTAAGTTTATGTTTATCTAGGGCCATTCTAAATTTGTAAGCTAATTCACCGACGTGACGGTAATGGTGTCGAGCAGCTCGGAAATCGGGGTGATCGGCAACTTACTGAAAGAATACGAAACGCTGACGGGAGCAAAACTAAACCCGGACAAGTCTGTCGGTTTGCAACTCGGTACGTGGAGAGGAAAACCGATGACGTCCGACAGCGTCGTTGGACACTGGACGGACGGACCGGTGAAATTGCTCGGGGTCTGGTTCCGTCCAGATCTCCAGGTGGAGAAAAACTGGAACGAGGTCACGGCCAAGGTGTTTGCACCCACCCAGAAGTGGGCAGAGTGCAAACTGTCCTTGAAAGGTCGAGCGGAGGTGGCGAACATTTTCATAGCGTCCGTCATCTACTATCGCTTGACTGTCGTGCCTTGTCCCCGTGAGCACCTCGCCAAGATGGAACGCATGCTCTTCTAGTTTCTGTGGAAGAAGCAGGCTCCGCTGGTAAGGAGATCCGTCTGCTGTCTGCACCCTTTAAAACCTCCATGGGACAAACTACCTGCATCAGTTGTTAGCTGTCGAGACACTGCATCGTTTAAAACCTCCATGGAACAAAGTCCCTGCATCAGTTGTTAGCTGTCGAGACACTGTATCCTTTAAAACCTCCATGCTTCCTGAAATTCGCCGACACTGCACCTGATATTCCCCCACACATACGCACACATGTATATCATGACTCATACACTGTTCACTTTCCTGACATTTGTATATTATTCTATGTACTATACATGCACCTTTGATGAGTTGTAGTGCACCTGAGCACTGTACACAATAATTTCATTATTATTATTAACGGCGTTCCAACATCCGATTCAAATTAGCTTGGAGTAATTTGTTAAAATGTCTGCGTTTTCGTAAAAATCAATATGTCGCACAACATTTGTTATGATTGATACATCAATTTTCAAAATTTCAGCCTGCTATCAGACATGCCCCCCCCCCTTCTATTGATATTTCACATTGTGTGGGAAAGTTAAATCCATGAACAATATCGTATTATTCATTGACTGTTAAATAAATAACTTATATTGATGTTATATATTCTGTTTAGATGTTGGGAAAGAGCGTGTCTTAGTGGTTAAGGTATGGGGCTGACAATCGCAAGCTTACGAGTTCAATTCCCGGCGTTATGTCATTCATCAACATACTTTACTTATATCACCTAATATATTAATTTATTCGAAAGCAAAAAACAAACCTTATTTAGTAAGAAAAAATATAATAAAGGGGAATAAAATAAGGAAAGAAAGAAAGAAGGAATATAGAGAAATATAGAAAAAAAAAGAGTGGGCAAGGGAGAGGGTGGCAAGAGCTCTGTGTCGCAGAAGAGAGGGGGGTGAGGGTCGATAAAATAAGTAGCAGTTATATACTGGGGTGGATTTAATCAACTTTACCCTTACCCCACCACAATTTGTGCCTCAACTCGAAACCAATATTGTGAAGCTTTCTAGCGGAAGTTGTGAAAAAAAAACAAAAAAAAACAACAAACAAAAACAATAGAGTAAGTTAGGAATGCTTAGACACTTACCTTTCAGAATGGTGTGGAAAGTATGTATGATAATTGTTTCTACTTTAGATGGGATGGAAAGTTGATTAAATCGACACCAGTACTGGTACTGTATTTTATCGATCCCGAAAGGCAAAGCTAACCTTGGCGGGATTTGAACTCAGAACGTAAAGGGACATAACTCTATGCCGCTAAGCATATTGTCCGACACTCTACTGATACGACCAAATCAGCAGTGAAGTAATAATAAGAACGTAAAGTGACGTAACTCTATGCCACGAAGCTTAAGTGTATTACTGGTACTTTATTTTATCGACTCCTTAAGGATGAAAGTTAACCTCGGCAAGGGCCGTAACTCTATGCGTCAAAGCATGGCGTCCGACCCTCTACCGATACTGCTAATCCACCGCCGATAGAAATTATAATTGTTTCTACTTTTGGCACAAGGCCAGCAATTACCCAGTGTATTACTGGTAC
>OZ024761.1:3220018-3247518 GCA_964016885.1 Eledone cirrhosa | reverse complement strand
CAATGTCACAACAATGCCACAACAACAACACCAACCACAACAACAATGCCACAGCAACAACAACAACAACACAACAACAATGCCACAACAACAACAACAACACCAACAACAATGCCACAACAACAACAGCAACAACAACAACAACAACAACCACAACAACAATGCAACAACAACAACAACCACCACCACAACAACACCAACCACAACACCAACCACAACAACAATGCCACAACAACAACAACAACAACAACAACAACCACAACAATCACAACAACAACCACAACAACAACTACCACCACCACAACAACAACCACCACCACAATAACACCAACCACAACAACAATGCCACAACAACAACAACAGCCACAACAACAACTACCACCACCACAACAACAACCACCACCACAACAACACCAACCACAACACCAACCACAACAACAACAACAACACCAACACCAACAACAACAACAATGCAACAACAACAACAACAACAACAACAACCACCACAACAACCACAACAACCACCACCACAACAACCACAACAACAACAACCACAACAACCACAACAACAACAACAACAACCACCACAACAACCACAACAACCACAACAACAACAACAACAACAACAACAACAACAACAACAACGTCACAACAACAACAACAACAACAACAACAATGCCACAACAAGATATGCGCAGCTAAAACTAGAAGTCATCTCCATTGTGTGAAATAAGTGACGGATAGGACAGCGGAAGTAAGGGGAAGAAAATGGCGGGTGGGTGGAGAAATATAAGGTTTAATGTAAGACTCGGTAGAGCGTCGAACAGCATGTTTTGTGGCATATAGTTACGGTATATATTTTACGTTCAAATCCCGCCGAGGTCAACTTTGTCTTTCATCCTTTCGAGGTCGATAAAAAAAGTACCAGTCTAGTACTGGGGTCGATTCTTCCTCTCTATATCTCTTTCTCATGTCCTCTCTCTCACTTTCTATCTTTCTCTGGAAGAAATCTGCTGAACTGAGGCCTGGAGAGGGAAGGGCTCCGCCAGGATTAAAATGTCCAAGAAACACCGTATGTCAATACTGACTATCAGGATGACTATCACCCTATGACTATCAGGATGACTATCACCCTATGACTATCAGGAGTTACGGGACCTTACCATACCATTCCAAAATTAGAAACAATTATTAATAATATTCACAGTAAATATAATTGATTAATGTTTTAGTGTCTCAACAAAGTCGTATGACTGCGGTACTTTCCTCAGTATATCTACATTGTCCAACATAGCAGTCTTATAAGATGTATGGTTCTAAAGTCTCGAGTCCAGACAGAACTTTCTTGAGTAGGAGTCGCTTAAGTTAATACACAGTAACAATAATTTTAGTGTTCTTATACACAGGATCAAAAACCGTTACATAGGAAACACTTCTCAAAGTATTGAAGTATTTAAGACTATTCAACAGAATTCGTAATATAATCGGCTTGTCTCCCCACAGCCCCGTAGGACAGAATGGAGAAGGCGTTTCCTCGGAGGACGGCAGGGGAGACGCGCTGGAAAAACCATTCCATCTCGCGGGGCTCACACCTGCGGCTGGCCAGCTCAGCGCCTACGGTGGTGAGTATGGAGGTAGGCTTAGGGCTGAGGACACCAGAAGTCTCCACTGGTGGTAAGTAGAGAGGTAGCCCTACGGCCAAGGACAGCAGGTCTGTACCTATGGTGGTGAATAGGGAGGTAGCTCTAGGGCCGAGGAGACCAGAAGTCTCTACTGCTACAGGTAGCCAGGTCTGTACCTATGGTGGTAAGTGGGGAGGTAGCCCTAGGGCCGAGGACACCAGAAGTATCTACTGCTACAGGTAGCCAGGTCTGTACCTATGGTGGTAAGTGGGGAGGTAGCCCTAGGGCCGAGGACACCAGAAGTCTCTACTGCTACAGGTAGCCATGTCTGTACCAGAAGTCTCCACTGGTGGTAAGTAGAGAGGTAGCCCTAGGGCCAAGGACAGCAGGTCTGTACCTATGGTGGTGAGTAGGGGGGTAACCTTAGGGCCGAGGACACCAGAAGTCTCCACTGCTACAGGTAGCCATGTCTGTACCTATGGTGGTAAGTGGGGAGGTAGCCCTAGGGCCAAGGACAGCAGGTCTGTACCTATGGTGGTGAGTAGGGAGGTAGCCCTAGGGCCGAGGACACCAGAAGTCTCTACTGCTACAGGTAGCCAGGTCTGTACCTATGGTGGTAAGTGGGGAGGTAGCCCTAGGGCCAAGGACAGCAGGTCTGTACCTATGGTGGTGAGTAGGGAGGTAGCCCTAGGGCCGAGGACACCAGAAGTCTCTACTGCTACAGGTAGCCAGGTCTGTACCTATGGTGGTGAGTAGGGAGGTAGCCCTAGGGCCGAGGACACCAGAAGTCTCTACTGCTACAGGTAGCCAGGTCTGTACCTATGGTGGTGAGTAGGGAGGTAGCCCTAGGGCCGAGGACACCAGAAGTCTCTACTGCTACAGGTAGCCAGGTCTGTACCTATGGTGGTGAGTAGGGAGGTAGCCCTAGGGCCGAGGACACCAGAAGTATCTACTGCTACAGGTAGCCAGGTCTGTACCTATGGTGGTAAGTAGGGAGGTAGCCCTAGGGCCGAGGACACCAGAAGTCTCTACTGCTACAGGTAGCCATGTCTGTACCTATGGTGGTAAGTGGGGAGGTAGCCCTAGGGCCAAGGACAGCAGGTCTGTACCTATGGTGGTAAGTAGGGAGGTAGCCCTAGGGCCTAGGACACCAGAAGTCTCTACTGCTACAGGTAGCCATGTCTGTACCTATGGTGGTAAGTAGGGAGGTAGCCCTAGGGCCGAGCGTCACCAGAAGTCTCGACTGCAGACTGACAGTACTTTCCTCAGTATATCTACATTGTCCAACAGAACAGTCGTGTAAGATGTATGGTTCCAAAGCCTGTCTCGAGTCCAGAGACTGACCAGTCCGGTGCTTACCCCGGTTTCTATGGCGTGAAGTGACTGAGATTACCAGACTACCCAATTCTGGACAGGAACGCCAGCCCATCTAAGGGTTAAACTCCCAGCTATTGCTGGTACTCATTTTCAGCTGAGTATAATGGAGCAACGTGACATAAAGGAAGAGAGATGGATGGATGGGGAGGGAGAGGGGAGAATGGGGAAGAGAGGGGAGGGATGGGGAGAGGGAGAGGGGAGAGAGAGGAGGAGAGAGATAGAGAAGGAAAGAGTGATGTAGAAATAGACAGAGAGAGGGTGAGAGGAAGTGAGTGGCAAAGAGATAGAGGAAGAATGAAAGAGAGATCTAGAGAGAGAGAGAGATAGAGATAGATAGAGAGGCATAGAAGGGGTAGTTTAATGGTGGTGGTGGGAGGGTGGAAGGGGTGGTGTTGGTGGTGGAAGGTATGGAAGGAGTGTTTTAATTGTGGTGGTGGGAGGTATGGAAGTCGTGTTTTAATGGTGGTGGTTTAATTCTGTATTATCTTCATGAAAGGTAACCCTAATTAACCTTATAAACTCATCAGGAGTAGCATCTGTCAATCAGCCTTAAATTATCAATAATCAATTTTGTAATCGAATCATTTTGAGATATAATTGAACTGGCCATCTTGTGACAAGTGTAATTTACTAGTGAGGCTATTTCAATATATTCGCTGTTGGGATCTCGAGTGTCCTTGGAACCCAGTTTATTTTATGGAGTTTATTTATTTTCAGGGGGGAGAGGGTACATTATTAAACGGGGGGGGGGTGTACAAGAAGAAAATGAGGCGAAGTAGAAAGATATAATAGAAAGGTGAAATATGATGAAAACAAAATGGAGGGAAAATATCTGACGAGGATTTAAATAGGATTTGAAAACTATTATTATAAAAGGTGGTGGATGGCAGTCGGTAGAGTCGGACGCCATGCTTTTCAGCATAGTTACGTCCCTTTACGATCTGAGTTCAATTCCCGCCGAGGTTGACTTTGCCTTTCATCCTTACGGGGTCGATAAAATAAAGTACCAGTAATGCACTGGGTATTTGCTGGCCTTGTGCCAAAAGTAGAAACAATTATTATAAAATAATAATACCCGGATGTAGGAAACATGGTTTAAAACATAAATAATAATAATATAATTGTTTCTACTTTAGGCACAAGGCCAGCAATTGCCCAGTGCATTACTGGTACTTTATTTTATCGAGCCCGTAAGGATGAAAGGCAAAGTCAACCTCGGCGGGATTTGAACTCAGATCGTAAAGCGACGTAACTATGCTGGAAAGATTGGCGTCCGACCCTCTACCGATACTGCCAATCCACCGCCCTTATAAATAATAATAATATATAAATAATAATAATATAATAAACCAATAGAAAGAGCTTATCCCTAGATATTAGTTAAAGTAGAACAGATTATACTTTAACCAGAAGGGAGATTCTGTTATAATGGTTGTCTTTTAGAACATGTGAAAATGACACGCAAAGTAGTTACCACCCGTTTTACGGCTTTTACCTCTCTCTCTCACTCACTCTGTCTCTCTATCTCTCACACACTCTCTCTCTCTCTGTCTCTCTCTCTATCTCTATTTCTCTCTGTCTCTCTCTCACACACACATACACACACACACACACACTCTCTCTCTCTCTATCTCTATTTCTCTCTGTCTCTTACACACACACACTCTCTCTCTGTCTGTCCCTCTGACACACACTCTCTCCCCTCTCCCCCTCCACTACTGTAGTGTCAGGAGAAACACCAAGTCCACCAGAGGGCGGCTGCTGGGAGTAAAAAGATAATCGATTATTTTCATCATTAATACAGTAATTATTTTTTTATCTCCCTCACCTCTCTCTCCTCCGTCTCTTACTCTCTTCTCACTTCCTCCTTTCCATCCCCCTTTCTCCTCTCTCCTCACTTTCCCCTTCTCTTTCTCCCCCTTCCTCCTTCTCCCCCTTCCTCCCTCTCACTTCCTCCTCTCTCCCCATTTCCCCGTCTCTCTCCCCCTTCCTCCTCTCCCCCACCCCTCTTCCTTCTCTCCCCCTCCCTTCCTCTCTTCCTCTTCTCACATGTTATTGATAAAGTGGGGGGAAAAGTCAGACCATAACAGTTTAAAAAGCAGCAAACCAACAACAACAACCACCACCACCACCACCACCACCACCACCACCACCACCACCACCACCACCACCACCACCACCACCACCACAACAACAACAACAGAATGACATCCATAATATCAAACAAAGGAATGTTTTATCATTGGTGGCCAGTTTCCTCCACACTTTTCTCCTCATCAGATCCTAAAGTTAACCTTCTCAGGAGTATTAAACATATTAGTGACGTCAGAACTCTGCAACTGGAACAACAATATCAATATATTATTATTATTATAAGCTGTGGATTGGCAGGGCGGTGGATTGGCAGTATCGGTAGAGAGTCGGACGCCATGCTTTCCAGCATAGTTACGTCCCTTTACGATCTGAGTTCAAATCCCGCCGAGGTTGACTTTGCCTTTCATCCTTACGGGGTCGATAAAATAAAGTACCAGTAATGCACTGGGTAATTGCTGGCCTTGTGCCTAAAGTAGAAACAATTATTATTATTATAAGCGGCGGATTGGCAGTATCGGTAGAGGGTTGGACACCATGCTTTGCAGCATAGAGTTACGGCCCTTTATGATCTGAGTTCAAATCCCGCTGAGGTTAGCTTTACCTTTCATCCTTATGGGGTCGATAGAATAAAGTACCAGTAATGTACTCGGTATTTGATGGCCTTGTGCCAAAAGTGGAAACAATTATTACTATTTTTTTAAAAATTTAATTCAATTCTTTTATTTAATTTCATTTTGTAATTATATATAACAAAGGAAGTGTGGTAAGGAACCAGATGGACCATAACTCGATACTTTGGGTAGTGGGTAATAGGAAAAGGTTCAGGACCCCGACGGCAGAGCTCGTCGAAACAGCTTGAGCTCTGCCGTCGGGGTCCTGAACCTTTTCCTATATATATATAATTCCATGGAACATTCCACGGGGACAATTATCAATAAACTACTTAAACTAAGACCGAATGATCCAACGGGAGTAGGAATAAAATAAAATAAAATAAAATAAAATAAAATAAGATTAAATAAAAAAAAAATACATCAGAAAATCAACAAAAAGAAAGAGAAAAAGAAGAAGAAAGAAAGAAGAGGTTGTGATTTCAGTGTTTGACAAAATCTATTTTAATTTTCATTTTTTTTTCTTGAATTAGTGTGTGTGTTAGTGTGGGTTAGTGTGTGTGTGTGGTAGTGTGTGTGTGTGTGTGTGTCAGTGTATGTGTTAGTGTGTGTTAGTGTATGTGTGTGTGTTAGTGCGTGTGTGTGTGTTAGTTTGTGTGTTAGTCTGTGTGTTAGTCTGTGTGTTAGTCTGTGTGTGTTAGTGTGTGTGTTAGTGTGTGTGTTAGTGTGTGTGTTAGTGTGTGTGTTAGTGTGTGTGTTAGTGTGTGTGTTAGTGTGTGTGTTAGTGTGTGTGTTAGTGTGTGTGTTAGTGTGTGTGTTAGTGTGTGTGTTAGTGTGTGTGTTAGTGTGTGTGTTTGTGTGTGTGTTTGTGTGTGTGTTAGTGTGTGTGTTAGTGTGTGTGTTAGTGTTAGTGTGTGTGTTACTGTGTGTGTTAGTGTGTGTTTGTGTGTGTGTGTTTGTGTGTGTGTTAGTGTGTGTGTTTGTGTGTGTGTTTGTGTGTGTGTTTGTGTGTGTGTTAGTGTGTGTGTTTGTGTGTGTATGTTTGTGTGTGTGTTTGTGTGTGTGTGTTTGTGTGTGTGTTAGTGTGTGTGTTAATGTGTTTGTTAGTGTGTGTGTTAGTGTGTGTGTTTGTGTTTGTGTTTGTGTTTGTGTGTGTGTTAGTGTGTGTGTTAGTGTGTGTGTTTGTGTGTGTGTTTGTGTGTGTTTGTGTGTGTGTTAGTTTGTGTGTGTGTTTGTGTGTGTGTTTGTGTGCATGTTAGTGTGTTTTGTTAGTGTGTGTGTTAGTGTTTGTGTTTGTGTGTGTGTTTGTGTGTGTGTGTTTGTGTGTGTGTTTGTGTGTGTGTTTGTGTGTGTGTGTGTGTGTGTTAGTGTGGCCAAAATCTTAAACTCTGTGTTGAGCAGAGTTATGGGCCTGAAATGATTTAATGTGTCCCTCTTGTTCTCGTCTTTCCTTATCAACGTCACTACGCCCCGGCTCACAGAACTGGGAATACTCCCATTTTGCTGCCAGTTGCAGTAGAGGCTTCGAGGAGATTGGAGAACAAGTCTGGCATATTTAGGTAAAGCTCGTAGGGCAGACCATCCAAACCGGGTGACTTGCGCCTCATGCTGCCGACAAGGGCGTCCTGAATCTCGGCTGAAGTAATTAGCCTTTCGCAGCGCCCAGCGTCAGCTGTCGAGAGTTGCGGCAAGCCATCGAGGTAGGGACTGAAGTCCGCCACCATCTCTGACCCGCCACTTCCCCCGAACAACCGAGCAAAATGTTGGCGAAAGGCCTCACACATCCGCTTGGAATCGCTCAGCTCGTGTCCGTCTCGGTCCGTCAAAGACCGAATCGTCGTTTTATTACCACGCTGCGCCTCTGCCACGCGGGCCCATCGAACAGCTTTGGTTCCCTCGTTTCTCAAAGCACGCGCCTTAGCTCTGACAATGCAACCTTCGTGTTTCGCATTGAAGAAATTGTCTAATGCCATTCTCGCCGCTAGCACGTCAGTTGCAATGCCACTACCAATAGCCTCGTCTATCTTATCTACCAACTCCCCCTCCTTTCTATTTTTCTTTAACGCTACTTCTTTGCTAAACTCTATCGACATTACTCTAATCTCTCTTTTGAGAGTCCCCCACCATCTATTGTTGACGACTCCCCCTGTCAACTTTTTCTTAACTAAATTGTTGACCTGGTCCCTGTAAGCCTTACGTGCCGGAAATGACATGTTTAGCTTCCAGTAACCAGGTCCTAACCTACTCGTCTTATCTTGGTCGACCATACAGATCACAAACTTGTGATCTGAATAGGCGACCGTTTCAAAACGTGGACAGCTTACACCATTTTTGTCTATTTTCCTATTGAATATCCTGTCTATATACGACCTAGATGACCCTATGCGGTTAGTCCAGGTCCACACTGGGGCATTAGGGAAATCTAGTCAGTACCTGTTAGACAGTTGGAACTGGCTGATCAGGTTCTTGAGGCTTTTACACCCCCGCTCCTATCGGATACTCCCACACATTCCCAGCGTGCGTCTCAGATGCCGTTCCAGTCCCCCGCAAACAGTAAAGGGCGAGACGTACCCAGAAATGGTTCCAGGCGTCTAAAGAAGTCCGGCCGTCCTGCCCTAGTAAGGGCATAGACAGCCATCAGTCTAAAGGCACCACCTTCGTTATTGTTCACGTCCAGAACCACCAACTTCCCGTCCGGGTCGGAAGATCGACCTTACCTCGAGATCCAGGCCTTTCCTAAACAGCACTGCACCCCGCCTCTCATTCCCGACCGACTAACAGATGCAAAGATCTGATAGTCGTCGAAAATGGGGGATAGGGCGCGCGTGTCGGAAATCCTGGTCTCGCTGACTGCAATTACATCCATTTCTAGAGACCTGAGGTCGTTGAGCAGGTGACCCTGCTTCCAGGACGATCCCAGGCCTCGAACATTTAAACTTCCTACTCTTAATACGGCCATGTTGGCAGGTTAAAAAAGAGAGAGGAAAGGCTTACTTACCTGGGCTCTTGTGAAGGTCGGGTGGTTCGACCTCTATAGTTGGTGGGGTTTCTTTTGGGAACCCCTTTAAAAGTCTTGAAGTGGGTTTTATGTTCGGGGTTCCCACGTCCCGAGGAAAGCTGTCTCGTATCTATTTGTATAAATCGAGCGACATTCGCACCAGAAACAAATCTTCCGGCACGCGAAATGTGCTTGATTTAAACATTTACCCCTCTTTTTGTATATTTTCACTTCGTGCTACGAGGGCCATCAGTTCCTTGTTGGCCCTCCTGACGATCGCGAAGTTTTGTATGTTTTGTTGGTGTGATTTTATTTGTTTGTGTGGCTGTGGTGGTGATGGTATTGGTGGTGTTGTTTCGGTTGTGTCTGTGCTTGTTGTGAGTGCGGTGTCTGTGGTTTCAGATTTTTGTGTGTGTATTTGTTCTTGCATCTGTTTAGATTGTTTGCGTTTGTGGGATTCTGGTGATGGTGGTGTTGATGTTGGCGTTATTGGAGAGATGTTTGCGTGGGTGGTGTCTGCATTTTTTTTTTATTGTGGGTGATTTTGTGCTTTGCTGAGTTTTTCTTTTCTTTTTTTGTATTTTGGGGGATTTGGGTTTTCCCTCATCTTCACTAATGGTAGATGAGGGGGTCTGTGTCTGTAAGTGTGTCTGTGTGTGTGTTTATGTTTTTATTGAGGGAGAATTTTACAACTTTCCTCGTTTCCCACCTGGGTGGTCAATGTTGGTGGTGGTCTTTCTATTGCTGTTGTTGTTGGTGGTTTTGCCGGTGCTGGTGTTGGTTGTGGTGTTCGAAGGGCTCCACTGCTGGCGTCGGCAGCAGTGGAGCCCTTCGACCCCTTGCATCTTTCAGCAGTTGAGGGCAGAAGGCTCGCAAATGTGTTTTTCCCCCACAAACAAAACAATGTGGCCTTTTGCCCTCGGTCATAATATGAATGACCGTCCCATTCTGAAGGCGGATGTGGTCCGAGATTGTCTTCACATTCTCGGGCCTGATCTGGAGAAGTATCTCCAGGTCAACCCCGGACTAGTCCTCTCTGGACGTTCTTGTCACTTCTATAGGGACGGTATCCGTCCCCTCCACAATCACACATCCCAGAAGCCACCACAAGTCAAGTCCTGGTGGGATTCTGGGAATGCGGAGAGGGGCCGGGCCGTTCTTTTTCCCATGTGGGACGAGTACATTATAACATTGCTGGTTTTGCAAGGAGTCAGAGCGTGTTTCATAGCGAGGGCTTCTGACTTGAACAGCACCGAAATGGTGCCGTACTGTCTGCCCCTCGCTATGTATTCGGTGTCATCTGTGATGCACCTCAGCGCGAGTTCGACATCTGCTTGTGGAATTAAAGCTGCCCTTTTGGTTTGTGCTGAGATGCATCTATAATGCACCGTTCTGCGCTCCACTGCCTCAATAGCTTCTACGGGACAGTTAAGTTGGCCCAGGTTTGCTCTTGCTTGATGAGCTTCCAGGCCTGGGCCAATTTTTCATTTTTGTTTGAGAGGTCCATATTGAAGCATGGCCTCTTTTTGCTGCTGCCGCAGCGAAAGTGTTCTTCTTGTTGTCGTTGGGGGGGGGGGGGGTGGTGTTGTTGTTGTCGTTGTTCTTGTTGGTGTTGTTGTTATCACTGTCGCTGTTATCATTGTTGTCTTTGGAGCCGCCGTTGTTCTCGGTGCAGTTGGTGTTGTTGCTGTTGGTGTTGTCGTTATTTGTTTTCATGTTAGTGGTGTTGATATTGTTGTTGCATTTGTCATTTCTTTTGTTATCTGTATTTTCGTTGTCGCTGTTGCTGTCACTTTTTCCCAAATTAGAGTTCTCAGTGTTGTTATCATTGCTATCTTTATTCACATTGTTTGTGGTGGTGTTTGATGTATCAATTTCTTTTCATTTCGCCGTAGCGCTCCTCTCAACTTTTACGTCGTTGTCGCACGACAGCAGACATATCGCTGGGGGCGTGGCTCAGCCATGTTTTTTTTTTTTTTTCGATAATTTTGTTAAAATGTAAAAGAGTTCAAATATTTGGGCCAAAAGGCCCAAATATTATTCTTTCCCCTTCACAGGGCAAAGTCCAAGGACTTGTATGCCTTATACAGCAACAAAAAATTCAATAAATAAGTTTTGACAGGTAAATAAATAAACTTACGGGAGCGAGCAAAAAGACGTCCGTTCAGACTCAATAATAATAATAATAATAATTGTTTCTACTATTGGCACAAGGCCAGCAATTACCCAGTACATTATTGGTACTTTATTTTATCGACCCCGTAAGGATGAAAGGCAAAGTTAACCTCGGCGGGATTTGAACTCAGAATGGCAAGGGCCGTAACTCTATGCGTCAAAGCAAGGCGTCCAAATAAATAATAATAATAATAATAATAATAATAATAATACAAACAAACAATAATAATAATACAAATAAAACAAACAAACAAACAAACAAAAAAACTAAGTCAGACATTCAAACATTACATTACAATGAAACTTATGCTTATTTTTTTAGGTTTTTACCTATTTATTTGTTTATTTATTTATGTTCGTCTACAGCGTGATAGTGCCACGCTAAAATCACCGGGGGTGATGAAATCACCGGTGGTTATGTAACCATATATTCACCAATCCTTGATATGAGTGTTTAAATGTCGAACCTAAACAGTTCGAATAACGGTGAAGTGGAGACTGGAATGTCATGTGACAGACTCTCACCCAGCAGGTGCTCCCTGGCCCAGAAGCAGGGACCTGGCTGTCATCCCAATACTGCTGGTGTTGGAGGAAGAAGAAGAAGGATAGGGACCAGAACCAACTGGACGAAAGAATTGAATAGAACTGTTATGCAATGTTACCTGAAGAGTAACCCCAAGGAAAAAGGCTATAGAAAACGGATGCATAGCATCTGGAACGAGATGGGTCTATTTAAATTAGATGAACAAAAATTGGCCGGACAGGCTCGGGTAATAAGAACTAACGGTGGATAAGCAAGCTGGAACTGGAGGAACTCAGCAGAGAGATTAGATTGGAAATGGAGAGTGGAGTATGCCAGGCAAACGAGCCAGTGGGAAATGAAGGTGAAGAGTTTGAGAGAACAGAGGAAGCTTCCGAAGCAGACAATGATCTGAATGCTGAAATAAATAATACCTGGAACAAAGATACGGCCATTGAGGAAATGAATGCTGACGAGCTAGGACAAGATTTGGTTGATATCGTAAACTTAGGGGGTAGATGAAATGAACAATGATAGTAGGAAACCTATGAACCTAAGATTTGTAGACAGGAAAAAGTTAAAAGAAACAACAGCTAAGGTAAACAAAGTCATCCCATACCTTGAGGCGAGGAACCTTCACCAGTGCAACAATATCCTCAAAGCAACAGCAAATGCGGTGAGGAAATTACTTGGCATAAAAGCGAGAGGAAACAACAAACAAGAAAGATCAGAGCCTTGGTGGAAGAAACGACTGAATGGTCAAATCAGGGAAATGAGAAATGACATTGGAAAGCTTGAGTCCCTACTGAATGGGACACTACAAAACATAGACACTAAAAATAGACTGGAAATAAAGTACAAAACTAGGAGGAAAAAGCTAAATATTATCATAGAGGAACTGAAGCAACGCATTGTAGCAAAGATTAGGCGATACGAGAGCAGAGTCAGTCAGTATAGACAGAAGCGCGTGTTTGACAACAACCAGAAGATGCTGTTTGGACAGCTTGAAGGGAAACAAAGAGGCAACGACTTGATACCTGAGGCGGAACAAACTAAGACATTCTGGAGAGGAATATGGGAGCAGGGTGTTGAACATAATGATCAGGCAGTGTGGATTGAGACAGTACAAAAGGAGATTAGTGAACAGGCACACCAACAAACTGATTTGAGTATCACAGTTGAAACTCTTAAGGGGCAGGCCAGAAAACTAACCAACTGGAAATCACCAGGCCCAGATGGTGTGAAGGGGTATTGGATTAAAAATATAACATCTCTCCACCCGAAACTGACAACCATATTCAATGACTACTTGATGTCAGGTGAGGTACCAGAGTGGTTGACAAAAGGTACCACAGTTCTGGTAGTGAAAGACCGAACCAAGGGTAATGATGTTACCAACTATAGACCTATCACATGTCTGTCCGTAATGTGGAAACTGTTAACATGCATTGTGTCTGAGGAAATCTACCATCACCTCCACATAAATAACTTGTTACCGGACGAACAGAAAGGATGCCGAAAGAAGTCCCGTGGTACAAAGGACCAGTTACTTATTGATAGGATGGTAATGAGGAATTGCAAGAGGAGACACACTGGTCTTGCCATGGGATGGATAGACTACAAAAAGGCATTCGACATGGTACCTCATTCTTGGATAACCAAAAGCCTAGAGATCTACAGGGTGGCAGATAACATCAGACAGTTGTTGAGCAAAAGTATGAAGTCCTGGAAAACAGAGATAACATCGGGCGGAGAATCCTTGGGAGGCGTGAGGATCAAGAGAGGTATCTTCCAGGGAGATAGTCTGTCCCCTCTGTTGTTTGTCCTTGCCATGATCTCCCTGACCTACTGCGAAAAGTGAGAGCAGGATACAAGTTGGGAAAAGGAGAGCTTACCATCAATCACCTCCTCTTCATGGACGATCTTAAGCTCTTCGGGAAGAGTGAGAGGGAGTTGGATGTACTTGTTGACACTATCCGTATTTTCAGCAATGGTATATGTATGCAATTTGGTATTAGTAAGTGTGGAGTCCTTGTGATGAAGAGGGGTAAATTGAGCAGAAGCAACGGAATCCAGGTACCAACAGGTGAGATTATAAAGGAAATTGATGCTGAAGAGGGATACAAATATTAAGGTGTTCTGGAGGCTGATGACATCAAGAACAAAAAAATGATGGAATTGATAACATTTGAATACATTCGGAGAGTAAGGGGCGTACTAAAGTCACATCTGAACAGTAGGAATGCCATAAGTGCAGTAAATTCCCGAGCTGTGTCTATTATTAGGTACACTGCGGGAATTCTGAGATGGAATGTTGCTGAACAAAGAGAAATGGATAGGAAGACTAGGAAGCTATTGACTATCTACAACATGTTCCACAAAAGAAGTGATGTCGATAGACTATACTTAAGGAGATCTGAAGATGGAAAAGGTCTTATCAGCATAGAGGACTGTTCAGACGGAGAAAAACAACCTGCACAAATACGTGACTGATAGTATGGAGCCAATGCGCAAAATTGTACTGAAGGAGAAGACAATAAACCAGAGGATGTCCAAGGAGGAAAAAACAACAAGGAGGAAGAGCAGCCTTCATGAAAAATCCCTTCATAGTGCCTTCTTTGAGAAAACTGAATTTAGAGATCCACAGATATGGAACTGGTTAAAAAGAGGAGACCTTAAAAAAGCTACAGAAGGAATGCTAATGGCTGCGCAAGAGCAGGCCCTCAAAACGAAGTGGGTTTAACACCATATTTATAAGGAGGAGGCTAGCCCACTGTGTAGGATCTGTGGAGAGAGAGAGGAGACTGGCTCACATTGTGGCTTACATCCGAGTGTAAACACCTAGCCCAGACTCACTATAAAGGCTGGAAACATGATGTTATGGGCAGGGTGATCCACTGGCACCTATGCAAAGTAAACAATTTACCACATTCTGAGAAGTGGTATGAGCATAAGCCAAAGTCGGTGATAGAAAATGATCAGGTGAAGGTGCTATGGGATTTTAGGATACAGACGGACAAGAAACTGAAACACAATAGACCTGACCTGGTGGTTTTGGACAAAGAAAAAAGATCGTGCCTGATTGTGGATGTGGCCTGTCCATTCGACACGAGAGTGCAAAAGAAGGAGAGGGAGAAAATTAACCGATACCAGGAGTTAAAGTGGGAGGTAAAAAGGATTTGGAACTGCCATGAGGTCAAAGTGGTCCCGATTGTCATAGGCGCACTAGGTACTACCTCAAAGAGTTTCCGAGGATGGTTAAAGAAAATTGGTCCCGCCCCGCTTTTTGGAACACTTCAAAAGGCATGCTTGCTGGGAACAGCCAGTACCCTCCGATACGTCCTGAATATCTGAGGCTGCAGGTAGTGGCTTGATATTCATTTCAACAAACTTTCCAGTTAAATAACATCAATGACCGAGACTCAAAGAACAATAATAATAATTATAAGGACATCAATCGCCAAATAAAACCTTCTCCGATGTGATTTAGAAATTTTAACAAACTACAAAGTAGGTGAGCATGTTTAACAAACTAAACTTAGATAATTGAAAAGAAAATATAGTATAAAATCAACAAGTGACATAGACATGCTGATTGAAATAATCAAGCAAAAAGTGTCGGCCAAAGCTGCTCGTATAAGACGCTTTTAAAAACGATCTAGGTTCTATGAGGACAATAATATGTTCAAAAACAACCAAAGAAACTTCTACAGAAAAATTGACAAGTCAACAATAACTGCTAAATCAATACCAACCAAGGAGGAAGTGCAAGAGTTCTGGGAAAAGATATCGGCCGAAGAAAAAGTTCATAATATATATGCCCCATGGATAGAGAGACAAATGAAAGATACAGCTCACCTTGAGGAACAAACACGGGAAAATATAACAGCTGAACAGTTGCGTTTGGCTCTTAGAAAAACCAGCAAATGGAAATCCCCAGGAAAAGACAAAATACCAAATTTTTGGATAAATGCCTTCACAGAGTCTCTTGAGCTGTTAGCCCAACTTTACAATGGAATAGTTAAGGATCCAGAAAAGATACCATCATGGCTAGTTAACGGCATTACATTCCTACTTCCGAAGAATTATGTGACAAACAATCCCCAAAATTACAGACCGATAACTTGCTTGACCACAATGTATAACATTTTAACATAAGTCCTAACTGAATATACATATGATCACCTGATAACAAATGATCTATTTCCCAATGAGCAGAAAGGGTGTAAACGAGGCTCATATGGCTGTAAAGATCAGCTTTTGGTTAACAAAATGATACTGGAAGACTGTCATAATAGACACAAAAATCTATCAATTGCTTGGATAGATTACAAAAAAGCATTCGATAGTTTGCCACACAGTTGGATTGAAAAATGTATAGAGATTTTCAAAATATCTCCCGTTGTCAGGAGGTTTTTGTCATTCAGTATGAAGACATGGAAAACGACACTCCTTTTGAATAGTGAAAAAAAAATCACTGGAAGCTGGAGAAGTTAATATTAATTGTGGAATTTTTCAGGGTGACTCTTTATCACCGATTTTATTCTGCATCGCACTTATACCATTAAGTAAAATGTTCAATGAAACAAAACATGGATATAAAGTCTATGACAAAACCATTAATCACTTGTTCTACATTGATGACCTGAAATTATTTGCAAGAAATGATGAACAATTGCAAGGACTATTGTCCACTGTGAAGCGGTTCAGTGATGACATTAAAATGGAGTTTGGACTAGATAAATGCGCCAAAGCAACATTCACCAGAGGAAAGCTGCTGAACAGTTCAGACATTAATCTTGATCGGGGGAATGTGATAAGAGAACTTGATCAAGAGGAAACTTACAAATATCTAGGTGTTTGAAAAGAAGACGGAATCAAGCACTAGACAATGAAGGAAAGGATAAGGAAGGAATGTTACCGCAGAGTAAGAGTAATCTTAAGAACGGAATTGAATGCAAGGAATAGGATCGATGCCATAAACACGCTTGCCATACCAGTAGTAACCTAGAGTTACAATGTCATCAACTGGTCAAGCACAGAGATCCGTAGGCTCGATACAAAAATTAGAAAATTCTTAACCGTGCACAGAATGCATCACCCTAAGGCAGATATAGATAGAATATATCTCCCTAGGAAAGAAGGAGGACGTGGGTTAATCCAGTTAGATATTGCGTTGAAAACTGCAACAATTGGATTATCTACATATCTAAGGGAATCACATGATTGGATGATCAAACTCGTTTTGAAACACGAAAGCATCAAAAGATCATACTCCATTACAAAAGATGCACAAAGATACAGTAATGAACTACAAATTTCAGAAGTTCCATTTACTGCTGAAATGAAAACACACAGAAAAAGCAAGGCAGGTAAAAGTAACTTGCAAAGAAAGAAATGCTACAGAAACTGGCTAAGAAATGGCAAGAAAAGCTTCTGTATGGAAAATATCCAGAAAGAGCTAACAATCCTGATGTTGACAAAACTTTGGTTAGCATCCTCTGGACTGAAATCGGAGACTGAAGGACTAATTATATCAGCACAAGATCAGTGTCTGCCAACAAAAAATTACCAAGCCAACATAATAAAAAATGGAAGCAATCCATTATGCCGTGTATGTAAAAAACAACCAGAGATCATTGATCATATAATTTCAATGTGCTGTCCTATAGCTCCAACCGAATACCTAAACAGGCACGACAGAGCTGCACAATACATACATTGGATAATGTGTAAGCATTTTGACCTGCCCCATCAAAAGAATTGGTGGGAGCATCAACCACCTCCCGTACTTGAAAAAGATCACATCTCAATCTTGTGGAACTTTAGCATCCACACAGACCGAAAAATAGATGCAAATAGACCTGATATAATACTGAAGGACTTTAAAAAGAGGGTATGCCTGCTAATTGATATGTCTGTTCCAATAGACAAGAATGTATCTATAAAAACATTTGAAAAATTGAGCAAGTATAAGGACCTGGAGATAGAAATTGGAAAAATGTGGAAATTGAGAACTAAAACAATACCAGTGGTTGTAGGCGCTCTAGGAATGATATCTAAGGGGTCTAATGATTACTTAGCGCAAATCCCAGGAAACCCACGTATAGGAGAAATACAAAAGATAGTACTAATTGGAACTGCCCATATACTAAGGAAGATTCTGTCAATATAATTACATCACAAGTCTAAACACCTAAAGATGCATGTGTGTGTATGTGTGTTCTTTCTTGAACATGGCGGACCTTGTTGTCTCTTGAGCTCACTGGTTGTGAGTTGGTGATAACTCGTATGAACATAAAGCAAGATAAAGCAACTGTAATAATAATTATAATAATTGTTTCTACTTTTGGCACAAGGCCAGTAATTATCCCAGTACGTTACTGGTACTTGCTGAAACAATCATAAAGGAACTTGAGCAGGAATAAACCTATAAATACTTAGGGATTAATGAGGGCTCTGGCATACAGCATGCAAGTATGAAAGAGAGGATAAGGAAAGAATGTTTCAGGAGAGTACGTGCAGTTCTGAGATCAGAACTAAACGCTCGTAACAAGGTGCTAGCTATAAATTCCTTGGCAGTCCCAGTTGTCACTTATAGCTTCGGTGTGTTGAACTGGAATATGAGTGAAATCAAAAGAATCGACACCAAAGTCCGTAAGCTACTGACCTGTAATAGGATGCACCACCCAAAAGCAGATGTGGATCGTCTTTACCTTCCTAGAACTCAAGGACACCGTGGCCTGATCCAATTTGAACTTGCTTACAAGACCACCATCGTTGGACTGGCCAAATAACTTGAAACAACTAACGACTGTATGCTGAAACTTGTTGAAAAGCATGAGAAAAGTAAGAAGCTTCATTCTATCTTGAAGGAGAGCAAAAAATATGCTACTGATCTCATGCTTGATACCCAGGCTGGACAGACTAAAACACTGTTGCAACTGATGCTGCTAGGCACATAAAATCACTGGCAAAAGCAAAAGGGCAAGGACAATTAGCATCAAACTGGGAGCAGAAACCTCTGCATGGCAAATATGTGGTCCGTAGCAAACAAGCTGATGTTGACCAAAAGCACACCCATCATTGGCTACGTAGTTCAGGGCTAAAGGCGGAGAGTGAAGGCTTCATCTTAGCTGCCCAAGATCAAAGCTTATTGACTCGTAATTACCAGGCCAATGTGATGAGAAACGGAATAAACCCAAAGTGCCGATTCTGCAATGCTGGGGTTGAAACAGTGGATCACTTAGTCTCTGGATGTAAAGTTTTAGCACCAGTAGAATACAAATATAGACATGACAGAGTTGGCCAATATCTACACTGGGTAATATGTCGGCATTACAAAATCAAAGCTGAAGACAGGTGGTACAATCATCACCCTGAGGCTGTAACTGAAGGAGAAAAAGTAACAATTCTCTGGGACTTTCCTGTACATACTGACAGGACCATAAAAGCAAATAGACCTGACATCATTATAAAAGATCAACATAACAAGGTCTGTTTGTTGATAGATATGAGCATCTCATGTGATCACAATATCGCGGCAAAAGAATTTGACAAGCTACGTGAATTGAGAAAATGTTGCACCTCAAAGCCGTTACAATACCAGTGATTGTGGGAGGACTGGGAATAATCAAGAAAGGAACAGAACAATATTTACGAATGATTCCTGGTTTACCCTCTCTGCAAGAGATGCAAAAATTGTTATGACTGGTACTGCACACGTACTGAGAAGAGCCCTATCTCTGTAAGATTGATATCCCTCCTTGTATTTACATATGCATATGCACATGTGTATATATGTATAGTGTTTTTTAAAAATTATAATCAATGTGCTGTATTAACTGGCTTACCAATGCACACTGTGAATTTATTTGCCCTAGATGTCAGGAAGACACTCGGCATATATCTCAGAAACAATAATGAAAGAAATTAAAAATTACAATAATAATAATAATACCTTGAGGCGAGGAACCTTCACCAGTGCAACAATATCCTCAAAGCAACAGCAAATGCGGCGAGGAAATTACTTGGCATAAAAACGAGAGGAAACAACAAACAAAAAAGATCAGAACCTTGGTGGAAGAAACGACTGAATGGTCAAATCAGGGAAATGAGAAATGACATTGGAAAGCTTGAGTCCCTACTGAATGGAACATTACAAAACATAGACACTAAAAATAGACAGGAAATAAAGTACAAAACTAGGAGGAAAAAGCTAAATATTATCATAGAGGAACTGATGCAACACATTGTAGCAAAGAGTGAAAAAATTAGGCGGTATGAAAACAGAGTCAGTCAGTATAGACAGAACCGCATGTTTGACAACAACCAGAAGATGCTGTTTGGACAGCTTGAAGGGAAAGAAAGAGGCAACGACTTGATCCCTGAGGCGGAACAGACTAAGACATTCTGGAGAGGAATATGGGAGCAGCATGTTGAACATAATAATCAGGAAGTGGGAATTGAGACAGTTCAAAAGGAGATTAGTGAACAAGCACACCGACAAACTGATTTGAGTATCACAGTTGAAACTCTTAAAGGGCAGGCCAAAAAACTAACCAACTGGAAATCACCATGCCCAGGTGGATCAAAAATATAACATCCCTCAACCCGAAACTGACAATCATGTTCAATGACTGCTTGATGTCGTGTGAGGTACCAGAGTGGTTGACAAAAGGTATCACAGTTCTGGTAATGAAAAACCGAATCAAGGGTAATGATGTTACCAATTATAGACCTATTACATGTCTGTCGGTAATGTGCAAACTGTTAACAAACATTGTGTCTGAGGACATCTACCATCACCTTCACACAAAAACTTGTTACCGGACGAACAGAAAGGATGCCGAAAGAAGTCCCGTGGTACAAAATACCAGTTACTCATTGATAAGATAGTAATGAGGAATTGCAAGAGAAGACACACTGGTCTTGCCATGGGATGGATAGACTACAAAAAGGCATTCGACATGGTACCTCATTCTTGGATAACCAAAAGCCTAGAGATCTTCAAGGTTGCAGACAACATCAGACAGTTGTTGAGCAAAAGTATGAAGTCCTGGGAAACAGAGTTAACATCAGGTGGAGAATCCTTGGGAGGCGTGAGGATCAAGAGAGGTATCTTCTAGGGAGATAGTTTGTTCCCTCCGCTCTTTGTCCTTGCTCTGATACCCTGACTGTTATATTGCGAAAAGTGAGAGCAGGATACAAGTTGGGAAAAGGAGAGCTTACCATCAACCACCTCCTCTTCATGGACGATCTTAAACTCTTTGGGAATAGTGAGATGGAGTTGGATGTACTTGTTGACACTGTTCGTATTTTCAGCAATGATATATGTATGGAATTTGGTATTAGTAAGTGTGGAGTCCTAGTGATGAAGAAGCAACGGTATCCAGGTACCAACAGGTGAGATGATAAAGGAAATTGACACTGAAGAAGGATACAAATATTTAGGTGTTCTGGAGGCAGATGACATCAAGAACAAAAAAAAATGAAGGAATTGATAAGATCTGAGTACATAAGGAGAGTAAGGAGCCTATTAAAATCACATCTAAATAGTAGGAATGTCATAAGTGCAGTGAATTACCGATCTGTGTCTATTATTAGGTACAGTGCGGGAATTCTGAAATGGAATGTTGCTGAACAAAAAGAAATGGATAGGAAGACTAGGAAGCTATTGACTATCTACATGTTCCACAAGAAGAGTGATGTCGATAGACTCTACTTAAGGAGATCTGAAGGTGGAAGAGGTCTTATCAGCATAGAGGACTGTGTTCAGATGGAGAAAAACAACCTACATAAATACGTGACTGATAGTAAGGAGCCAATGCTCAGAATTGTACTGAAGGAGAAGACAATAGTCCAGGGGATGTCCAAGGAGGAAATAACAACAAGGAGAAAGAGCAACCTTCATGAAAA
Organism: Eledone cirrhosa; assembly: GCA_964016885.1. NCBI lineage: Eukaryota > Metazoa > Mollusca > Cephalopoda > Octopoda > Eledonidae > Eledone > Eledone cirrhosa. Next base: position 3,226,203 of record OZ024761.1, on the reverse strand, counting down.
ATCCCTTCATAGTACCTTCTTTGAGAAAACTGAATTTAGAGATCCACAGACATAGAACTGGTTAAAAAGAGGAGACCTTAAAAAAGCTACAGAAGGAATGCTAATGGCTGCGCAAGAGCAGGCCCTCAAAACGAAGTGGGTTTAACACCATATTTACAAGGAGGAGGCTAGCCCACTGTGTAGGATCTGTGGAGAGAGAGAGGAAACTGTGGCTCACATTGTGGCTTACATCCGAGTGTAAACACCTAGCCCAGACTCACTATAAAGGCTGGAGACATGATGTGATGGGCAGGGTGAACCACTGGCACCTATGCAAAGTAAACAATTTACCACATTCTGAGAAGTGGTATGAGCATAAGCCAGAGTCGGTGATAGAAAACGATCAGGTGAAGGTGCTGTGGGATTTTAGGATACAGACGGACAAGAAATTAGAACACAATAGGCCTGACCTGGTGGTTTTTTCACAAGGAAAAAAGATCGTGCCTGATTGTAGATGTAGCCTGCCCATTTGACACGAGAGTGCAAGAAGAGGAGGGGGAGAAAATTAACCGATACCAGGAGTTAAAGTGGGAGGTAAAAAGGATTTGGAACTGCCATGAAATCAAGGTCGTCCCGATTGTCATAGGAGCACTAGGTACTACCTCAAAGAGATTCCAAGGATGGTTAGTCCAGCCCAACTTTTTGGAACACTTCAAAAGGCATGCTTGCTGGGAACAGAAAGAACCCTCCGATACGTCCCGAATATCTGAGGCTGCGGGTAGTGGCTTGATATTCATTTCAACAAACTTTCCAGTTAAATAACATCAATGACCGAGACTCAAAGAACAATAATAATAATAATAATTGTTTCTACTTTAGGCACAAGGCCAGCAATTACCCAGTACATTACTGGTACTTTATTTTATCGACCCCGTAAAGATGAAAGGCAAAGTTAACCTCGGCGGGATTTGAACTCAGATCGTAAAGGGACGTAACTACGCTGGAAAGCATATCTGACCCTCTATCAATACTGCCAATTCACCGCCCTATAATAATAATAATAATAATAATAATAATAAAAAAACAGAGTGGCTCATCGGAACTCAAAGGAATATAAATTAAAATAATGTTACATAATATAATGTTCCATATATTGGTTTTTACTATGTTTTACTTGGTTGCATCAGCTGTCAGTCATAATCAAGCAGTTTTCATCTGTCGAGGCTGCATTGTGTGAGATTTGCCTATGGGTAACAAGATGGCTGCCAAAGGGCATATTTACCTTACTAATTAGAGGGTGGTTTCAGGAGAAGTAACTTCTCGAGAGATTAGAGATTGTGAGTATTTATAGTTAAGTGCTAGTTTTTAAATTTTTTAATTGAGAGACAATGTAGGGGAGGTAACTTATAATTATCGAGTTGTTCATAGAAATTTAACTTATTAGCTACAAGTAGAAATGGGGCTACATGACTAAGTTGGGTCAAAAACTCTATTGGCGAAGGAATTAGCCCTTCGATGTTGACAGCTAATGGTTACCTCCGTTCTATCGTTAATCGGTAGAGGTCTTGATAGAGTTGTGTAATATGCTTCCGTAACACAGAGATCACAAGATGTTCTTCGTCCATTGAACGGTTGGGCCCTAGCTACGATATCCCATTTTAGTGAGTGTTGAACGTTGTTTAATTTAAGGTTTTTAATGAGCCTAGCTAGCGATGTCGGACATCTGTTGCTAGGGTCTCGGAAGGAAAAAGAGTGCGCGTTAGACCGTACCTTAAAAGGGTTTGCGGTAGACCCGATATAAGAGCTGGTATTCGAAGCAGTCTCAACCGTGCACCTATAGACTATGTTGGGTGTCAGGCAGTGTCCATTTAATGGGCATGCATTGGGGTAACGGCAGTTGCAATTGCTTCTGCGGTTAGTGAGAGTAGGGTTGATTTTTAGTTTGCTACTTGGAGTGGGGAGAAGGCCGCTGCCACCATTAAAGTTCCCTGTATAGGTGCTGTTACTGCTAAAATTCCGGCGAATCTGGCTATATTCTAAGGTATTTCTAGTTCTAGTGTTAAGTTTATTATGGTGAGTTGCTGTGTTATGGCATTTAGGTATGTAATAAATTGATTGTTTATAACCAGATTCAGAGAGAGCCTTATTATAATATTGTGCGTGGTTTATAAATATCTCTTCATTTGCTGATAGCATTGAGATCCTATAGGAGATAGATTTGATTACTGCTCTGATGACTGCCGGTGGGTGGTGAGAGTGTGGGCTAATATATGTGAGTATTTCACCTGGTTTATGGTAATCGAATCTATCTCCTATAGGATCTCAATGCTATCAGCAAATGAAGAGATATTTATTAACCACGCACAATATTATAAGGCTCTCTCTGTATCTGGTTATAAACAATCAATTTATTACATACCTAAATGCCATAACACAGCAACTCACCATAATAAACTTAACACTAGAACTAGAAATACCTTAGAATATAGCCAGATTCGCCGGAATTTTAGCAGTAACAGCACCTATACAGGGAACTTTAATGGTGGCAGCGGCCTACTCCCCACTCCAAGTAGCAAACTAAAAATCAATCCTAGAATAGGAATGAGAAATGGGATGACAAATAACAAATCCCCAGGTAATAATAACCCTAGGAAGGCCCCTACCAACTCCACTAGAACCCCTAGAAGGAATAGACCTAGAAATATCACATGGCTCAACCCACCATTCTCATCTAATCTAGCCACTAATATCCCCAAACGCTTCTTCTCTATCCTATCCAAACACTTCCACCCCAACCATAGATATTACAAACTCTTTAATAAAAATAACATTAAAATCTCATTCTCCACAACACCTAACATAGCTAGCCACATCGCGTTCAGTAACCATCATAAGCTAAGACAGTATAACTCCCACACCTCGGTACCACCACGCCTATCAAATACACCACGCCACTACACCAATAATTACTCTAGTAGCACACCTCCCCCATCTAATCCTTCTAGCACGGACCAACCGCTTAGTTTAAACAACCCTACTCTTACTAACCACAGAAGCAACTGCAACTGTCGTTACCCCAATGCATGCCCATTAAATGGACACTGCCTGACACCCAACATAGTGCACGGTTGAGACTGTTTCGAATACCAACTGTTATATTGGGTATACCTCTAACCCTTTTAAGGTACGGTCTAACACGCACTCTTTTTCCTTCCGAGACCCTAGCAACAGATGTTCGACATCGCTAGCTAGGCTCATTAAAAACCTTAAATTAAACAACGTTCAACACTCACTAAAATGGGATATCGTAGCTAGGGCCCAACCATTCAATGGACGAAGAAAATCTTGTGATCTCTGTGTTACGGAAGCATATTACACATGTCTATCACGACCTCTACCGATTAACGATAGAACGGAGGTAACCATTTGCTGTCAACATCGAATGGCTAATTCCTTCGCCAATAGAGTTTTTGACCCAACTTAGTCATGTTGCCCCATTTCTACTTGTAGTTAATAAGTTAAATTGCTATGAACAATTCCATAATTATAAGTTACCTCCCCTACATTGTCTCTCAATTAAAAAAATTAAAAACTAGCACTTAACTATAAATACTCACAATCTCTAATCTCTCGAGAAGTTACTTCCCCTGAAACCACCCTCTAATTAGTAACGTAAATATGCCCTTTGGCAGACATCTTGTTACCCATAGGCAGATCTCACACAACGCAGACTCGATAGATGAATACTGCTTGATTATGGCTGACAGCTGATGCAACCAAGACACCATAGTAAAAACCAATATATGGAACATTATATTATGTAACATTATTTTAATTTATATTCCTTTGAGTTCCGATGAGCCACTCTGTTTTTTTAAATATGTTAATTATTTTCAACTGAACCAGATCAATTATGATATATAGTCATCTGATCCAGAAATATTATATGGAGTAGCGAAACAATTGTAAACGGACATTATTATTATTAATATTATTATTATTATTCTCTACATTCCTTACATCAAACTAATATATGTTGACAATCTTTTAATAATGTCTTCCTTGTGAAGTTTGTGGTCTTGTTTTGCTTAACTAATGAATATTTCCAGCTCTGCGCACCTAACTTCTGCATGAACCCAGCCACCTAGCTGCTTTCTACTGCATATTGCACATTGAGCACATGCCGTTACGCTTTGGCTTCTAACTAACTCACCAATCTCTCCTCTCATATCTCCTCTACTATCTCCATCTCTCTCTTTAAGATTGGTTACTCTTGAACTGTGTATATATATAATGTATATAATATATATAATATATATATATATAATATATATGATATATATATATATAACATATATATAATATATATATATATAATATATATATATAATATATATATATATAATATATATATATATATAATATATATAATATATATATATATATATATAATATATATATACATAATATATAATATATATAATATATATATATCATATATAATATATATATATATCATATATAATATATATATATATAATTATTATAATATATATATATAACTTTGATAGGTTTCGGCCAGTAGTGGCCCAGGCCATGTCTAACTTAATAGCACTACCTGGCGAAGTCTTACAAATTGTTTACGGGGGCATATCCGGGTGCAGGAGGCTTATCCGGGATTTCTTGAAGGAATTTATCCAAAGACTTCTTGAACTTGATGGGGCCTGTCTCTGCTTTGATGTGTCTTGGTGTAATGTTAAAGAGTGCAGGGCCAATTGAGGTGAAATAATTGTGCCGTATTGTTGTTATGTGATGCGAGTGAGATTTTTGTCGTGGGCGGATAGCACGGGACCCAAGCCTAAAGGTGATGCAAATATCATTTGGGCAAAGCTGATGGAATATTTTCCATATCATACAGATAATGTAGTGCTCACGGCGACGTTGGAGAGAATAAAGTTTCAGCTTTTCTAATCGACTCCAATAGTCAAGATCTGCCATGCCATCTATCTTTTTTGTAATTGACCTTTGGGGTGCTTCAACTTTCATGATACTTTGTTTCGTGTGGGGTGACCACAGTGGACAGTAGTATTCAAGGTGGGGTCGGGCAAAAGAAGAGAAGGATAACAGTGGGGATATCTCTCGACTGGAAAGTTCTAAGAATCCAGGAACACATTCTGCGGACCATATCAACTTTGCTGTTTATATGAGTGGCCCAGCTTATGTTGTTGTCCACAATTACTCCCAGGTCTCTGATGTTATTGGATTCCACTAGAGTTTCGCCTGAAGGAAGCGAGTATCGTAGTTTCAGGGCATCCTTTTTTCCAAAGTGGATTAATTCAAATTTATCTTTATTCAACAGCATATTATTCATTTCTGCCCATTGGATAACAGCCAGTAGGTCTGACTGAAGGCAAGTCCGGTCATCCACCTCATTGATGACCCTTTGGAGCTTGGAATGATCTGCGAAGATTCTGATGTTGCTGTGCTTGATGATGTCAGTAATGTCATTAATGTAGATGATTTAAAGAAGTGGGCCCAACACAGGGCCTTGTGGGACGCCACTGCTGACTTTGGCAGGGCTTTATTTTACCCCTTCGACTACAACATGCTGGGTTCTGACAGTCAGGAAACATTTGATCCACTGTAGTAAGCTTCCAGAGACACCAACATTGGATAGTTTTTTCAGTAGAATCTTATGATCAATCCTGTCGAAGGCCTTGCTGAAGTCAAGGTAGTTGACATCAGTGTTGGAGCCCTCTGCCAAGGCTCTCAAAACATCGTCAAAGTGATGCAGGAGCTGCGTTAGGCAGTCCCTTCCATTACGGAACCCATGTTGGTTGGAGTTCAGCAGGCCGTTGCTTTCAAGAAAGTGGGTTATATATGATCTCACCACCCTCTCAAATACCTTGATAATGTGAGAGGTGAGTGAGATCGGACGGTAGTTCACTGCAAGGGACTTATTTCCTCTTTTGAAGACTGGGACAACGGACTGGGACAAAGTTTTCAGGAATATAGCCAGTGTCCAGTGAGTTCCTCCACAGATTAGCAAGAGGAGATGCAAGTTGGTGTCGACACACCTTCAGGATACAAGCAGGGAACCTGTCGGGGCCTACTGCTGAATTGTGTTTAATTTCGTTTATTGCCGCTAAGACATCAGGGGCGCCAAACGTTATGTCTGATATAGTGTGTTGGGGATTAACATCACT
>OZ024761.1:3210018-3217518 GCA_964016885.1 Eledone cirrhosa | reverse complement strand
CTCTCTCTCTCTCTCTCTCTCTCTCATATATATATATATATAAAGAAAGTGAGGTTTTTTTTACAAAATGAAAAATAACCGAGGTGTCCTACACGAGTGAAAGTATAAAGAAAATAAGATGAAATCGAAATGCAACTGGAGATTTATTTAAAAAAAGATAAGACTCCAGTTGCATTTTCGATTTCATGTTTTTTTCTTTATATATATATATATATATATATATATATATATATATATATATACATATATATATATATATATATATATACATATATATATATATATATATATATATATATATATATATAAAGGAAATTTGTTAATTGTAACTTTTCAGTTATTACCCGGCAGTACCACTCTTATAACCGGCACTTATACGCACAAACACACTTTGTATACCCCCCACTCACCCTCCCTCTCTTTTTATATATATATATATATATATATATATATATATATATATATATATATATATACAGTATTTACGTATCGAGGGAGAGAAAAAAAAAGAGGAAGATAGGTGATACATATAGTTATTTGCCAAGTAGCGTATGCTAAAGGTGCTCGATACTAGTGCCGGCAGTATTAAATATTCGAAGTGTTAATATTTAGTGGGCTAGAGAATTAGCAGAGCATAAGCACGTGGGAAAGTAAGAAATCGGAGAATAGACCGTTAAAACATGTTTATTTAAAACAGCACCTACGTACATTTCGCCCGGTTGGGTTTCTCAAGGGCATAAATAATCAAAAGTGTTCCTTACATTGCTCGGAAAGAGTTTTGGGGTTAAATCTACGACAAGGTTCATTGCTCGCAAAAATAGCTTGTTTTGATTTTGCAGCAGGTCAAGGGAGGTAACTCTGGCCGGTGTTAGGGCAGTCTTTCCCGGACAAATTTGTTTATCCGCTACGAGATGAGGTTACAACCTTACCATTGTCGATACGCATGTAATCAACGCTTATTTTGAGAGGTTTTTTTTGCTGCATCTGTTTGTCTGAGTCGTTTGAGGCTGGGTCTGGTATGCAAGGATAGTTTCCTGGGTGTTATTTTGCAGCGCCTGCCCGCCGGGATGTTAAGACTTGTTGCAGGGAGATCCGGTGCACGGTTTCACTCCTCATCCTTAACCCATCTGAAGAAGGATATTTTTAAGCGATGTGTACAACTTATCGCTGTTTCAGCTCTGCTGTTGATGAGCTTTTGGGGTGCAATTATGATGTGGTAGAGCTCCATGAGGCAAAGATCGCATTTCTTTTTGAAGTTGTATGGTGCAGCCCTTCCGACAATATCCCAGTGCGTGGAGAAGCTGATGTTTAAGTCCTTTAGTGATGTGATGCAGTCCGCGAGCAAAATGGAGTGTCTTAGTTTTTTATTTGTGAAAGAGTGGAGATGTGTTCGAAACCTAATTTTGAACGGGCCGGAGGTAGCCCCTATATAATGTTTAACGCTATTGTGGCTAGTTATAGTGCATCTATATATAACCCTATCAGTCAAGCAGTATCCTCTAAGGGGGCAGCGTCCTCTGTCGCGGCAGTTGCAATTTCTGTCCCTGTTCCGTTGAAGTCGGATATAATAGAATAGATAACCGCACTAAAGATCACGACCACAGCGACGGTGACCACTGTAGATTACTCGAACTATTCCCCTATTACAAAATCAACAAAGGCGACGGCATACTACCAACGCCTTCCAACCAACATCTTCCTGTACATAAACATGGAAGAGGTAGGAAGAGTGCACCCGAGCATAAAGTGAAAGGGGCACTGAACGGGTGACTGCGCACTAACACACATAAGAGCGGTCACCTAGATGGAACCACCCGTAGCAAACGTACAAGGACACGTAATCGCCACCGTAACGTCCTATGGTTCCACCCCCCTACTCTAGGAGTGTGTCCTCCAACATACCCCGGATGTTCTTCGAAGCCTTAGAGAAGAACTTCCCGCCCAACCATAGGTATAGAAAAATTCTTAATAGGAACAATATAAAAATATCCTTCTCTACTACTCCTAACCTAGCAGACATCATAGAAACAACGAACCACAGTAAGATCACCAAGACACAGCACCTCGACTCAGACGCACCTACACCTGACAATAACTATATCGGCCTTAACAACTCACTGGAAGCATCCAATAATGTTGGCAACGGCATCCGCAGACGCAACCAGCATAACTGCGAAATGACTGGGGAACATGTGGGACATGACGTGCGGAATAACAATCGTACCACCCCGCGTGCTGTGGGATGTAATGGTGCTAACGACAGCTGCGGTAGCGTGGGTAACAACGTAGGCAGCAACAATGATAGCCTTACCGTAGGAAATAGACGGAACCGCGACAGAAATTGCAACTGTCGCGACAGAGGACGCTGCCCTCTTAGAGGATACTGCTTAACTGATAGGGTTATATATAGATGCACTATAACTAGCCACAATAGCGTTAAACATTATATAGGGGCTACCTCCGGCCCGTTCGAACACATCTCCACTCTTTCACAAATAAAAAACTAAGACACTCCACTTCGCTCGCGGACTATAGCACATCACTAAAGGACTTAAACATCAGCTTCTCCACGCACTGGGATATTGTCGGAAGGGCTGCACCGTACAACTTCAAGAGGAAATGCGATCTTTGCCTCACGGAGCTCTACCACATCATAACTGCACTCCACGAGCTCATCAACAGCAGAGCTGAAACAGCGATAAGTTGTACACATCGCTTAAAAATATCCTTCTTCAGATGGGTTAAGGATGAGGAGTGAAACCGTGCACCGGATCTCCCTGCAACAAGTCTTAACATCCCGGCGGGCAGGCGCTGCAAAATAACACCCAGGAAACTATCCTTGCATACCAGACCCAGCCTCAAACGACTCAGACAAACAGATGCAGCAAAAAAAAACCTCTCAAAATAAGCGTTGATTACATGCGTATCGACAATGGTAAGGTTGTAACCTCATCTCGTAGCGGATAAAAAAATTTGTCCGGGAAAGACTGCCCTAACACCGGCCAGAGTTACCTCCCTTGACCTGCTGCAAAATCAAAACAAGCTATTTTTGCGAGCAATGAACCTTGACGTAGATTTAACCCCCAAAACTCTTTCCGAGCAATGTAAGGAACACTTTTGATTATTTATGCCCTTGAGAAACCCAACCGGGCGAAACGTACGTAGGTGCTGTTTTAAATAAATATGTTTTAACGGTCTATTCTCCGATTTCTTACTTTCCCACGTATATATATATATATATATATATATATAAGCAAGTATTGCACCAAGAAAAATATAAACATTGTCGAGAAAAGAGATTAGGAATTTATTTGCTCTAACATATGTTTCTGTGTGTATTGTAATTGTCTACATATGCTGATTACAATATTGTTCATTCATATGCAATACTTAATTATTTATCACACTTCATAAGAAAACATAAATTCTGGAAGCAAATAAATTCCTAATCTCCTTTCTCGCCGATGTTTATATTTTTCTTGGTGCAATACTTATATTACTATACTCCCTTATCTCTTCTGGACCTATATACCATATCCCCTACTTCCATATATATCACTATACTCCCTTATCTCTTCTGGACCTATATACCATATCCCCTACTATCACTATACGATTCAAAGGATACCTTCCTATTGAATTCCCTGCTAAACAGTTTTTTTTTGTTTAAGCATTCATTCCTGATATACATAAACAAAACCTTATCTACCGTCACACACACACACACACACACACACACACATATATATATATATATGCAGAGGTTATATTTAATTTGTTGGGATTCAACAAGCCTAAACTTTTTTATAACTGATATAAAGCACACAACAGTTTAGTGGAGTAAATACTATCCAGGAAGCTCCAACCGTTATGGTTGTCTTTTTTCCGGGTATGTCAATATTTATTTATAAAACAAATCTGTATTTTATCTGATGAAAGCGCACCATAATTTGCCTTGGTTGCCCTTGAAATATATATAATAAAATAAATATGGTTTATAAATATAGTTTCCATTTATTAATATATTGTATATATATATGTGTGTGTGAATGAAGTGATTCCGTCGGTAAGGTCCAGGAAAAAAGAGTGCTCTATGTAGGTTACAGAGCTTATTAATTATGTAATAAACAACATAAGATAATTACTTCATTAACCAGTGGTTTCTTGAAAGCAACCATTCATTAGAATGAAAAAGTCCTGGTGTCTTTATTGACAGTGGATTTGAAAAACAAAAATATAACAGATATGAAAGGGAGGCTGGAGGAACATATATATACATACACATACATACATACAAACATACACACACATACATACACACATATATACACACATGCATACGTACTCACATATAAAAGAATACATATGCACACACACAAATAAGAATAAATAATCATAATAGGCGGTCACATACAAACAAGCAAATAAAGAATAAGGATTAAGAAAATAAAAAATAAAAAATAATATTAAGTTGACAGCGATACAAGACAGCAAAATTTAAAATAAAAATAAAAATAATAATAATAATAATAATACTAAATGACCAAACGCACGTGGTAAGCAAATGCACAAAAAAAACTAAATATATATATATATATAAATATATATATATATATATACACACACATACACATATATATGTGTACATACACACACATACACACACACATATATATATATATACACATATACACACGCACATAGGCATACATATAAATATACAAGCACACCCCATACATATAAACAGTGTATATATTATATATGACAGTGTATATATAATATAAGACAGTGTATATAATATATAGGACAGTGTATATATATTATATGAGACAGTGTATATATTATATAAGACAGTGTATGTATTACACAAGACAGTGTATATAATATATGAGACAATGTATATATTATATATGGGAGTGTATATATAATATATGACAGTGTATATAATATATAAGACAGTGTATATATTATATAAGACAGTGTATTTAATATATAAAACAGTGTATATAATATATAAGACAGTGTATATATAATATAAGGCAGTGTATAATATTATATAAGACAGTGTATATAATATATAAGGCAGTGTATATGTTATATAGGACAGTCTATATATTATATAAGACAGTGTATATAATATATAAGACAGTGTATATGTTATATAAGACAGTGTATATATTATATATGACAGTGCATATATATAACATAGGACAGTGTATATAATATATAGGACAGTGTATATAATATATAAGAGAGTATATATATTATATAAGACAGTGTATATATTATATAAAGACAGTGTATATAATATATAAGACAGTTTATATAATATATAAGACAGTGTATATATTATATAAGACAGTGTATATATTATATAAGGCAGTGTATATATTATATAAGACAGTGTATATAATATATAAGGCAGTGTATATATTATATAGGACAGTCTATATATTATATAAGACAGTATATATATTATATAAGACAGTGTATATAATATATAAGATAGTGTATATATATTATATAAGACAGAGTATATATTATATAAGACAGTGTATATATTATAGAAGACTGTGTATATAATATATAATACAGTGTATATAATATATAAGACAGTGTATATAAAATATAAGACAGTGTATATAATATATAAGACAGTGTATATAATATATAAGACAGTGTATATATTATATAAGACAGTTTATATATTATATAAGATAGTGTATATATATATAAGACAGTGTATATATTATATACGACGGTGTATATATATTATATAAAATAGTGTATATATTATATAAGACAGGGTATATGTTATATAACGCAGTGTATATAATATATTAGATAGTGTATATAATATATAAGAGAGTGTATATAATATATAAGACAGTGTATATATCATATAAGACAGTGTATATAATATATAAGACAGTGTATATATTATATAATACAGTGTATATAATATATAAGACAGTGTATATATTATATAAGTCAGTGTATATAATATATAAGTCAGTGTATATAATATATAAGACAGTGTATATATTATATAAGACAGTGTATATATTATATAAGTCAGTGTATATAATATATAAGACAATGTATACATGTAAGAGAGAAACAAAATAATAATATATTATATTTCGTCTGTATCCGTTTATTTATGGAAATATTTTTACCGTCTGCTGTCTGTCTTACCCTCCTTCCCTCTCTGTCTGCTGTAACATCTGTCTAACTCTCTTATCCCCTCTCTCTCTATGTCTCTAACTATCTCTCTGTCTGCTGTAACATCTGTCTAACTCTCTTATCCCCCCTCTCTCTCTGTCTCTAACTATCTCTCTGTCTGCTGGAACCTCTGTCTAACTCTCTTATCCCCCCTCTCTCTCTGTCTAACTCTCTCTCTGTCTGCTGGAACCTCTGTCTAACTCTCTTATGCCCCCCTCTCTCTCTGTCTCTAACATCTGTCTATCTCTCTTATCCCCCCTCTCTCTGTCTGTGTCTCTGTCTCTCTGTCTGCTGGAACCTCTGTCTAACTCTCTTATCCCCCCTCTCTCTCTGTCTCTAACTCTCTCTCTGTCTGCTGGAACCTCTGTCTAACTCTCTTATGCCCCCCTCTCTCTCTGTCTCTAACATCTGTCTATCTCTCTTATCCCCCCTCTCTCTGTCTGTGTCTCTGTCTCTCTGTCTGCTGGAACCTCTGTCTAACTCTCTTATCCCCCCTCTCTCTCTAACTCTCTCTCTGCCTGCTGTAACATCTGTCTATCTCTCTTATCCCACTCTCTCTGTCTGTGTCTCTGTCTCTCTCTCTTTGTCCTTGTCTCTGTCTCTGTCCCTGTCTGTGTTTCTCTCTCTCTGTCTCTCTGTGTGTCTCTCTCTATCCCTGTCCCTCTCTCTCTGTCTCTCTATCTCTCTCTCTCTCTGTCTCTCTCTGTCTCTCTCTCCCTGTCTGTCTCTCACTCACCCTCTTTCCCCATAGCAATGTTACCATCCGTTGTTCTGTAATAAACCTTTGTCCACATTCCATATTCTTCCCGTGAATTAATCCACTCTCTTGTTGAAAACAACGAACTATTGTCCGACATCTTGTTGTTGGTAGAATATCGAAAAGTTATAGGAAAATAAACAAAACAAAAAGGAGAAAAATATTTGTTTTGTTATCTAAAGAGTAGATCGATTGGAATTGATAGAGAAAAACTAATTTAGAAAGTTAAAGCGAACAGAAGACAAATGACAAAGAGATAAAACATTTGGTTGTAGTCTGATGATAGTTTGTTGCCATGATGCATCAGTGACCGATTGCTCTTTATTACAGATGCATAGACCTGCCAGCAGTAAGTAGCTGCTCTTTGTTTAGATATGTATGCTTCAACAGAGATCAATTGTTCGTTGTGACAGATATGCAGATAGCCAGCAGGTATTAAGACTTTCTTACAGACGTATAAATTACCAGCAAATATTAGTTCTTTCTTACAAATGTATAGAACGCCAGCAATTAGGTAG
>OZ024761.1:3187518-3197518 GCA_964016885.1 Eledone cirrhosa | reverse complement strand
CCAAGTCTCAGACCCGTATAGCAGCACAGCCTCCACTACAGCAACGAAGAGACGGATCTTCAGGTCTTCACGAAGGTCCGACTTCCACACCGACCTCAAGCTGTGGCACGCCGCCATGTCTATACCCAGGTCTCGTACCGATTTCGGCACAGGAATATCGGTCCCTGCTGGTCCGGTGTAACTGTATTGTACTGTATTTGTGTTTGCAGGTCTCTATTGTAGGGCTTGGAATTTGCCAGCATTAAACTGCATGCTGTTGTCTTCCGCCCATTTGTATATGGCATCAAGATCTTGTTGTAAAAGGGCAGCGTCAGCCGGGTTTTTGATTGCTTGTGCTACCATAGTGTCATCAGCATAGCTAGTGAAGGATGTTGTTGTATGTACTACAGAGGGCATGTCTGAGAGAGCCACCAAAAACAGTAGTGGTTCCAGGACTGTGCCTTGGGCACCCCACTTGTTATTGATGTTCCTTTGAGAGGCCCCCGTTTGCTGCGACTGTCGGGCTTCTGTCCTTTAAGAAGTCGTGCAGCCACTCACCTACATTTCCAGCTATGTCGAGTCCGTGTATTTGTGACATATCATTCCCTGGTCGACCTTGTCAAAGGCCTTCGCAAAGTCAAGATATATCACGTCCACATGTGAGCTGTCTAACAGTTGTTTCAGTACCCAGTCGTAGTGATGTAGCAGCTGTGTAAGGCTGCTTCTTCCAGCGCGAAAGCCATGCTGCGTGCTAGTCAGGTGGTTATTTTCCTCGAGGAAAGTGATCAGTTTCTTTCTGACGACTCGCTCCATGACCTTACTGATATGTGACGTCAGGGAGACTGGCCTATAGTTTTGGCCTCCGCTCTGCTACCTCCTTTATGGATAGGGCATATTGTGCCTTCTTTCAGCTCTCTGGGTAGTATACCGCTAACCAAGAGTTTCTGAAGAGCGTCTTCAGTGGAGTTGCTAAGGCCCGCTTACATGTTTTTAGAGAACTGCTGGGAATCCATCAGGTCCAGCAGCTGAGTTTGTTCTAATTTCATCTATGGCGTATACCACATCGTCCTCCGTTATGTCTATGTGGTTGATGGTCACCATTTCTTCATGTAGTGTTGTGGCATCAAAGAACTCCTCTGGCTTTGTTATTTGTATGTGCCTCAGTGGACATGTGAAGACACTTTTGTACTGTTCGTTCAGTATTCCACTTATCTCTTGGGGATTCTCGGTTAATGAACTGTCTGTATGGAAGAGTGGCCCAATCTTGCAGTGTACCGAGGCAGTTTCTTTTGCAAATTTAAAGAAGGCCTTAGGGTTTGTTTTAATATTTTCTATAGCTCTGCTTTCTTTCTTTGCCCTCTCATTCTCATGGGAAAGTTTGAGTGCAATCGCGGTGTCAAGTAGTGCACGTTTCAAATAGGATTCTTTCTTGTTTTCTTGTTGTGCATTCAACTGGTTTGAGGGCTTGGTTCTATGTCTCATAAGGATTTTCCTATCTCTGGGAATAAGATTTTTGTGTCTGTTTGCCTTTTTCTCCGGGACAAACATTTTGCATATAGTGTGTATCGTTGTCATGAAGTGTTGAAATTGTGTGTTGGTGTCTTGTGTGGCGGTGTTTTCGCTCCATATTTGCTTCCGAATTTCTCTCTTGATCTTTTTCCAGTTAAGGCTGGATAACGTCCCGGTGCTTCTTGATGGTTGTGTCTTTGTTGGTTCTCTCTGACCACATATCATTAGTTCTACTAAGTTATGATCCGAGAGAATTGTTGGTGTCACCTTTACATTGTGGATGAGCACTTCGTTGTTTGTAAAATTCTCGCCTCTTGTTGGGAGGAGTACTGCTTGTTCCATGAACAGCCTATATGCGAGGGCCAGCAGGGACTCCGTCTGTCTCTGTTCTATTGAAGCCATTCCAGGGAGGAGGTGGCCCTCAGGCCATTTGACCTTTGGCAGGTTGAAATCTCCCAGCAGTAGAATGTTGAGACCCTGGTCCAGTTTGTCAAGGACCTTTTCTATCCTACTGAGTCTATCCTCAAATTTACCCTCATGACTGGGGGCATCGGGCGGCCGATATGTGACACATATTACTGTCTGTAGTTGCTTCATATGTACTATCAGTGTGTCACAGACCGAGTTTGAATGTGTCAACAGTACAATTGGTGTGACATCTTCACGAATATACAGAGCAACCCCACCATGAGTTATCTCCTTCCTGTCCAAACGAAATACAGTATATTTTGGTATATGTATTTTCGCATCTGCTATACTGCTTGTCAGGTGCGTTTCGGTTAGTGCCATGCATAATGCTTGATTGCTTATGGCTAAGTCTCCAAGGTAGGAAATTTTACTCATGTTAGTGAGTTTCACCAGGCCTCTGACATTCAGCAGCAGCACTGGTGTGACTTTCGGGGTGCCAGCAATGGCTGTCGGTATGACACCTGGCCTGGTGTCAGCGGCGGCCACTCTGAGTCCCTTAATTGTGGTGGTCTCGAGTGCTGGTGTGAGTGACCCTGGCTCTGAAAACGATGCAGCCAGGTCAGCTGTCCCACAATCTTCTCTGCCATCACTAAAATATTGTTTTGCTCTGCTGCTGCCATCTGTATCTCTTCGGCATATGCGCGCCTTCTTCTTGTTGGAGCGACACGCGCGACATCAGCATACTTCTGGGGCAGCTTGTTTTGGCTGGGGCATGTTGTGCGAATAGGATGGGCATAGTTCGCTTGGGGCCTAGGGTGAGCGAATCTGCAGCCTGTCCCTGTCTCTCGATGCCAGCAGGTCCCGTTCCTGAAGAACTTGCACATTACCTAGGTTTTCTTGCTCCCAGTGTCTCGGCGCTTTCTGTTCTTCCTTTGAACAGTTGTCCACCGGTCCCTCTCCGCTTGGTTCTCCTTCGGAAGGTGATTTCGCTTCTCACCATTACCGTTTGCTTGTTGGCTGCTCGGCCTGCCCTCCCTGACTGTGGTGGCGAGTATCTCATTTTCTTTCAGGTCCATGCGTGTGCTTTCTTCCTTTTCTTTTTCTTCTCCATTCTCTTCGTTTTTCTCCTCCTTGCGCCAGACTCCTCAGAAAGCCATGGTTCTTCAATGTCTCCGCAATCTTTTTGCTTGGTGGTGAACCATCAGCCAGGCCCCACCCCTTGATCAAAACCGCTAGTTCTATCTTTGACCAGTTTAGCTGACTTTTAATTTCACCTTTTCCCTGTATGCAGTCCATTTCTCTGTGGAAGGGAGAGAGAGAAATAGCCGAAGAGTAGGTCGATAAAGTACCAGTAATACACTGGGATAATTGATGGCCTTGTGCCAAAAGTAGAAACGATTATTATTTTTTTCTCTTCTTCGTCCTCTCATATTCTGAACTTTCTTTGTCCTACCCATCCGCCCCTGTCACCTTTCCCTGCTGCTGCATCGTCATCGTCATCATTATTTAACCTCCATCTTCCACGCTAGCATGGGTTAGAGGGGTTTGTCCCACTTGAGGCAAGATTGGTCTGGTGACCGTGTCTCGTTCGTATACAACTATATCTGGCAGGTTTTCTACAGATAGACGCCCTTCCTAACACCAACCACATTTACAGTAGTCCCCGCCCCACACAAGCGTCAATCTGTTCACTGTTAAATCGTCTCCATCCCCACCTCATCCCCACCACAAGATGTACCCCACCATCTTTCTGTGTACTTCTCTCCTCTCCTTCCCCACATCCCCACTTAGTTTTTTTTCTCCCCCAAATTAGCCAATCAAATCATAGTAAAATTGACCGCCCTAAATGAATGAGAACAAATATGTATTTTTTAACGTTGTAAGAGAATCATTCCGTCATTAATTAACAGAAGTCTGATGAGCTTTTGATTCCTGAGTCGGGCCTGACACTATGGAGGACATTTGTCCTAAGCTGCCTGGACTATTGCTCCCAGCTGTGGTCACCCCATAGTATCGAACTAACCACGGAGATTGAGACAATCCAACGAAGTTACACCAAGAGGATTGCGACGATGAAGGAGACAAGCTACTGGGAGGGGCTAAAAGAACTGAACCTCTGTTCCTTGGAACGAAGATGGGAGAGATACGCAGTGATCTACATATGGAAAATCCTGGAGGGACTAGCACCAAACTTTGCATTGGGAGCTGAACCAACCGTCGGTCAGACTGTGTGGTGCCAAAGGTCCCGTCATTCACATCTAGAGTAAGGAGCAGGTATTGCAATAACCTGGGATTCAAGGGCCCTCAACTCTTCAACAAGCTGCCGATGGATCTGAGAGATCTGCATGGTGTGGAGGTGGATCTCTTCAAGAAACATCTTGACACCTTGCTATCCAGGATCCCAGATGAACCCACACCACGGTACGAAGGTAGCCTAAGGGTAGTAGAAACGAACTCCTTCCTACACCAATGACCAGTCAACGCAGGCTGGATATAGAAAGTGAAGCAGCATGGGCGGTGCCCCAGCATGGCCTCAGCCGGATGGCTGGAACAGGTAAAAGAATGAAAGAATATATATATATATATATATATATATATATATACATATATATATATTGTTATACTTTGGGAGGGTCATGCTGCTAATAAAACACACGCACCTGTTGGTTTTCACTTCAATTATAAATTTTCGGTTGGGTGGTTCAATAACCGGATGCTTGTTTATATAGTCAAAGCTCTTTCGTCACACATTCTGTGACCTCCTCAATGACTGTTTCTTATTTTGTGTTTCTCCTTTGTTCTGTCCTACATCATCCTGTTTTTGTGTGTTGTGTCTATATATATATATATATATATATATATATATATATATATATATATATATCGTGTTAATTTCCCCCTCCGCCTATAGAGATTTTCTCACTTGCTACAAATGCGTCTGGAGAACAGTCCTTTTCTCTGAGATGTTTCTTGACAAGCTGATTGGCCTCACAACGATGGTGCATTTCTATAATGTACAGTTGTTGCATACGGATCAGCGAAACTGCGCGGTCAGGACTTTGAAAAAGAAAATAGGTATATTTTTGTCCATTATTTCCTCTTATTTTGTAATTTGATATATATATATATATATATATATATATATAGTGTGTGTGTATATATATATAGTGTGTGTGTATGTACAAACATCTGAGGATAATAGGAACACACTGGAGGCCAGTGGGGTGGGGGCGGGGGTGGGGGGTTACATGAAAGAACGCTGCTTAACTGATCTCCGAAATATATCCAATAAGATCGGCTTGAAAGGAAATATGATGTAAACAATAAATAAGAAATAGAATCAAAACATTGAAAGATAACTATGAAGGTGATAGATAACATATTGGTTTCTACGTCGTGTATTAAATATATTACAAATGTTTATTGTGGTCAGCCATTTCACAACAAATATAAACTATTGGAGCACGGTTTTTTTAAACACACCACCAATAACAACAACAACAACAACAACAACAACATCAATGACAACAAGAACAACACGATTCATATAAATACATCACCAATAGCAACAACAACAACAACAATAGCACGGTTCATATAAATGCACCACCAATAGGAACAACAATAAAAACAATAAAAACAACGACAACAACAACAACAGCAACAACACTAGCACGGTTCATATAAATACATTACCAATAACAACAACAACAACAATGACAACAACAACAACAACAACAACAATAGTACGGTTCAAAGAAACACCTCACCGATTCCGTCATTTCTTTGCGAAAATACAAAAGATAGAATTGAAAGGATTTCCTTCAGCCGAAGACTAAACGAGACACTCGTAGTTAGAGTTGTTCACTTTGAAGGGGACGTGAAAGGAGGTTAAATCGACCACAGTATATTACTGGTACTTTATTTTATCGAACCTGTAACGATGAAAGGCAAAGCTAAGCTCGGATTTGAACTCAGAACTGTGGTCGATTTAATCTCCTTTCCCGTCCCCTTCAAATCGATGGCCTTGTACCTAAAATATAAACAATTATTTTCATCGGATTCCAGCCTATAGATTCTGTCCAATACTTTATACTCATTTCTTTGGTTTCATGCAAGAAACTCAAACTACGTGTCCCACAAGAGACGTAACTATGCTGCAAAGTATGGTGTCTGACGCTCTACCGGTTAATGCTAACCGATCGCCTTTGAATCTGATGAAAATAATTGTTTCTACTTTAGGCACAAGGCCAGCAATTACCCAGTGCATTACTGGTACTTTATTTTATCGACCCCGTAAGGATGAAAGACAAAGTCAACCTCGGCGGGATTTGAACTCAGATCGTAAAGGGACGTAACTATGCTGGAAAGCATGGCATCCGACCCTCTACCGATATAAAAATAATGGTTTCTTATATAGGTACAAGGCCAGTATTTGGGGGGAGGGGAATCGATTAAATCGACCGCAATACATTACTGGTACTTTATTTTATCCACCCCCGTAAGGATGAAAGGCAAAGTTAACCTCGGCGGGATTTGAACTCGGATCATAAAGCGCCGTAACTCTATGCTGTAAATCATGGTGTCTGACGTTACACCGCTACTGCCAACCTACCGCCATTGAATCCAATGAAAATAATAACTGTCTAAATAAAGAGATGGTTTTGGGCCTGAAGTCTCGGAACTAAAGATGAAAATACTACACAAATAGACATGCGATATGATATATGTTTCCTGTTTTATATACATATTTAATAACCAACCAATACCCTCCCCCGCCAAAACTGTGACAATATTCACGTGGAAAATCTAAAAAGAAATTTATCATAATATAAAAATAGCAGCTCTGTTTGACAGTAAATGTTAACTTAAGAAGATAAATCGTGTGAGTGAAAAGATAAAGAAATTGATTGATGAAGGAAATAGATTCCGGTTAATTTAGATACAAGGCCAACAATGTCGATTAAATCGAACCCAGTGCATTACTGGTACTTTATGTTATCGACTCCGCAAGGATGAAATCCAAGCTAACGCCGATGGGATTTGAGCTCAAAACGTAAAGGGTCGCAACTCTGTGCTGTAAAGAATATTGTCCGATGCTCTACCGATTACTGTCAATCACCCCCCCCCCCAAAGAAATCATAGAAAATGGGTTCTGATTTAGGCACTAGGCCAACAATTTTGTGGAGGAGAGGAAAGTCAATTAAATCGACGCCAGTGCGTTATTGGGAACCACGGTGGGATATGTAATCCGAACGTAAAGAGCCGTAACTAAGTGCCGCAAACATCTTGTCCGACGCTCTACCGATTCTGCTCCCAATCCCCCGCCCCAAAGAAGAAATATTGGTTTCTTATATAGGCACAAGGCCAGCAATTTTTTTTTTTGGGGGGGGGGATTCGATTAAATCGACCCCAGTGCGTGACTGGTACTTTATTTTAACGACCCAGTGAGGATGAAAGGCAAAGTTAACTGCGACGGGATTTGAACTCAGATCATAAAGGGCCATAACTCTATGCTGCAAAGCATGGCGTCCGACCCTCCACCGATTCTGCCAATCCACCACCCTTACAACATAGAATAAGGAAACAAGTCCAAACAAATAATATTAAGGGGGGGGGGTTAGAAACTGGAATTGGTAAAAGATGGAAAGAAGATAATCTAGAGTGAAATATTTAATGAATTAAAGTGAATATAAGATCATTTCTGTGGAGTAATGGCTGTACCTCGTCCCCTCCTGGGGTAAACTTAATGATGAATTAGCAACAACAACAATAACAGTGACAGCAACAACAACAGTAACAACAGCAGTAACAATAACAACAACAGTAACAACAACAGTAACAACATTTACAACAACAACAACAACAGTAACAGTAACAACAACAACAACAACAACAACAACAGCAGTAACAACAACAGTAACAACAACAACTGTAACAACAACAGCAAGAACAACAATAACAACAGCAACACATCTCTTGTTGCCTTATTGAATATCTTATTGTTATTGTTTTGGTTTTGTTGCTATTTTGTCTCTTTTATGTCTTCTTGGCCATATTGTCGATGTTTAATACTAACTAGCAGAATGGCCCGGCATTGCTCGGGATTCTAAACATAGATTGGCATGTTTATCCCTCCTTTCTGAAACAGTACAGAGAAGTACGGAATACCTCGGCCTCGGGATATTAATGAAATATGTTTCCTCATTGGTACGTTTCTTGCTCTCCACATTTTATTAATATTGTCGATAAAATAAAGTACCAGTAATGCTCTGGGTAATTGCTGGCCTTGTGCCTAAAGTAGAAACAATTATTATTATTATATATAACATTTTCTTCCTATCTATCTATCGATTTTTCTTCCTATCTATCTTCTCTCCAGGTCTGCACACAGCCGATTTCTTCCGGAGAAGGAGAGAGACAAAGAGTGAGAGAGAGAGAGAGAGAGAGAGAGAGAGAGAGAGAGAGAGAGAGAGAGAGAGAGAGAGAGAGAGAGAGAGAGAGAGGGGTAATTGAGAAAGAGATATAAAGGAAGAATCGAAAAATTGACCTCAGTACTTGTTATGGTACTTTATTTATCGACCTTGAAAGGATGAAATGTAAAGTTGATCTCGACAGAATTTGAATTGAGGGTGCAGCCAGCTGGTGAACCGACGAATTTGATTTGATTTGGTCCAGCCGTTTGGTCTTGATATACAGACAGAGAAACAAAGAATTTTATATATAGAGAGATGGATAGAAAGATAGATAGTCAGACACACAGACAAATAGACAGTCAGACAGACTGACAGATGTTTCAGTTGGGTTTAAATGTATTTGTTGTTCAACAGATTGCAACGTGCAAATATTTCGATAGCTTTCTAATGAGATTGTTTGTTACTAAATCCACACACGCTTCTACACATACATGTACATATGTAGCGACTGACCAAAAAATGAGGTGAAAAGCTACACGTGTGTCTACGTGAATGTATGTCTGTGTGTCTGTCTTAGAATATGTATATGAGAGTGTATATATGTGAGTGTGTAGCAACAATTTATTCGTTTGGACACCAACAAAATATTACAGAATGAATAATGTTTACCCTGAGGTACTTCAAGATTGCCAGATTTTCATTTCTAAATTCTATTAACATTACAATTTTGATATTTTAAAAATAAGATATAGATATTTTGAAATAATTATGAGAAAAAAACCAAACATATCTTCATATTTATTGTTTACTAATCTGAATAAAAACTAATCTGAATAAAAACAGCAGTAACCCGGGCAATGCCGGGTAATTGAGCTAGTATTATATATAATATATACGTATTTATAC
The DNA here is from genome assembly GCA_964016885.1 of Eledone cirrhosa. Classification (NCBI taxonomy): domain Eukaryota; kingdom Metazoa; phylum Mollusca; class Cephalopoda; order Octopoda; family Eledonidae; genus Eledone; species Eledone cirrhosa. Next base: position 3,188,300 of record OZ024761.1, on the reverse strand, counting down.
AATATATATATATATATATATATACACGCACACACATACATATATAGATAATATACATTTTATAACATACACATAGATAATATACATTTTATAACACACACACGTGTGTGTGTGTAAGTATGGTTACACGTCTGTATGTTTCACGTACGTAACAGTTCAGCTCCAACGTATTAGTAAATTGTCCCATAGGGTACTTGAATATCAAGGGCTTTTTGAAGGTCACGTGTTACGTGAAGGTTATGCGTTATGTGACGTTTTTCTGATATTTTCTAAAAAAGGAAAACATAATTTTTTCTTATTTGGGGAGGGTAAAAAATACATTATAGAAACACAAAGGGAGGAAACACTGAAGAAGTCACAGAAATGTGTGAAAGAATGTGACGAAAGAACTTTGACAAATTATATTCATATTTGAAAAATTATACTTATATTTGAGGAATTAATTATATTTATATTTTTAACTGTTGTGCCAGCTGAATTATTTATGGAAATATAAAAAAAAGAAAATAGAGAAACTGAAGCGAAAACCAAATCAAACTGAGTGTGTTTTACTATTTTTTGGCAATATTAAAATAACATAACCGTCCACAAATATACCAATATCTGTCACACTATCTCATATAAAAACAACCTTGTAAAACAAATATATTTACAACGCAAACTTAGTATAGAAGATAATTACTTTTTTGTAATGAAGATGGTCCATATTCTACGAAAGAAAATTGATTTTGTAAATGAAATATCTTAAATGTAATGAAAGATATACATAGTTTTGTAACTAA
>OZ024761.1:3182518-3185018 GCA_964016885.1 Eledone cirrhosa | reverse complement strand
TTGACTTGTACATACACTCACATCTACCCCACAGACACACACACACATCTACACACACAAATCCATACAAGTGTGTATATATATGTATGTACGCACAAGTGCATACATATATACAACAGAGGCCCCCAAATCCAAGTATAAGGCAGACATAAAACGAGGTGGGTGTTATTTTTAAAGAAAAGTAAAGTGGGTGTTTGGAAAAGTTATTGTTTAGACTAGACAAAAGTAGAGTGTGATGTATATCTTCACAGCAATAGCTTGGGGGCTTTGGCGAATCCCTTAGTACAGACATACACACCCACCTACACTTTTATACATCTGGATGCGTGTGTATGTCTATATACACATGTGCACTCATACAAGAGAGCATATACAAATATACTCTTAAGCATACACTCGAACATTTTTCAAATGCAACCTGGGGTATTAGTATTTCGTTGCGTTCACATGAGTGTGTACATTCACGTAATCCCAGTATACACACACAACGCACGGTTGCGGGCACTCATTCATGCGTATAGGGTTAGCACCTTAGGATAATTGTTCTTCCTGTGTGGGCCACTCCCGGGGGGGGGGGTCCTCAGGTTCAATAAACGTGGTTTTGCTGACTCCTAACCAGTAGAGGATCCGGTGGACAATCCACCGTAGGGACCACAAACTATGGGTGGGTGTTGTTGCCCATTGGTCATTGGTACGGGGTGTAGGGGACCTACAGGGGGGGGGGGGGGAATAACCTGGGTTTATCCATATAGCTTGAGGAAAGTTCCCGTCCTTAGGTGTCTGCAGGTTTAATAGCATGGTTCCGCCATGAAGTATCTCGAGTGTTTCACTAAGACAGAGGTTGCAAATACCAGACCTACCTCTGTCTGGGGGAACCTTTCTAATCACGGACTAGACCAGAGAGTGCGGGGTCTTTTCAAGTTTGAGCTTCCAGATCAATTCAGAAAGGGCCGTACATTTCCTCTTTTCTATTCTGTTAAAGGAATGGCAATGGTTATACCACCTATCTTCGAAGCTCGTCGGCGTGGATCCTATGTAATGGTGCTCCGAGTTAGGGGTTGTGACTACGTTTTTCGTCATGCATTCATTACTAAGGGGGCATAGTGTTGGGTCTCTGCAATTGCATGACTTCTTAAGCCCCTGCACATGTACCGCGTGGTTACCATCACTCGGGGTTCGCTGGGTAGCCGCCGCAATCAGCACAGGGTCGTTGGGTTCCGCTATGCTAGTTGGGCCTGTCCCGGGTCTGGTCCGTCCCGCGTGGTGGTTCCGTTGGGTGGCTCCGGGGTTTACGGTGGTATTAGAGGCAGTGAGCCTATTCCTATTTATGCCGGCTATGTGCTGGGCTACGGAGTGTGTAGTTGAGTAGGAAAGTTTCACCGTGTGCCTGTTGAATATTTTATGGTACTTGTGGGCCCTAGGGAAACATTTATCCAGTACTCTAAATAATGTTCTAGCCAGGCTGGTACGTAGACCCACCGAGTACGGGTGGTTATACCATGAGACCTTACTGGTGCTATTCTTGCGGAGTTGTTGGGTGTCCGCCGTGGTTCATCGCGGGGTTGTGCACAGTTCTGGTCGACCTCGGTTGGTGTCACTCAGGTATGTGGAGTGGTCACTATCATGAGGGTTATATGGGCCCACCGTGTGGCTATAAACCTGCGCGGTGCGGCCTCCCTACTCAATGAGGGTTCGGCGGGTGGTGGGGGAGGTGCAGGGGCGCCTATGCTCCGCAGCACTGTGGTCTTCAGCGTTGTAGGTATTAGACCGATGGGGTATGCGGGACCTTCTACCGGGGGTGGTGACGGATAGGGGTCTGGGAGTGTTACTACTGGTCACCGAGGTATTAGTTGGGCGACTCATGCCCCTGAGGGTATTGGTCCGGAGTACCCTTGGGTCATCTCGATCATGTTCCTTAGGGTTATAGCTGATCCTATGGCTGTGGGACGCCTTGGCTAGCGCTGAGTTATAGTAATCAGCATTACTATTGAAGATCTCTTTATTGGCAGACAAGTTAGAGATCCTGTCAGAGACACTCTTAACTACGGCCTTAACTATAGATCTAGGGCGATTGGACCCAGCGTTGATATACACCAGCTTCTCATTGGGTTTATGATATGGGTGGTGTAGCTTGGTGTTGAGGTTGAGGGTGGTGTCCAGGAAATTCACTACTTTTCTATTGGGTTCCATGTCTAATTCTCCTCTTCATATTTTCGACCATTGTGGTGCTGTGGTCCACGACGGTGAAGAGTACATCGTCTCGGTACAGTCCGCCACCCAGATTGGGTATTTCGCTCCTGATCTCGTAGATTATGTATATCCCAACCAAGTCCGTTAGTTGTGCAGAGTCACTGGAGCCCAGTGTAATGACAAAATTATTTGGCCAGTCACTCCGGGTCCATATGTCCCCACCGAATCGGATCAGGGTCTTTCTGGCGGCGTGTATGATTCGGACCTCGTCGCGCGTTAGGTCTGTCCTATTCATCGCGAATAGGAGTGC
>OZ024761.1:3155018-3167518 GCA_964016885.1 Eledone cirrhosa | reverse complement strand
GACAGAATACGCCAGCCTTACTAGAAGATGTGACAGAGCCTCCGTGAAGAATGCACCTCCCAACATAGCGTAATAGTTAGCGACCTCATAGTCAGGACTAGACATACTCAACGACAGAGGAAGACTACTTTGAGGAGAATATGGAAGTTGAAGGACCCAACAGCCAGTGACAAATTTAAAAGCATATTACTTGATGCTTTTGACAGTAAGGAAGAGCAATTAGAGATGTACAGTATAGAGGAACAGTGGGAATTCCTGAAAGTTAACCTGCTGAAGGCGACAGATGAAATCTGTGACTGAAGCAGACCTCTAGGCAGGAGGAGAGTAACTTGGTGGTGGAACAGTAAAGTGGAGGTGACAATCAAGGCCAAAAAGCAGGCTTGGAAAGTATGGCGCGATGGAGGAAGTAGAGAAGACTATCAAGTGGCCAGGAACTAGGAGACCATTGTATCTTGCAAAAAGGGAAGCAGAGGATAGAAAGTTCAAGCATGTTCTACAACACGTATATATATATATTCATACATATATATATACATATATATATACACATACATACATATATACATATATATATACACATACATACATATATAGATACATATATATACACATACATACTTATATATATATACATAAATATACACATACATACATATATATATACATAAATATACACATACATACATATATATATATATACATAAATATACACATACATATATATATATACATAAATATACACATACATATATATATATACATATATATACACATACATACATATATATACACATACATATATATATACATAAATATACACATACATACATATATATATATATATATATATACGCATACATACATATATATATATATATACACATACATACATATATATATATACATAAATATACACATACATATATATATATACATAAATATACAGATACATATATATATATACATATATATACACATACATACATATATACATATATATACAAATACATACATATATATATACACATACATACATATATATATACACACATACATACATATATACACACATACATACATATATATATACACACATACATATATATATATACAAATACATATATATATATATATATATATACATATATATACACATACATATATATATACATATATATACACATACATATACATATACACATACATACATATATATATATATACATATATATACACATACATACATGCATATATATATATATATATATATATATATATATATATATACATATATATATGATGGCTGCTCCCTCGTTATCGAGTATGGCCATTGCACGACAAAAAAAAGACAAAAATCCCATAATAATAACAATAATAATAATAACGACAACAACAACAATAATTGTCTCTACTTTTGGCACAAGGCCAGCAAATACCAGTGTATTACTGGTACTTTATTTTATCGACACCGTAAGGATGAAAGGCAAAGTTAACCTGGGCGGGATTTGAACTCAGATCATAAAGGGCCGTAACTCTATGCTTCAAAGCATGGTATCCGACCCTCTACCGATACTGCCAATCCACCCAACAATAATAATATACATATACACACACACAGAAACATATCTACACACACACACACACACACACACACACACACACACACACACACACACACGATAGCAACTAACAGCGCTGCGATCGAATGTGGCTTTACAGCCCAGCCAATGATCTAAAATGTCTTGCACAGAGTCGTCAATCAAAACATTCACTGGGAATAGCCGCGTGTGGTTGGAGTTCATGTACTTTTGCATGTCGCTTGAGCCCTCCTGCTGATTTACATTCTCTACCACATGTTTGGCAAGCATGATGAGTAGCATCTCCAACATCAGCCTTGTAGTCAACCAATGGTCTTACTTTATGACTGCGAAGATGACTTTCGAGTCCAGCTTTGCTTAGGCAGAGTCTCGCACTGACGCTGCATGTCAGCACCATAGGAGGACTTTCGCCGTCTGGAAGTGCAACATCAATGCCCTTCCTCACATCCCGCTTTACTTTCTCGTATGCGTTTCGAGATGCCTCAAAGGCAACTTTTCCCTCATATACAGTCTTTCTCCATTTATTACGATCAGCAGCAATATTTTCCCGTGTATCAGCAGTGATGTTAGCGTCTTTCAAAGAGGCTTTCAAGGAATCCTTATACCTATTTTTTGGTTTATGTGACGGTCGTTTTCCTTTAACTAACTCTCCATAAAAGAGTTGTTATGGTATTCTAGAATCCTTCATCCTGGCAAGGTGACCACTCCAATGGAGTCGTTGCTTAAGCACAAGAGCTTCTATACTGTCACACATAGAGCTTTCCAAAATCTCGACATCACTGATGTGGTCCCTCTAGTGAATGCTATGGATCCGTCTGAGACGCATCTGATGGAAACACTCCAATTGCTTAAGGTGGTGTCGATATGTGCCCCAGATCACGCAGGCATAAAGAAGAGAAGAGAGCACACATGCCTTGTACACCTTTACCTTTGTCTTGCATATGTCTCGCCGACCCCAGAGTCGCCTTTCTAGCTTTCTGAAAGCATCACTTGCTTTCCTAATCCTGAGTGGGATTTCATTATCAAGGTTGCTGTATCGATTGACAGTGCTTCCAAGGTAGACAAACTGATCAACCTCTCCAAGTCGTTTACCATACACATAAATATTTGGTTCACTGTACTGCTTACCAGGGCAGGTTGGTACATGACGACGGTTTTCTTGAGACTAAAAGTCAATGCTAGGGCAGTGCAAGCATCAGAAAATGCATTCAAAATGTGCTGCATATCACTCTCTGTGTGCGCTACAAGATCACAATCATCTGCATACAAGAGGTCTCTTATGATTGATGTAAATACTTTTGTTTTTGCAGCAAAGCGCCTGATGTTAAATATGCTGCCTGAGGTTCGATATCGGATGTAAACACCATGCTCGCAATTCCTGAATACAATATAGAAAACCATTGCTAAGTATATGGCAAACAGGGTCGGTACTGGAATATCCCCCTGTTTCACTCCCTTTTTTACTGAGATAGGCTCCGACATGTTACCTCCGACATTAACCCAAGCCTTCATGTCGTCATGGAAAGACCTAACTAAAGCAAGGAACTTATCAAGGCAACCAAGTTTCTGGAGAACCTTCCATAATGCATTTCTGTTAACAGTCTCGAAAGCTTTTGTCAGATCGACAAAAACCTGATACAGATCCAAACCGTGTTCCATGCACTTCTCCTGGAGCTGTCTAGCTGAGAAGATCATATCAGTAGTGCCGCGTCCAGCACGAAAACAAGATTGACTTTCAGGAAGAACACAATCTGCAATGTGTGTCAGCAGACTGTCCAGAAGCACCCTACATAAAACTTTCCCTACGACAGAAAACAATGATATACCTCTGTAGTTCCCACAATCATTCCTGTTACCCTTACCCTTGTACAAGAGTAACCATTACTGCATCCCTCCAGTCCTCAGGTACGGATTCATTAGCCCATATCCTGCCAAACAAAGAGTGAAGATGTTGCAGGAGTCTCTCACCACTATATTGTAGGAGCTCTGCATGTATGCCATCCATACCTGGAGACCTTCCACTGTTCAGCTTCGAGATAGCCACTGCAACCTCCACAATCGTCGGAGGTTCTGCGAGAGCTACTTTCACAAGACTTTCTGGAATGAGATTGAGGAAATCTTCACTGACGACAGACGGTTGATTCAAAAGCTCATGAAAGTGCTCTCGCAACCTTCGTAGAATTCCTTGTGAGTCACGAAGAAGTTCTTTGCCATCCTTGCTGCGAAGCGGTGTCACCAGAGAAGAAGACGGTCCATAAACCTCACGCAAGAGACTGTACAACAGTTTTGTGTTATTGGAATCTGACGCAGTTTATATCTCATCAGCCTTCTCACTCCACCACTGATCCTTCATCTGAGAGAAACTCCGCCTATCACGTGATTTCACATCCTTGAGTTCCTTATGCAACATATTCTTCTCCTGTGGTTTTGCCGTCAAGTAGCGTGACAGAGCACGCCTCTTATCAGCCAACAAGTCTTCTATATGTTCATCATTCTCATTAAACCAGTCTTGATGTTTTCTCTGCACCAATCCCAGAACACGCCTGCTTACATCATAAACCGTCTTTTTAAGGGTCGGCCATCCTCACCAAGATCTGCAACATGCATCTCTTCTTGCAATGTCCTCTTCACATTTTTATCCATAAGACGAGCAGCATTCAATCTTCTGGGCAGGGCAACACCAGGAGCCCGGATTTTAAGTTTAGTGATTAGTTTCACTTTTGCGCGTACCAGGCGGTGGTCCGTCCAGCATTCAGCTCCACGAAGAGCACGAACACACTGCACATCCTGTCTGTCACGCATCCTGACTAGGACATAGTCCAAAAGATGCCATTCCTTAGATGCAGGATGCATCCATGTAGTCTTAAATTTGTTTTTTTGTTGGAACATGGTGTTGGTAACACACAGATCCAGCTCCTCACACATCTGCAGCAGGAGCATACCATTGTTGTTACACTTTCCCACCCCCATGCCTTCCGATTACATTCCATGTGTTAAAATCCCTACCCACTCTAGCATTAAAGTCACCAAGCACGATGACTTTGTCTGCCTGAGGGATATTTCTTAAAACACCTTTCAAGGCATGGTAAAAGGACACTTTTTCTTCATCGTCAGAATTCATAGTTGGAGCATACACACTCACCAGGGACGAATATTTTCCTTTGTTCAGCGGAATTCTCATGGACATAAGACGCTCACTAATCCCTACTGGGAATTCTTCTAATTTATTCACAAGAACAGTCTTAACAGCAAATGTTACCCCAGCCTCTCTTCTGGTTCCTTCATCTCTTCCTTTCCAGAAGAATGTATATTCCCCACAAAATTATGTAAGATGACCATCTCCAGCTAACATCGTCTCAGATAAAGCCACGATATCAAGATCGTAACGTCGAAGCTCGTACAGGACGGTACGATGTGGGTTTTGTGCGTGTAAAGATTTTTATTATTTATATAAGAAAAGAAAAGAAAAAGACATAGAAACATATATATATAAACAATAAAAATGAAAATTGAAACAATGAAAAATTCCCCAATAGGAGAATTGCACGATTGCATTAATAATTATTAATTAATGCCATCGTGCAATGCCTGTGCGTGACGAATATTTTTAAAGTGAGGAGAGACTGTGCACTGAGCCAATCCCACTCTCTGAGCGACAGTAGCTATAACCCGAAAAGAAGAAAAGATCAACATCATCGGTAACTACTGGGCCGCAGGTTTTATGTCGGAGTTAACCCAGTTTCCTGAGATGCCTTCTCCTAGAAGAATGCCCTGACAAGGGTTAGGGGTTCTTCACTCCCAGTGGTTTAACTGCGCGATCGGGTATCCAGCCCGACTATTTCTATGTCCCCGCGCATAAAAAACAAAACAAAAAAACCTCACTTATTGACACTTATACGTGCGACATACACACACAAACATACAAGCGCGCGCGCACACCAACACTCATACATACAAACAAACACACACACGCTACTCACTTACACGCATATATATATATATATATATATAAAAATTACCGTCATTACTGATAATGAACTGGGTAATTGCTGGCCTTGTGCCAAAAGTAGAAACAATTACTGATACAAGATTACAAGAATATGTCAACTGATGACCTTCGAAAGAGTTCGTATAGTTGAAGCCGTTCGTGTTACCGTTCAGTATTATTATAATTGCTTTACAGCATAGAGCTATGGCCCTCCACGCTCCGAGCTCAAATTCTGTATATATATATATATATATATATATATATATATATATACACAATTTAAAAGTTCCTCATTAGACAGGATTGAAATTACGTGTTTTAAGGATTATGTCGGTATTGATATTGTTGGCTAAAATGGCCGGAGACGCCATGTAAATTATGTAGGGACAACCGGAAGTAGGAAGCCGATTATTACTTAAAGAGAAACAAGATTTAATGAACTAATTAAGAGATACAATCCGATGAATTGTAGTTGAAAATGTCATCCATAGAGCTAGCTACTTGTTAGTGTTAGCATGCTACGGTAGTATAAGGGGAGGTTACTATATATAATGATAGAGGACGTCTGGTATATAATGATAGAGGACATCTGGTATATATTGATAGAGGAGGGGACGTCGGGTATATAATGATAGAAGAAGGGACATCTGGTATATAACGATAGAGGACATCTGGTATATATTGATAGAGGACATCTGGTATATGACGATAGAGGACGTCTGGTATATAATGATAGAGGACATCTGGTATATAGCGATAGAGAATAGGACGTCGGGTATATAATGATAGAGGACACATGGTATATGATGATAGAGGACATCTGGTATATAACGATAGAGGACATCTGGTATATAATGATAGAGGACATCTGGTATATATTGATAGAGGACATCTGGTATATAATGATAGAGAATAGGACGTCGGGTATATAATGATAGAGGACATCTGGTATATATTGATAGAGGACATCAGGTATATAATGATAGAGAAGAGGACGTCTGTTATATAACGATAGAGGACATCTGGTATATAATGATAGATGACGTCTGGTATATAACGATAGAGGACATCTGGTATATAATGATAAAGGACATCTGGTATATAACGATAGAGGACGTCTGGTATATAATGATAGAGGACGTCTGGTATATAACGATAGAGTACGTCTGGTATATCAAGATGGCGCTGTATATGACGCACTGAAAAGAAAATCGATGCTGTTAGCAATAAGTGAGAAACATTGCTATTACTTACCTTCACTAGAACAACTTGAAAAGTCAAAGTTGAAACTGCACAAATTGAACACCTTTGAAATGAAAAGGAGAAAAAAGATTGGTTACAGAGACAATATTGCAAAGTAAATTGAAGAGGATTGATGTCGTTCAACCAATACAGATGTAAAATAAAGTGAAGCCATATTAGATTTATTCAGAAGTATCATGAAAAGGAAAAGGTCAACTTTAGAATCTCAGAAACCAGAGCTGAATTTTGTGTGAGAGTTTGTGTGTATGTGTGTGCGTGCGGTGCGTGTGCGTGTGTGTGTGTGTATATATATATATATATATATATATATATATATATATATATATATATATGCAAAAGTTTTATTTAAAATTGTTGGGTTACAACAAGTAAATATTTTATAACTGATATAAAGCACTCGACAAGTTTTTGGAGTAGATATACGATATTAAACAAATGGAAACTATATTTATAAAACCATATTTATTTCATTATACACTTCACTACCAAGGCAGCCTCCTAATTTAATGGTCGCTTATATTATGGTACGTCAAAATTATTTATAAAACTGTTTATATATTGTATTTTATCTGACGAAGGCATGCCATATTTTTAATATGGTATCCCTGAAATATGTATAATGAAATAAATATGGTTTTATAAATATAGTTTCCATTTGTTTAATATATATATATATAAAGGATAACAAAATATCGTTATAGGTAATCCAATTCACCGCCATATATATATAATATCTTTATTTATAAACATACCGTATTTCTTTAGAAATACGAAATTCAAATACATATAGGTGTGTGTGTGTGAGTGTGTGTGTGTATGTGCCGTACTAAATCTTGAATATGTCCAATTACATGAAACCACTGAAACCTCTGAACCAGACTACAAGACTGGACATAACACTTCTCAAGATATATTCCTACGGTTTCATGTAATTGGATATATTCAAGATTTAATTTTTAAGATTTGTTTAAACTACTCTTAGTACGGCATATACATGTACGCACACACACACACACATATATATATATATATATATATATATATATATATATATATATATATATATATATATATATATATATATATATATATATATATATATTTATATATATATATATATAAAGGATAACAAAATATCGTTATAGGTAATCCAATCAGAGGTTGTGAATACTTCTTATTATGGATAGTTTTAGCGTACGGCGTTGCTTGACTCAACAAGAGGTTTACGTAGATGACGAGTTTATGATTTCACTTGTATTCCTATGTAAGTTTATCTTGGAGTAATAAAATTGAAAAAGTGGAGAATAACATGGTCAACAGTACAATAAAGGGGATTTATTTGCAGTCTAACAATTGTTTCACTGATAGAGTTGTCTAAAAATTGCTGAACACTAAAAGCAGTGCCACTCAATTTTAAATACGATGTTAACTCTATTAGATCTTCGGAAACTATATATATATATATATGGGATAACAAGTTATCGTTATAGGTAATCCAGTTAGAGGTTGTGAGTACTCTGTATTGTGGATAGTTTTAACGTACGGCATTGCTTGACTCAACAAGATGTTTCCATAGTTAGGTAGCGAGTTCGCGAGAATTCCTATGCAGGTTAAACTTGGAGTAATAATAGTGAAAAAATGAAGAGTAACATGGTTGGCTGTACAACAAGAGGCTTTATTTCTAGTATTAACAATTGTTTCATCGATCAGGTGAGTCTAAGTGCCGCTAAGCACTCGAAGTTGCGTCCTCGACCTTAAATACAGTGTTTACCTCTGATAAAATCCTCACAATACTGGAGTTTTTACATATGGCAATGGTATATATAGATACAACGGAGAATCAAAACAATAACATCAATAATATTCATTATCTTTTATTATTGATGTTAACTTTGCCTTTCATCCTTACGGGGTCGATAAAATAAAGTACAAGTAATACATATATATATATATATATATATATATATATATATATATATATATATACATATAACGAAGGAAATGTGGTAAGGAACCAGGTGGACCATAACGCACCAAAGTACTCAATACTTAGGGGAATAGAGTGGGTAATAGGAACAAGTAAGACCCCGACGGCTGAGCTCAAGCCGTTTCGATGTATATATATATATATATATATATATATATATATATATATATATATATATATATGTATATATATATTTATATATATGTATATATGTATGTACGTACATATGTATGTATATATGTAAGTATGTATGTATGTATGGCCATCCAAAATCACCGGGAGAGATGACCCCTTAGCCTTTGTCAAGGCAGAATTCTAGGAGAAGGAAAACTCTGATATAACACCTGCAACCCTGATGGTATCCAATGATGTTGACTTGTTCTTCTTTTTGGTAAATATCCTCTTGGTTAAGCGAGTGGGACTGGCTTTGTGCAGTGCTTTTGCTCACTATAAAAGCTTCACGGCACAGGCATTGCTTTATATCTGGAGATCTCTCTGCACTTGTCATCACATGGTACCATGGGCCCAGCACTATGTGTCAATAATTGTCACAAGTGTAGTGTTTGTACCAGAGTTTTCAAGTCACTAGCTGGACTAAAAGTCACACTTGTTCAGCGCATTAGTGGGGGATCTCCTACATGGATATAAAGTAATGGCCGTACTCGAAAACGAGTTGGCAGCCACCATGTATATATGTATGTATGTATATATATATATATATATATTTATCTCTTTCTCTTAATTTCGAGTATATTTTTGACCGGCCACCTTCCTGGTGGCAAGGTTGTAAAAGAAAAGAAATTGTCATCCCTTGAATCGCAAGAATGTTTTGCAAATTTGAAGGTGCCAGCTACCGCAGCCATTTGTAGACTATGAATTAGGGAGCTGCGCTCTTTGTCCGCAAATCCAAGTTCAGTTATACAATGGTCCAAGCGGGTTGGTATATAACCCGTAGCTCCAATAATGATGGGTATGAAGCTAAAGGTGTATCTTGGATACTGGATTTGTAAACTCCTCATCAATGGTCCGTAGATGTCCTCCTTCTCCTGTATTTTTCTGACAAAGTTTACACCAAGTGGGCAGCTGATCTCCACAACAGAACACGTTTTCAATGTGTGGTCTCAAACAACAATATCAGGCTGGTTGTGCTTTAATTTGGTGGCAGTTTTTATTTTCAGGTTCCACCAGTATTCTTTAGTGCCATCTGTCTCAATATATTCTTCCTCGTTTGTTTTTAATTTTGTTTTCCGAAGTGTGTTCTAGATGGTTCTAGCTATCCCATCGTGTCTCATGGGGAGGTAGTAGCGAGATGACATTCTTTCGCAGCTGGCAACAATGTGGCTTACATCTTCGATCTTTGTTTTACATAGCCTACATTTATTGTCAGCTGATGGCCCTTCTCTTTTGTACAGCAGATATTTGGTAGGGAGTTCTTGTTCTTGTATTACATAGAGATATCCCTCAAGGTGTGATGTCATAAACTTGTCGGAACTCCATGCCAGGCTTTTTGAGTGGTTTATCCCCTCTATGGTCTGTGTTTTACGTCTCAAGTATCCATGCACAGCTTTTTCTGTAAATTGGTCAATTGTTTTCATCTTGTTTGAACATTGAATAGGATTTTCCGATTTCTCTGGGTGAGAGATTTATATCAGGCTTTATTCCATATCTCTCCTCCAGATCAGTCGCTATCCTAATGATATTTTTTTCTTCATGCTCATAAACCTGGGCAAGATGGTTGCCAACCTTTTTCCTCTGTTGAAGATGTTGCGTCAGTGTTACTATCCGTATGTATATATATATATTTGTATGTATATATGTATGTATGTATCTATGTGTGTGTGTATATATGTATGGATGTATGTATGTGTGTATGCATGTATGCATGCGTGTGTGTATGTTATGTATTTCCGTAGAAAAGGTAAAGGAAAGAAGAGTGCTCTATGTATAGTACAGAGCTATTTAATTAGCTAATTAAATATATATACATATATATAAAACACACACTGGACAGCTGGTATATAGTAATATACATTCTGGACAGCTAGTATATAGTAATATACACACTGGAAAACTGGTATACAGTAATATACATATTGGACAGCTGGTATATAGTAATATACACACTGGCAGCTGGTATATAGTAATATACACACTGGACAATCAGCTGGTATATAGTAATATACACATTGGACAGCTGGTATATAGTAATATACACACTGGACAGCTGGTATATAGTGATATACACGCTAGACAATCAGCTGGTATATAGTAATATACACACTGGACAGTTGGTATATAGTAATATACACACTGGAGACCTGGTATATGGTAATATACACACTGGATAACTGGTATATAGTAATATACACACTGGACAGTTGGTATATAGTAATATACACAGTTGACAATTGGTGTATATTAATATACATACTGGACAGCTGGTTTATAGTAATATACACACTGGACTGTTGGTATATAGTAATATACACACTGGATAACTGGTATATAGTAATATACACACTGGACAGTTGGTATATAGTAATATACACACTGTACAGCTGATATATCGTAATATACACACTGGACAATTGGTATATAGTAATATACACACTTGGACGGTTAGTATATAATAATATACACATTGGACAGTTGGTATGTAGTAATATACAGACTGACAGCTGGTATATATTATTATAGACACTGGACAGTTGGTATATAGTAATATACACACTGGAGACCTGGTATATGGTAATATATACAGTTGAAAGTTGGTGTATATTAATATACATACTGGACAGCTGGTTTATAGTAATATACACACTGGACTGTTGGTATATAGTAATATACACACTGGATAACTGGTATATAGTAATATACACACTGGACAGCTGGTATATAGTAATATACAGACTGGATAACTGGTCTCTAGCAATATATACACTGGAGAGTTTGTATATAGTAATATACACACTGGAAAGTTGGTATACAGTAATAAACCCACTAGGACTGGTATATATTTATATACACACTGCACAGTTGGTCTATAATAATATACACACTGGACAGCTGGTATATAATCATATACACATTTTAAAGCTGTTATATAGTAATATACACACTGGACAGTTGGTATATAGTTATATACACACTGGATAACTGGTATATAGTAATATACACACTGGACAGCTGGTATATAGTAATATACACACTAGATAACTGGTATATAGTAATATACACACTGGACAGATGGTATATAGTAATATACACACTAGATAACTGGTATATAGTAATATACACCCTGGATAAGTGGTATATAGTAATATACACACTAGACAGTTGGTATATAGTAATATACATACTAGGTAACTGGTATATATACACACTGGACAGTTGGTGTATAGTAATATACACACTGGGCAGCTGGTATATAGTAATATACACACTGGACAGTTGGTATATAGTAATATATAAACTGGACAATTGGTATATAGTAATATACATAGTGGACAGTTGGTATATACTAATATACACACTGGACAGTTGGTATATAGTAATATACACACTGGACAGTTGGTATATAGTACTATACACACCGAACAGTTGGTGTATACTAATATACACACTGGACAACTGGTATATAGTATATACACACTGAACAGCGGGT
>OZ024761.1:3142518-3150018 GCA_964016885.1 Eledone cirrhosa | reverse complement strand
CTATGTTCCAAACATTAATGCAAGATTTCATGTAATTCCAACACGTACCAAAACTTCTCAAACCACAACAGAACAGCAAATACTTGTTTATTGTGAAATTAATAAACCAGCGCCACAATTGAAATAATATTGCTGCGTTGAACAAGAATGCCTTTTGTTCCCTTCATTTTGTATCTCAATTTGAGGAGAAGAACTGTTGCTTCCAGATTTTCAGTCGGTTAATAACTGGTTCACTGCACTCTATCTATCTATCTATCTATCTATCTATCTATCTATCTATCTATCTATCTATCTATCTATCTATCTATCGACAGGGCGTGCGATAGATCGTCGGTAAGTTTTTGTAAAACTTTCTATACAAAAGCAGAATTTATTGTGTGAAAATTTATATTGTTTGATTTCGCCCCTGTAGGGCGAAAATTTAATTAAAAAAATTATTGAGAAGTTTTAAAATGTTCCTAACTGTAACAATGTGTGACTTACAGAGAACGCTTGATAGCGTTGACAGCGAGAAGAGGGGGAAAGAGGCAGATATAAGCGTTATATCTTCCTCCACTTCCATAGAAGTATCTATGGAGACAAACAACAACAAAACTTCGTTTTGTAAAGAAATAGATATTTGCACAACAAAAGATGAAAATAACAGCCCACAACATACACCAAAAATACAGAAAATAAAGAAATTGAAACAATTAACACAACTACACACGAAAAAAAAACAACAAAACTGAAAAAAAAAACAATATTCGCACAGACTGTGATAAATAAAACAGAATATAAAGAGTTGGACATCAACAATTGAAAACAGATGTTGTCTGATGCGAGACAATTTATAACATTTGAAGAAAAGGGTGGGTTTCAAATAAACTCACCCTTGGAAATTAAACACAAAACAGTTCGAAGCCTTCAGAACTGTCTCGAATAATACCAGAAAACCAGTTTTCCTCAGTCAAGAGGAAATTGAGGCTACCTTGAAGAAGGCTTTGGAAAACATCGATTTTCTGCAAAGGATCAGACTGTATGGAAGTATATCGGTACCTTTTAAAAGTGAGGCCCTCGCACAGAAGCATTCTGTGCTGCCAATCATTTCGAAAATGCATACCTTTTCCCCTACTTACATGGGAAAAAGAACACAAAAAATAAAAATAAATAGTATACCACCAAACATCAACATCTGGTGGATTTTGGCGGGATTCGTGGAGCCAGAAAATGATGTAATTCTTTCGGTCAGGAAGTCGACTAGACAAAGGGGGGGCGGGTACCAATTTGGAGATCCTGGTGCAGATGAGGTAGGAGAGAATCTCCAAAATACCCGAAAAAGTCCTAGTCGACAACAACAACTACATTAACATTTCGGTTGAGGGACGAAAACCACATTGCTTTCGTTTACAAACACGCACAAACAAAACGATCCAAAAGAAAATACTGTTACCAACACCAAAACAACAACCACCACCACAACAACAACACACGAAACAAGCAAACAACCAAAACAAACAGCCACTCAACCAACAACAGAGACAACACCCCTGAAGAACACAGCCCCACTCCATCCCACTCCATCAAACACTACCACAAACACACACACCAAAACACCACCACACCCCTACCCCACACTCCTGACGATGATTATTCACTAACAGATGAGGCAGCTTCTCCTTCTTTAAGTGAAGAAGAAGGAGAGCCAATACAAAAAAAAACAAAAAAAGAAACACCACAAAACCCCCGAAACTCCAATCACCAACACCAACACACAACCACAGACACAAACAACAACACAAACAACACCACAGTCAAACATCCCACTACCAACAAAATCAAAACCACCAAAACACAAGCACCCACCATAAAAAGAAAATTCCTGGACGAACAACAAACTAAAACGACACAACAAAAACACAAACAACAATACGCATACATCAACACAAACAACAAGAGTTTGATGGAGGTCAGCTCCCAAAATCCCAAGGTGAAGACGGAGGGCAAAACTTTCGTTGAAGCAGAATCGTCTCCACACCTTAAACTTATAAGGGTTTCTATGGAAACCTATAGTGACCTGAAGGATACAACCCCTGCCAGAAACCCATCAACCGCGTCCTGTTGAAACGCTTCCCCACCCCACACAACACCCCTCCAGCACCCAAATGGAGATTGAACAGCCCGATCTCCAGGAAACTAAAAGGTAAGTGCACCTTTTCGTCCTTTTTCGCCAACTCTTCTCCACCAACATGGCTGACATACGAGTTGGAAGTGTGAATGTGCGTGGCCTAGGGATGCCCTGGAAACAGGGCCAACTTTTAAACGACCTTAGGTCACACGGTATAGATGCAATAGCCATCACCGAATCCAGGATCCACAACTGGCAGCAACTAACCCCCATCTTCAATGACTTTGAGATCTACGCATCTCTCTGTCAGCCAGGAAGTGGAGAGGGAGTGGCTGTCATGTTTCGGAAAAACCTGGGCGTCGAAGTACAGCAAGTACACTTGGACCCGGGGGGTAGACTGGTAGTCCTAGACGTGAGCAGTATTGGAGGTGGAGCCTTCAGACTGGTGGCGTTTATGCCCCGACCGGGCATTCGCAATCGCGACCAGACTTCTTTAAGCGTCTAGAGTCTTTTCTGGAAACGTCTCGCTCATTACTTTTAGTGGGCGACTGGAATGGTATCCTAGATGCACGATGGGACTATGTGGGAGCATGTCCCAGTAGAGGGGGGTGCAACAGCCTCAAAAATCTAATCGGAAATTCCAACTGGCCGATAGATATCGACTAGATTTCCCGACTGCACCACAGTGTACGTGGGCAAACCGCAGCGGAACATCTAGATCTTATTTAGATAGGTTTTTCATTAGAGAGAATGACAAGATGTTAAGCTGTGCACAGATGCACATGGTTGCCTATTCAGACCACAAACTAGTCATCTGCATAGTCAACCGTGTTAGAAAACATAGACAAGGACCCGGATACTGGAAGCTGAACGTGTCGCTACCGACACGTAAAGCCTACAGTAAACGGATTAGTAGATCAGTTAAGCAACAATTGACGAGAGCCATCGTCAACAACAGATGGTGGTACTCCTTCAAGAAAGCAGTTAGAGTAGAGTCGATAGACTTTAGCAGAGAGTTAGCCTTAGAGAGAAACAAAACATATTATACTCCAGAAAACATGTTGAGTGCTCTGAATAGTTATACACATTTATATTTGTTGAATTACCAACAACTTTAATATCCCTTCTGCTTATATATATATATCTATATATATATATATAGCTTTCTCAATCTTTGCTCCCAAATGCAGGAAGTCCTCAACCAATTCTAGCGGCTTCCCGCCTACATTAGTGATCCCCTCTGGCTTCTCAACATTCTCTATCAGATATTTTGTTTTAGTCTCATTCATTCTCAGCCCCACACTCATCGACACAGTCTCAACCTCCTGCATCAAATACTCTGCCTCCTTCACTGTATTTGTCACCAAAACTATGTCGTCGGCAAATTCAGCATCCGATATATTTTTCACCTTAACTCTCCTGCTCTGAGCCGGTGCTACAGTAAAGCCAGAGTCCTGGTGTTTCTCCAGTGCAAGGCGCATACAATAATCCACTACAATAATAAAAAGGTAGGGAGCCAATGTATCTCCCTGGAGCACTCCAGCCAGTATCTCAAAGAACTCTGTCATCCCATCAGGTGTAATGACTTGGGCTTTGGTGTTGGTGTAGAGCAGTGATATCAGGTCCACTATCTTCTTGGGGATTCCATAAGCCTGTAAGATCTTCATCAGGCAATGCCGTTCCACAGAATCAAAGGCCTTCCTAAAGTCAATGAAAACCATGATCGCAGGAAGGCACTTTGCTCTAGCTGCCTCTAATATCCTCCTCAGCATCAGGATGTGACTGGTGGTTTATCTTCCCTCTCTGAAGCCGTTCTGGTTATCACTGAGCTTCTTCTCCATCTCAGGCTGGATCCTGTTAAGAATCATCCTGTTGAGGGTCTTTGCCACAAGTGACGTCAGTGAGATCCCCCTGTAGTTGTTGGTGTTAGAGAGATCTCTCTTCTTTGGCACTGGGACGATGTTACTAATCCTCCACTGATTCGGAAGATGATGTGGTTGAGAGGAAGAGCAAAGCCTGGGCGGCGTGCCACAGCTTGAGATCGGTGTGGAAGTCGGACGTTCGTAAAGACCTGAATATCCGCCTCTTCATTGCTGTAGTGGAGTCTGTGCTGCTGTATGGGTCTGAGACTTGGACAGTGACCAAGAAACTCACTCAGATGGTGGATGGGTGCTACACGAGAATGCTGAGGATGGCTCTGAACATTAATAAGTATACACTGAGGATGAAAAACTCAGAGCTGTATGGGAGCCTCCCAAAAGTCAGCTCAAAAGTGACACAGAGGAGACTGATATTAGCTGGACATGCTCACCGACATCCAGAGTTGAGATTGCACTCAGTGCTCCTGTGGGAGCCCCTACATGGACACAATGGAAGAGGAAGACCAAGGTTAACGTATGTTGATGTCCTAAGGACAGACACTGGTCTGTTGGAGACGCAGGACATGGCAGCGATAATGAGGGACAGAGACCGCCGGAGAGAACTCGTCCATGGATCTCGGGAATTTTACCCGCCCTAGATATATAGCTTTCTATTACCTTTTACAGGAGCCAGGATGGGGCATTGGCTGTAATCGGTAGAGCGTCAGATAGCATACTTTGCATCATAGAGTTCAGTTCCACTTTGTGGCATCTTGGACAAGTGCATTATTTACCAGGGATTGGCAGTAGAGTCGGTAGAGCATTGTACAACATGCTGTACGGCATAGATAGAGTTACAGCCCTTTACATTCTGAATTCAAATCCTGTCGAGGTTAACTTTGTCTTTCATCCTTACGGGGTCGATGAAATAAAGTACCAGTAATACACTGGAGTCGATTTAATTGACTTTTCCCTTCCCACAAAAAATTGCTGGCCTTTTGCCTCAAGTAGACACTTTTACAGCAGCCAGGGTGGTGGATTGGCAATAATCGGTAGAGCGACGGACATTATGCTTTACATATCATAGAGTTACGACCCTTTACATGCTTTATGGCATAGGGCTACGTCTCTTTACGAACTGAGTTCAAATGCCGAGGAGATTAAAGTTAACTTTGCCCTTCATCCTTACGGGTACCAAAATAAAGTACCAGCAATTCACTGGAGTCGATGTAATCGACCCCCCCCCCCACACACACACAAAAAAGATAAATTGTGTCCTTGAGCCTAAAACAGAAACCATTATCTTTATAGTTTGTTCTGAAATAATTAATCCGTCTTCATTATGTCAATATTTGATCCCTTTACAAAATGGAGTCGTTAATTTGCCATGGTATATATTTCATTGTTAAATAATTGTGATGGTGGGGTGGGGTAAGGTGGTGCTGGCAGGGTGGGGTAAGGTGGTGTTGGCAGGGTGGGAGTAAGGTGGTGTTAGCGGGGTGGGCTAGGGGGGGGGGGTGAATTACTGGTATATCATTTACATTTATTTATTTCATATACACCGTCTTTTTTGTAATTTTGTACAATTTATACATGATTTTTTATGTCCACAAAATCACAGACAGCGAATATAAGATGTTTTATTTGTTCAAAATCCATTCTCGTTCTTTGTTAATGAGTCTGCAATACGATATGATGGCATATATTTCAAAGGAGTTCACAGTACTTTGTGATATATCGATGAAATTGCAATTACTGCAGTGATACCCCGATAGTTTTATGTGCTGTTACATTTTCCGAAGATCATGAACAAACGAAGAAAAAAAAGTATTGAATTTCGGAGTTTTATGTTCTGTGTGGACAGAAACATGGCCGAGATGGTTAAGGGGTTGACTCGGCGATCATTCCCTCAAAGGTTCCCATTGCGGGACATTCCGTGTTTTACTCAGCGGTCATTACCTCCAAGGTTCAATCCCATTGCGGGACATTCCGTGTTTTACTCAGCGGTCATTACCTCCAAGGTTCAATCCCATTGCGGGACATTCCGTGTTTTACTCAGCGGTCATTACCTCCAAGGTTCAATCCTATTGCGAGACATTCCGTGTTTTACTCAGCGGTCATTACCTCCAAGGTTCAATCCCATTGCGGGACATTCCGTGTTTTACTCAGCGGTCATTACCTCCAGTGTTCAATCCTATTGCGGGACATTCCATGTTTTACTCAGCGGTCATTACCTCTAGGGTTCAATCCCATTGCGGGACATTCCGTGTTTTACTCAGCGGTCATTACCTCTAGGGTTCAATCCCATTGCGGGACATTCCATGTTTTACTCAGCGGTCATTACCTCCAGTGTTCAATCCTATTGCGGGACATTCCATGTTTTACTCAGCGGTCATTACCTCTAGGGTTCAATCCTATTGCGGGACATTCCGTGTTTTACTCAGCGGTCATTACCTCCAGTGTTCAATCCCATTGCGGGACATTCCATGTTTTACTCAGCGGTCATTACCTCCAGTGTTCAATCCCATTGCGGGACATTCCATGTTTTACTCAGCGGTCATTACCTCTAGGGTTCAATCCCATTGCGGGACATTCCGTGTTTTACTCAGCGGTCATTACCTCTAGGGTTCAATCCTATTGCGAGACATTCCGTGTTTTACTCAGCGGTCATTACCTCTAGGGTTCAATCCTATTGCGAGACATTCCGTGTTTTACTCAGCGGTCATTACCTCTAGGGTTCAATCCTATTGCGAGACATTCCGTGTTTTACTCAGCGGTCATTACCTCCAAGGTTCAATCCTATTGCGGGACATTCCGTGTTTTACTCAGCGGTCATTACCTCTAGGGTTCAATCCCATTGCGGGACATTCCGTGTTTTACTCAGCGGTCATTACCTCTAGGGTTCAATCCCATTGCGAGACATTCCATGTTTTACTCAGCGGTCATTACCTCTAGGGTTCAATCCCATTGCGAGACATTCCATGTTTTACTCAGCGGTCATTACCTCTAAGGTTCAATCCCATTGCGAGACATTCCATGTTTTACTCAGCGGTCATTACCTCTAGGGTTCAATCCCATTGCGGGACATTCCGTGTTTTACTCAGCGGTCATTACCTCTAGGGTTCAATCCTATTGCGAGACATTCCGTGTTTTACTCAGCGGTCATTACCTCCAAGGTTCAATCCCATTGCGGGACATTCCGTGTTTTACCATAGCTTCGAATCGAATCGATCGATCAATCAATGTACTGTGAATGAATCTGAGTAGACGGAAAAAACCTCTTTGCAAGCCTCTGGGGTGGACTGTTGTATTCGTAATTTAAAGGGCCAGCTTTGTCAATCTGTCATCTGGATCTCCCTGAGAATTACACTTAGGGTACACGTGTCTATGGGAATGTTTAGTCACACGTTAATTTCATGAGTTGGTTGTTTCGTTGACAGAACGACTGGAACACTCATCGTCTACACCGACGGAGATCCATTATATTCTGTATAGAGTGGTAAGTGGAGGGACTGGAGGGCAAAACCGTTAAAG
>OZ024761.1:3122518-3125018 GCA_964016885.1 Eledone cirrhosa | reverse complement strand
TCGATGGGGACTTTGGACCTGGAGTGATTGGCCAAATAACTTTGACATCACGAGGGGCTACAGCGACTCAGCACAGGTAACGGACCTGGTTGGGCTCTACCTGCTGAAGCAGATAAAAGATGAAATCCCCTGCCTGGGCGGCGGATTATATCGTGACGATGCTCTATTCACAGTATATGACCACAGCACGAATATGTTGGAGGGTATGAGGAGGCGTATTCGCCATTTCTTTAAGAACCAGGGGCTCAGCATAGACATAGACCCAAATAGGAAGGTAGTTAACTTCCTAGACACCACCCTAAAGCTGAACACCGAGCAATACTACCCCTACCACAAGCCCAACGAGAAACTCGTATATGTTAACGCCAAATCAAACCACCTTAGATCCATAACCAAGGCAGTGGTGAAGAGTGTCTCGGACAGGATATCCAGCTTGTCCACAAGTAAGGAAATATTCAATAACCACGCGGAATATTACAACGCAGCTCTAAAGAAGGCGGCACATGGCCAAAATATAACTTATAGGCCGAAAAAGCCGGGATGGGATAGCCCAACAGACACCCACAACCGCGTTGCCCCAGGGCGAACCCTAACAATACAGGCAGAGCAGATCAAATAGGAACCATGTGCCCGACTCCACCACACGGTCGGTGGGGACTAGTGCGCTTGACCACGAGATGGAGCACAATATGAGTAGCAGTCTCAGGGCGTGACGCTAACCACCCCAGGACGGACGACCCCAACCGTAGGACACGTAGGGAGGATGGAAACAGGCGACTCCCCACGATGGATCTCCCGGGGCGGACAACGACCACCCACAAATTCGGGCCGCGAAGATAACAAAAAGCATATAGCCCAAAGGGGAAGCAACAGTGCGGAAACCACCAGCAACCCAACAAATCTCCAACAAATCACGAAGCCCCTCACCCACACATATAGGAGGAGACACCGAAAAATCACGTGGTACAACCCACCCTACTCAGCGGCCCTAAAGAAAAGCTTGGCCCGATTATTCTTTGGAGCACTTGACAAATGCTTCCCGAGGGACCACAGATACCACAGGATCTTCAACAGACACACTGTGAAGCTTTCGTATTCCACCACGAGAAATTTGGCCCAACACATAGCTAGCATCAACAGAAGTAGGCTTAAAAATCACACACAACCAGAAGATGGCAATACAAACACTCAGCAGACCATGTGAAAGGGAGGGAAATGGGGACCCAGAGCCCACCCAAGAAACCCAAACAGACCCGAGGACCCCCCACCGAGCCTGGGGGAAGACCAACATGTAACACATAACGGGAACCCTAATCTAGGCACGCAGAGGCCGACCACCCTCTGCAACTGCAGAAACCCCGAATCATGCCCCCTTGGTAATGAATGCCTCAAGAAGAACCTAGTGTACGGTTGTAGGGTTAAAACCCCCAACCCCGAACACCTCTACATAGGAGCCACATCAACGAGCTTTAAAGACCGCTGGTACAACCATCGCCATTCATTCAAGAATTAGGCCAAAAGGAAAAGCACAGCTCTCTCCGAGCTGATCTGGAAACTTAAGCTGGACAGGACCCCATACTCTCTGGCCTGGTACATAATCAGGAAGTACCACCCGATAAAGGGGGATCTTGCATATGCAAACTATTCCTGAACGAGACCCTCGAGATACTAAGAGGTGGAAGCGGCCTGATAAACCTCAGACCGACTTCTTCGGGACATGCAGACACCTTAGAGCTTTCTGAAGATATATGGACAGTAACAACACAAGAAGATGTGAACTCCCCTCAAGCTATAGGGACTTCTACAGAACATGAAAACACCTCTCGGCCAGACCTCCCTCAAGCTATATGGGCAGTAACAACACCCTAGGTTGTGAACTCCCTCAAGCCATAGGGAACAACCCAGGCTGAGCAGACACCATGATAGCCTAGAGATAGAATCGGACACAGCCATTATAATTTGGCCAACATCTATATAACACAAACACTTTTTGATTTACTAGATTTCTGATTTTCAAGTTCCAATTTTAAATCTGATTTTTCTTTATTAATTTGTTATTTGTTTTCCGCCCTCTTCACTGTATCACCTTATATTAATTTTTAAGTTGAGATTGATTATAACACAAACACATTTAGTTTGATGATCTCATCTTAACACCTTGTCTCATACCAATCTATCCAACATATTCTGACCTGGAGATTGGTTTATAGCACACACACACTATATCCTACATTATTTCTCACTTCTCCATATTCATTTTCATTACTTTTTCACCAATTTTTCATCTATTCTTTATTCTTTATTCTCTATTTATTTATTTATTTTCAAATTATACAAATTATATTAATTATTTATTATATTATTTATTTATTTTCTGTTTTCTTCATTTATTGCCTTATATTTCTTCATATGCATGGAAGAACCCCCCCACCCCACCACCACTATGATGGTGGCAGGAGGGATGAAGAAAAAACACACACTAGATACTTCTAAATTGTTA
>OZ024761.1:3110018-3115018 GCA_964016885.1 Eledone cirrhosa | reverse complement strand
GGTATTACAGTCAGGCCAGGATTGTCGCGAAGAAATTTTTTTATTCTCAGGGATCCCTATCTTAACAACTATTTCGGGAAAATCGGCTAGACGTAACGCCTCAAAAAAGCCCTAAAAAGCTGAAAAAAAAATGAAGTTTTTCACCTAATGCGGACTCTAGGCCATAAAAAAGTTGGATTTTCTTTGCTCATGGTATGAGGAAAAGACTGACTAATACATAGTTACAATTTCAAGGAAATCGGTCTGGCCTAACGCCTGAAGAACCCCCTAAAAACCTGGAAAAAAACGCAGTTTTTCACCTAATGCGGGCCCTAGGGGATCAAAAAGTTGAATTTTTTATGTGCATAACACTCCCTGAAACATAAGTAATACACATGTAAAGTTTTTAAAAAGTCGGTTCGGTATTTCTCGAGTTTTAGGGATTCAAACTCAGACACACGCACACACACACGGACAGACATCCTCAGGGAAGTGACGTAATGCAGACAGCCAGACATACAGACATATATTATAAGGGCGCGACGTTATTTGTATGTATCTATCTAAAAAGAGAAAGACTAGATCGCTAAATCGCCTAATGCGGCCCATAGGGCATTGAAAATTTGAAATTTGTTTTTGCCCAGAACACTCCCTGAAACATAAGTTTGAAAACAGTCGGTTAGGAGTTTCTCGAATTTTGGGTATTCAAACTCACACAGACATCCTCAGTTTTATATATATATATTTTCTTACTATGATATTTTGTAATATGTTTTACATAGATCAATAATTGAATGAACATACAGGGAACAACCCCCCACCCCAGAAACGATCGTAAAATAATGAGTTTTACTATGAATTAATAGTTTTGTGTTTAATTTCATTGTTTTAATATTTCTATTTTGACTGTATCCAATTGAATTATATCGTTGAAAATGTTTGTATTTTAAACTTTGCTTCACGACATCTACATACGGATTACATTGAGTTCTTCATACGGTTTAGATCCTACCATTGATTGGTAGATTTATCTGTGTACACTGCTCCTTTTTTATTGATTTTTTCATTAATTAATATATTTATTTGAGCTCTTATCTTGTCTGATATCCGTATTGCA
Organism: Eledone cirrhosa; assembly: GCA_964016885.1. Lineage (NCBI taxonomy): Eukaryota > Metazoa > Mollusca > Cephalopoda > Octopoda > Eledonidae > Eledone > Eledone cirrhosa. Next base: position 3,113,922 of record OZ024761.1, on the reverse strand, counting down.
ATGGAAAGGCAATACTTAGAAACTTCGTTGAAAAATGTACCAATTCCCTCTAAAGATGAATTCCTTCTTCTTATACAAAAAACTAACTAATTTATTAGAAGAGTTCGTTGGCGGGCATACCACTTCGATAACAAAACCAAAAGGGATGAGATGAACAACTTTTATGACTTTCGCACATATAAAGACCTTCCTCACAATTCTATACTTGAACATTTTGAAAAAGATTTACTAAATATGATTAAACACATCAAATTTAAGAAACACAAATCAAACTTTCAAAAAGAACTGGACTCTACCCTATTTAAACTAAAAAAACTCTAGTAAAATTCATGTCCACTCTGACAAAACTGGTAACTTATACCATATGAACATTGATGAATATAACCAGTTCATTTATAAAGAACTAAGGAAGAACTATAAGAAAACCAGTAGTACAGCGCTCACCTCTATAAACAATAAATCACACACCATAGAACCGAAGATAGAACCGAACTTTTCACACCAAAAAATTCACACTTTAATCTGAAAGATCATAAATCTGACTTCAACTCGAACCCATCGATTAGACCCATATGCCCATCTAAGTCGGACATTGGAGTAATAAGCAAGAAGATTCTTGATAAAATTATCCCACAACTAAGGAAACATGTAAAACTACCGCTATGGGAAAACACTTCCCAAGTTATCAATTGGTTCACCAACATCAAAAATAAGCCTCAGCTTCATTTCTCCAATTCGACATCGATGCATACTATTCATCAATATCCCCCATACTACTGAACAAAGCATTAATTTTCGCCAAAAATAGATCGGACTTAACTATGAATGAAATTAAGATCATCACACACGCCAGACAAACTCTATTGGACTTCCAAGACGAGTATTTGATTAGAAATACTTATAGTGATTTATATGATATTACTATGGGTTCGATGGATTCCGCCCAGGTTACGGACCTTGTGGGCCTCTTCCTCCTACATAATTTGAATTCCTCTTTTCCCCACCTCAAAGGTGGTCTATATCGCGATGACTGTCTTCTTCTAACTAATAATCTTAGTCTCTCAGCAATTGAAAGAAATAAAAAACATATTAGCAAATTCCTCAAAAATTACTATAATCTTACGGTTACTTTTGAAAATAGCACTAAAATGGTAAATTTCCTCGACATCACTTTAGATCTATCAACAGGCACTTACCAACCCTACCACAAACCAACCCAAAACCTCCATTATATACACTCACTATCTAACCATCCAAGTTCCATACTAAAAAATCTAGTGTACAATATCTCACTCAGACTATCTAAATTATCATCTAGTGAAGAAATATTCTATGCACATTATTATAATGAAGCTTAACTAGAAGTGGCTACAAAGATAACATATTTTACATACCTAACACCATGAATACCCCTAGCATACAGCCAACAATAAGCAACAAACACCGTAGAAAACACCAAAAAGTTAGTGCCAGCAATGAAACACCGAAACACCTAGATCCTACCATTACTCCCAATATTAACACGAATGACACAAATTCTCTAAAAATCATCAATCCTAATGAATCCGGATATTTCTATAACTTACCTAATAATTGTTTCTACTTTAGGCACAAGGCCAACAATTACCCACTACATTACTGGTACTTTATTTTATCGACGCCGTAAGGATGAAAGGCAAAGTTAATCTCGGCGGGATTTGAACTCAGACTCTAAAGGGACGTAACTATGCTAGAAAGCATGGCGTCCAACCCTCTACCGATACTGCTAATTCACCCTATAACTTACCTAATAATTGTTTCTACTTTAGGCACAAGGTCATCAATTACACCAGTGTATTACTGGTACTTTATTATATCGACCCCGTAAGGATGAAAGGCAAAGTTAACTACAAACCATACGAAAACACTTAACTCCACTACTCTTAAAAAAACAGTTAATAATAACACCTTATATCTTAATTCTCACAATAAACCTAATCACCTATTTCATCGAACCTTCAATATAACCAAACTACATCCTTGCAATCCAAAAAACTAGAGAAACATATCCAAACTACCGTAGATAACAAGAATGATACCGAAATTCCAGGTCCTATCAATAATGCTCCATTAAAAAAACTCACAATATCCTCTACAAATCAAACAAAAAGCAATAAATCAAAAACTAATACAATTCAAAAATCTACTAAACAATTAGTTCACACCCATAATAACAATCACAATATTATAATTTCATCTGATAACAATATCTACCCTCAAACTTCAATACATACCCAATATAATAAGAGGAAACCTTTTAGAAACCATAAAAGAAATGTAACATGGTATAACGCTCCATTCAACTTGCAAACTATGGGCCCAAATCCTTAAAAATTTGTTTACAATTCTCGATAAGTATTTCCCACCTAACTACAAATACCATCAAATCTTAAACAGAAATACAGTAAAATTTTCTTACTCCACATCGAGCAATATACAACAAAAAATAAGTGCATATAACATCTATAAATGTAAAAAAGCTCCATCTATACCACACACAAGATAACTATGGTAATACTACAACGCCTAACCAGAATATTACTGCATACCCACCTGCTACATCCGCTCACTCACCTCACCAGCACAATACAGCAGACTACAACCAACTACCATATTCCTCATCCTTAATAGGGAATAAGATTTACATACCCAATCTAACCAATAGCGTCCAAAACAACCATGATTCCATAAACGCTATATCAAGTATATTTCACCAACTAGCAACAATTCGGGCCGCAACCACCGTACCGTCAACCCTTCTCTCCCATATAAAAAGGTAAACACAAATACTAACACTATTATTGAGAATATAGATAGCACATCTGAAACTCTATATGCAAACGGTTGTAATTGTAGAATAAAAGATAATTGCCCCTTAAATGGAAATTACTTAATTAATAATATAGTATATAAATGTGTAATCACCACTAAGGACTCTAATCAATCCTATATTGGATCCACTTCTAATCCATTTAAATCGAGATTTTATGCACACACCCACAGTTTCCGAAACACAAAATTAGCTAATACCACTTCTTTAACAGAAGCAGTTAATAATTGTAAATAGAGGAATATTAAATATAACCTAACTTGGAAGATTCTTAAGAAGGCAATTTCTTATCAGGGCAATAGAAGGGAGTGCGGACTGTGTTCCCAAGAAATTTTTGAAATTACTAAATCGAAGGACACTCTATTAAATAAAAGACAAGAATTAATTTTAGTATGTAACCATAAAATTAGAAGGACATTCAAATATTATAAATACAACTAAACAAATATAGAAAATGATATAGGTGAACAAATGTGTGAGTATATGTGTGTGTGTGTGAATATGTATATCTGTGTGTGTATATGTATGTATATGCATAAATGTATGACTATATATATAGATATGTGTGAGTGTACATGTATATGTGTGTATGAATATAGTAAGTGTATGTGTGTGTGCATGTATGTATATGTGTATATATGTGTGTACGTATACGTATGTATGTGTACATATATGCGTATGTATATCTATGTATACATGTATATATATATATATATATATATATATATATATATAAATTTTCTGCTACTAGAATTAATCCATAGATTTAATCCTATATCTCATCCCTATAACTGTTTTAAGTCATTAACTATAATTAGCACTATATATTACATTATTTTCAATAATCTAACAACATTTTAAACTAATATCCTTTTAAACCTCATTTAAAAAAAACCAGATTATTAATGGAGATTCTTATTCGAATATATAATTCCCTACACTATATAATTCTAACGCAATACAATACTTACGCAAACCTTAATATCTTCTTACCTATATAATATTTTATCTATATTATATCTAAATTTCAATTCC
>OZ024761.1:3092518-3102518 GCA_964016885.1 Eledone cirrhosa | reverse complement strand
CGACCCTCTACCGATACTGCTATAAATAATGCAAACGAATATTTAGTGCAATCTTTGTACACATAAAACTATGCTGATAATGAAGGAAAACACTGAACAGGATGTAGTTATACAAATGATTAAAGACAATACACGTTGCAAATCTGTAAAAAAAACAGGCAGTTTTGCTAAAGTACAAAAAGTTGTAATGAAAGCAGAGTTGTATTCAAACAAAAATACAATGAGAGTAGAATAAGAGAAAATCTATTCTTTGAGAGCATCCTTTGCTGTGTATGGTTAAATTTTTAACTTATAATCCAAAATATCCTGCATGACATATTCATTGGTATGTTTTGTAATGACTAAGGTGAAGTGAAGGCAGAGCTGTGATAAGTGTTTTTGTTAACACTAAAGCACTTCGGAACAAACGCAAAGAGATTATCTCGACTGCCAACTCATAAGCAGGCAACGTAGAATTGTCCGTGCGAAAAGCAAGGTTCATCCAAGTGAATTCCAGCGACGGACAGAGTTTGACCTTGCGACTTGTTTATGGACATCGCAAAGGCAACACGAAGGGGAAATTGGGTTCGGCGAAAGGAGAAGGGAGTATCCACGCCTGATGTAGTCAGGCTAAATTTTGTTATTATCACATCCTCGCCTTTTCCACATCCGGATAGAATGGTAGCGTCAATACTAAGTGGAAACAGTTTTTTAACCACAAGGCGTGTACCATTGAATAGTTTTGGAGGAGTGATAATATCTCAGCAAAATAACTGGCGTTCCCTCTCTCAGAACCAATGTATTAGGAGGTAAACCAGGAGGATTTAAAGAATTTAGAAATTCAACTGGATAATTGACCGCATCCTGTGGATCACATACAGTATCAATAGATTTATATATCCGTGGACATCCAGGAAGAAGCTGAAGAAGCCGATCGTTAATACAGCTAACCGTGATATTTTTGGGTGCAAGAATGGCTCTTTCGCATAGCCAATCAAGACTCGTATAGTTATCACGCAAGTTCGGGAATACACTCGCCTTCAGATCATCGACAGTTTCAACTACATTGCAGATGCGATCAATTGCTATGTCTCCATCTGTATCCGGAGGTAGGTTACCATCTCCTATTGTAAGAATGTCTCCAGAAAATGTTTCCAGAAAATGTTGATGACAGAGGGTCCCCATGCAACCTTGCACGCATGTTGGTAGTTAGTCTTAATGATGTCACTTGTCGCCACAATGGTGAAGATTTAAGACATGCATTTACCGAATCTGCTCTTGTTCCTTTCGGTATTATAGGAAGAGTCTGTCTGAAGTCTCCTGATAACAGAAGGGTGACACCCCCCATAACATCACTGCAATCCCGTATGTCTTGCAAAGACCTGTCTAGTGCCTCAAGAGCACCTTTGTGCACCATTGTGCACTCATCTCAAACAATAAGGTGACACCTTCGCAGCAGATGAGCCCTTTCGGAGTCTTTGGTGATATGACAAGTAGGAGTTTCCAATTTTGCCAAATCAAGGGGCAATTTAAAAACTGAATGTGCCGTCCTTCCACCAGGGAGCAAAGTTGCTGCGATTCCAGAGGACGTAACTGCTATTGCTATGTCCTTATTCTGTCTAACCTTTACAAGAAGAAGTTTAGTAACGAAAGTTTTACCTGCCCCCCCCCCCCCCGAGCATCAAGGAAAAATATGCCACCTCTTCTTTGAAATACCGATTCAGCTAGAAACGTTGGCTCATTATCTGTGACGTAGAGGCCGAGATCATGGATGTCATAAGAAGTCTCCTGTATGATATCTGTGGGAAGTTTGTTTGAGTCCGTGCGATGAGTTTCTGGTAAACCGTAGTCACGTAAAACCTTTCCTCCAATCAGAGCTAACTTGTCCTCAATATCAACAAGAGCTCTGTTGTATAATTCATTACTAAAGCCGACCTCTATTTCTGAAAGCAGCAATTGTGCTTGGTGTCTGTAGTCGTCTGGTAGTTCATCCCTATATTTCATTCACAAGAACAGAGGATCAGATAAGTTGCACGAGTGCAAAAGTACCGCAAATAAATTTCTTAGGCTGGCAGGTGAATGTGAAAGAGCAACTTCCGCCATCGTTGCATCCCACTGCGAACCATCTTCCAGCAATCCACACGTCAAACATGCCTTTGTGTATGTTGGAAGAATTTGTCCGTCTAACGTTCGGAGATCATCAAAGCAGGTAGGTCCTCTGACCTCATGTAGTAGCATGCGAAGATGGAAGCACTCGTGTTGGTTTGGGGGCACAGTATAAACTCTGCCCAAGCACTCGTTGAACTTGATGCCTGGATAACCTTCGACACACTGCCCTGTTTTTCTTCGCTTCCATGTATTTTTGTCCCAGGTATAGTAAGATGGGACTTGTGGATATAGTAAGGTTTTAGCAAATGGATCTTCTTGACATAGTTTAAAGAAAGCGGTAAGAGTAGTATCCTTTGGTTCTTGTGCTAACTGAGCAGCTGATGCATTCGTAAAATATACTCTCTGACCGTTCTCCAGGTGCACTTGGAGTTTTTGAACAGCAGGATGCCGTTGATGTATAGAAAATCCGAAAATTCGCCAGAACGCTTCATTAGAGCTAATGTATCTTCCAGTTTGGTACTGGGCCACTTCATCTCGGCTGTTTTCCCGAAGTAATCCAAACGTAGCAGCATCAGAGCCTTTATTAATGTACTTGCAAATCTAATTTATAGATTTAGAAGCTTTACAGTAAAATTAAAAATATACTGGCAAAACTTAAAAAATCCTTTGAATAACTACATCCTGTTCAGTATGTTCCTTCATTGTCAAAAAAGTTTGATGTGTACGAATACAGCTGGAAGTATAGATGATGCCTGCCTCAAATGTGGACGAAATTACTTTAAAAATGTAAAAGTTGTAGGTCCCAATGGTTTGAATGGAAAGTCCCATAAGGATTGTTCTAAAAGTAAACAAACCATCATCAAAATCTCGTCAATTCGAGACTGCTGCGAGATTAGTCCCTTACCGCGAAAATTAACACTTAATATAGTGAAACAAGTTAAAACAAGTGTTTTTTTTAAACTTTGAAAGCGCAACAAATTTTTTTTTTTGTATCAACATGGCTTCTGAAAGTAGCGATACCGACTTTGAAGGTTTTACACACGACAACATTCAGAATAAACAAGAAACAAACGATAATATTAGTGATTTATCTTCAAATGAATCTGATGTTTATATTTCTGAAATTTCGTCCGACGATGATTGTTGTTTTGAAAGTGAAAACGAAGGTCTCCATGTCTCCCCTCTCTCACTCTCTTTATAAGGATTGTCAATAAAGTTTGTTATCTCCCTTACATCATGCACTTTAGAAAAAATAATTTTGCTATCGATTTTTTATTGCTCAACGTGGGTCGATTTGAAAATTGTTTGTGATGTGACCATCTTAGCGATAGGTGCAACGTGCACAGAAAATTTGGTCAAATTCGGTTGGGAATTGTAAAAGCCTTAGGTATCCAAAGTTGTACACAGACACACACACATGCTCGCTTTTATATATATATATATATATATATATATTTGATGTATAATAAACAACACAGTATAATTACCTCATTACTCGAGGTATTCCGAATAGCACGAACACAAGAGACGTCCGCATTCGTTCGTCATCTGGTAATGAGGTAATTATACTGTGTTGTTTATTATACATTAAATATTTAGCTCTGTAACTTACATAGAGCACTCTTTATTCCTTTTACTTTTTCAACTGAAACCTTAACACACACACATATATATATATATATATATATGTGTGTGTGTGTGTGTGTGTGTGTGTGTAATTAATGGAACACAAATAACAATAATGATAAATAAGTGGATGAACGAAGGTGGCGGCGGCGGCGAAAGAATGAAAGAAACTATTATTGAGGTTAATGAAGTAAATTGGACATTCATGGGGCGAACGGCTTGGGTGTGAGGGTGGTAGGGGAGGTATCAGAAGGGGGAGGAGGAGGTTGGTGGATTACTTAGAGGAGGGGGAGGAGGGTGTATACGGAAGGGAAAGGAGAATGTTGGTGATGATGATGGTGGTGATGGTGGTGATGGTGATTGTGGGGGGGAGTGATAATGATTGTTGTGGTGATGATGGTGGTGATGATGGTGGTGATGATGGTGGTATGGTGGTGTGGTGGTGGTGGTGGTATGGTGGTGTGGTGGTGGTGATGGTGGTGGTGATGATGGTGGTGGTGATGATGGTGGTGATGGTGATGGGAGAAGTGATAATAATGGTTGTGGTGATGATGGGGTGATAGTGATGGTGGTGGTGATGGTGGTGGTAGTGGTGGTAATGGTGGTAGTAGTGGTGATGGTGGTGGTGGTGGTAGGGGGTAGTGGTGGTGGTGGTGGGGTGTAGTGGTGGTGGTAGGGGGTGTAGTGGTGGTGGTAGGGGGTATAGTGGTGGTGGTAGGGGGTATAGTGGTGGTGGTGTGGTGGGGGTGATGAAGGAGTAAAAAATCAAAAAAGCATCAAATAACAAAAAAAAAAAAAAGTTTAAGAATCAAGTCATGACCTGAACAACGTTGAAACATGAGAACTACGTTTAAGACCCAGTTGCTGTGTGTGTGTGGCTGTGTGTGTGTGGCTGTGTGTGACTGAGAAGCTGTGTGAGTGTGTGTGCGTATGTGTGTATGTGCGTGTGACTGTATGTGTATGTGTATGGGACTGTGCATGTACGCGCGCGTGTGTCTATGTGTGTGTGTGTGTGTGAGTGAGTATGTGTGTCTATGTGTGTGTGTGCCCGTGTGTCCTGTCTGTGTTTATGTCCCATTTCCTGTGTGTATGTCTGTGTGTGCGTGTGTGAGTGGCTGTGTGTGTATGCGTGTCTGTGTGTATGCGTGTGTGCCTGTGCGTGTGCCTCTGCATGTGTGTGCGTGTGTGTCTGTATATATGTGTGTGTGTCTGTGCCTCTGTATATATGTATGTGTGCGTGTATGTGTGCGTGTGCGTGTGCGTGCGTGTGTGCCTCTGTATATGTGTATGTGTATGTGTATGTGTGTGTGTGTATATGTGTATGTGTGTGTCTGTGCCTCTGTGTATGTGTATGTGTGCGTGTGTCTGTGCCTCTGTATATATGTGTGTGTGTATGTGTGTGTGTCTGTGCCTCTGTATATGTGTATATGTATGTGTGTGTATGTGTATGTGTATGTGTGTATGTCTATGCGACGCGAGAGTTCCAGCTGTTTTTACAATCAGCAGTAAATGTGTCATTGTAACATTTCCTGTTTAACAGTTTTGTCACCAGATGTCCTTACACCACTACCAACATATTGTAATTGTTGTGGGCGTATGTCAGGTACCTCCTGTAGTCTGTGACACACCGGATTCTCTCCATCATTAGTTCACTCTTACATTATTATAATACATGAGATGGCTGACTAATAACAACTGCTTTCTCTCTCATTTTATATTCCGATGAAGGACTAACTTCCGAAACATTAAGACACTTTCCAACTCGTTCAAATGTTAAACTAAAAAGACATAGTATTGTATCTTTATACTGTGTTATTTATCCCTAGGGCGGTGGATTGGCAGAATCGGTAGAGGGTCGGACACCATGCTTTCCAGCATATAGTATGTCCCTTTACGGCCTGAGTAGAAAACCCACCGAGGTTAACTTTGCCTTTCATTCTCACGAGGTCTATAAAATAAAGTACCAGTAATGCACTGGGATAATTGCTGGCCTTGTGCCAGAAAGTAGAAACATTTATCCTTGTTGACATTCTATATGTATATAAAGACTAAAGACCATTATCGGTGACGAATGACCATGGATGTTGCACACAGAAAGTTCCCTCCGAAAAAGAAGTCCAAGTAAGGTTTTTTTTGGAAAACCTACGAGAGTGTATGACATAGCCATATCGTGTATGCATGTAAGTGTATATATACATATAAATGTAATCTGAGTTTTTCGAATATTAATAATAACATTCGATTCGTTTGCAATTATGCAAACAAGCCTCAATTGTATAGCCATGACAGGTGAACAGTGAGCTGTACTGATGAAGGGTGATACCCAGAAACATTAGTGTCTGCAGTTCTGTTCACATGCCAACACAAGAGCAAGGGTTCATGAAGGGTTCATGAAGGGTTCATTCTACTGACATGGCTATAAAATTGAGGCTTGTTTGTATAATTGCAAACGAATCGAATGTTGTTATTAACATTGGAAAAACTCAGATTACATTTATTGTATTCAGCCATGTAGAGCGAAAATTTTCTTTTTTATATATATATATATATATATATATATATATATAGTCACAAAAACAAGATGGTGTAAAATAGAACAAAGGAGAGACAACATAGCGACAACAGTAGTCACTGAGGAGGTCACAGAAGGTGTGACCAAAGAGCTTCGGTGACAATCAACAACTAAACAACCATCAGGCTATTAAGCTAATTTTCAGTCGCTTATCGGCTCGAAAAACTGGGGTAAAATCTCCGGTTTAATGAGCTTCGGTACTCGAGACAAACTTTAGACTTTTAGACAAGTACTAGAGTCGAATTAATCGACTTTCCCCTCCCCTAAAATTGCTGGCCTTGTGTCTAAACTAGAAGCCATTATTCTATGTCACTTCCAATAGACGAAATACACATTTCTATGACCTCAATTTGCATATCTCTCAGAAGAAATTCATGGGCAATTTTTATTTCTACTATTCCAAGAATAATCCATTACTTCATTTCTGTAATCATTTTAATTTACCTCTGCTATTTAAATATGTAAGGTAGATATATTTATATTAGATTGACCTCTGGTATTTTAATATATAAAGTAGTTATATTTATATTAGAGTGATCTGAGGTATTATAATATGTAAAGTAGTTATATTTATATTCGTCAGTCTTTTAGTTGTTTATCTCACATATATGCTTCAAAACATCGAAAGCTAGCAGACATTTGTTTATATAACTTGGAAAGTAACTGTATAATCTAGTCTCGTTTAAAGTGTCGCGTTCGGAGGTTTGTCAGGCACGTACTTATCCCGGTTTCGTGGTGTGAAGGGACTGAGAGCACAATGCCTTCCCCTGGACAGGTTGTCAGTCCATCGCTGTGTTAATTAACCCTCCAGTTATTACTGGTACATATTTTCAGTTGAGTATACTGGGGCAAAGTGAAATGAAGTGTTTTGCTCAAGAACACAACACACAACGAAGTCCTGTCCAGCGAAGCCACGACATTATGATCGTAAGTCCAACATCGTTACCACTACACACCACGCCGCTCCGACGGTATAAGCACTATAATATATATTTTAGTCGTGAAATCCTGACGTTTGATAACATATTAGATAAAGTGCATTTGAGTAAAGCATTAAAATTCTTTTCATATTTAGCTTTGTGGCCTACTAACAATGCATCAATATTTTATTAGTTGTTGCTACATCAAATAGAATTCCTATTATATTATCAAATACACGCTCAATAATATACCTTCTCACGACAATACATCAAAAAGCGGTCAAGTTAGTCTCATTCCTTTCCGTCTTTCCTTTAGAAAGTATATCTACATAATTGATATATTAGAATAACTTTATACATAATAGATAAGAGTATCATAACTAGGGCTATGTCAATGTTCTTATACTTGTCATAACGTTGTTTACATTGTTCGTAGAGATATCTAAAATTCTTAGCTTTGGCAGCTTAAAATATCCATTACATACTGACGAGTACCCATGTAAAACGAAACTAGTTGGTTCCATTCACATACTAAGCTGCCAAACGTCACTAAATATTGGTTTATTAAACATATGGTATATGACTACACCCGTGTGTGTATATATATATATATATATAATACAATTGGAGGGAACATAATAGTACCACTGATGATGTTGCAGATGTGCAACGAAAGAACTTTGTTAGACTATATATGTATATATATATATATATATATATATATATATATATATATATATATATATATATATATTTTTAACCGTTGGTCAATCAATGATACACATCGATTGCCAAATATATTAACTATGGAGATATAAGAGATACAGAAGCGAAAACCAACCAAACAGTGAGTGTGTTCTGTTATCATTTCTGGCAATATTATTACAACAATATGACCCCCCCCCCAAGTGTAACAATATATATATATATATATATATATATATATATATAAATGTATGTATAGTATATTTGGCAATATACCGTATGTTTAATTAAAAACATTTAGCAGACCATTCGCTATCAATTTTAAAGTAGTCACTTATTTTCAGCAAAGGTAGGGAGAGAGGCTGACAGTGTTTCTCGCTGTTTGGCGTTTATCAAAACCACACACTCCCTGCTTCCACCGAAAATTATAGAAGCTGGATTCTTATAGAATTCCAATAATAATCAGGAGCTGATTATACAGAGCGAATGCCGGTCCAGCAAGAAATAGGTATTAGTATTGGTTTTCTGAAATAGCGATGTATACATAAATGTATGTATAGTATTTTTGGCAATATACCGTAGGTATATATGCATTTAAAAAAAGAAAAAGTCGTTTTCATTATATGCATTTAAAAAAAGAAAAAGTCGTTTTCAAACGATGGTTACAGTATATTGAACGTTCTCTTTATTGTAACCATCGTTTGAAAACGACTTTTTCTTTTTTTAAATGCATATAATGTTACCTTTTACACCACCGTTTACAAATTTCTGTTTTATATGTTTATACACAGGATATGGCTTTCTATAATAATAGTACTAAACACTGTTTTTCTGGACCCTTTTAGAAATAACCTGCTACTATAATAGCCCTAATAACCTGTCTGTGACACTGCACCACTTTGACCCCTTTAACTAAATTTTGTCCGAACACCACCACTAGAAGAATTTACTTCCCCGCCAACCCTAACACGCCTCATTAAGCTAACTGCTGCCAAAACATTCTCTCCTCGCAATCTCTACTAGTCTGACAGTCTTAAATCCTAAAACTCCCTCCAGCTTACTCACATCCCTCTTCCCCTTCTCTTCCTACCTCATTCTTTATCTTTTATCTAGTGTATAAAATATTTTCATATCATTCCAATACAAAGGGCTGATGACATGGTGTGTTTGCTTACAGTGTACCTTCGGTTTATGATAATATTTTTATATTATTCAAATAGCGAGGTATAGGTAACCCATACACTATAGAAACAATTGTTACCTAATAAATTCTATATACCCGCATTTCCATTTCGTAAACTTCTTCTTATATATATATATATATATATATATATATATATATATATACACATATATATATATATTGTTTATTGCCTCTGTAATTTGTCTAAACATTGCGTCTTATCTGTGTGTAGATTCTATTTTTATTTCTATGTTCTCTAATTTACCCTTATGTTCTATTTTAGCATGTTGGTAGTGTACAGATGATTCTTTACTATCTTGAAGGTCTCACCAGTGTTCATTTATCCGTTCCCCTACACTACGAGCTGTCTCACCTATGTACACTATATTTTTGTCTCTACATTGTCCTTCAGTACATCTTATGCTATATACTACATTTCTAGTTTTACAGTTAATATGGGGGCTTAATTTACAGGTTATACATTTCTTACCTATACAGGGGGTCTTTGAAAAGGGTATGTCTTGCTAATAAGTGTTTTTATGGAGGTACCTGGTCTTTCTACTATCTTAATATTGAGTTTATGTTTATCTCGGGCCCTTCTAAATTTGTAAGCTAATTCACCTTTAGGGGTTGTATCGATGAACATTACACTCTGGTATTTATTGCTATCATACCATGAGTTTATTCTATTAGCCTTATTCGTAGTTCCTTCTATTCTATTCCAAAATTTGCTCCTATACAAGGGGCAGGTCCCATTTGTGTCATTATTTACCATTTTTTCTCATTTGGTTCTGGCTCCTCTATACACTCTGATTTTATCTCTCTGATTGTAACCAGAGAACTGCATACGGTGGATGAAGTGTTGTATGTGTCTCTCTAGTTCTTCGGGGTTGCACATGCGGGACA
>OZ024761.1:3057518-3072518 GCA_964016885.1 Eledone cirrhosa | reverse complement strand
GTTTCATCGTAACAATTCACTAAATAATGTCTGATTCATGCACAAGGCCGGCAATGGAGGGGGGGGGGGGGATTAAATCAACCTCCGTGGGTGACTGCTACTTTATTTTATCGACAGGGTGGTGAATTGGCAGTATCGGTAGAGGGCCGGACATGCTTTCCAGCGTAGTTACGTCCCTTTACGATCTGAGTTCAAATCCCGCTGAGGTTAACTTTGCCTTTCATCCTTCCAGGGTCGATAAAATAAAGTACCAGTAATGCACTGGGTAATTGCTGGCCTTGTGCCTAAAGTACAAACTTTATTTTATTGACCCAGTAAGGTTGAAAGGCAAAGCTAACCTCGGCGGGATTTGAACACAGAACGTAAAGAGCCGTAACTCTATGCTGTAAAGCATGGTGTCAGACGCTCTACCAGTTACTGCCAATCCACCGTCATTTCACTTAAGTGTTTCTACTTTTGGCACAAGGCCAGCAATTAATTCCAGCGTATTACTGGTACTTTATTTTATCGACCCAGTAAGGATGAAAGGCAAAGTTAACCTCGGCGGGATTTGAACTCAGATCATAAAGGGAGGTAACTATGCTTCAAAGCATGGCATCCGACGCTCTGCGGATTACTGCCAATCCACCGCCAATTCACTAAATAGTATAGTCTAATAACGGTGTGTATAAACCAATTGAACGAAAACGATGAGTTTCAGCACACTTGGTTGGGTTCATTGGCGTAATGGTAACGTACTTGTCCAGCAAACAAAAGATGTGGGTTCGAATACCATGTGTGTTGATACTCATTTTTCCCCGTCCAGTGGGTTTATGCGTGCGTGCGTGCGTGCGTGCGTGTGTGTGTGTGTGTGTGTTTGTGTGTGTGTAAAGGGGAAGAGAAATAACACAACCGGTACAGTATATGGAAGGATTATATTAGTTTAACGCTTGGACTAGCGGACTCTCAAACACATGACAGTGTACATACAGTACATCTAATGCAAGACATGAACAAAGATCATAAAGAAGTTATGGAGAAGTCGTTAAAAACTAATTCGCATTTTTCCCAACCGGAGAATATTTTACTGACTATGCTCAATGATGGAAGATGACAAATTAGGGAAGTAGCAATTCAGCGAATTATTAAAGCATAAACTTTTCCCTGAAGAATTAAGAAATTTCAAACTACCATGCAAAATTAATTTTGAGGCACAGGGTAATGTTTGACTTGATTAACTGGGGAAATAAAGTTATAACATCCCCTCCAGTTTTACGGAACTTTACAAATGTTCATCTTCTTAAAGCTCGTTCAGGACCATTAAAAGCAATATCTCCACCCTGTCATAGCCAAGGATTCGAGCATGCTTTCAATTTAGTGACAAAAGCTTCTGAAGTCAGAATAGGCTACGAAAATAGGCACACATTCATATTAAATGTACAGAAATCAAGTCAAAGCTTACTTCACTTTGACTGAAAAAGACAATGGGCATTTAATTAAATAGTAAATACTATTAATGCTTATTTCATGGTGTTCACTCTTCATGTATTTTGTTTGAGGTTCGTGCATAGTTTTTTTTATTGCATATCATAATAGTCATTAAGAATTTATACGTTGAAAGTGCTTTTTTAAATATAGGCTTTTTTATATTAAAAAAATTAATACAAACTATATAAATAAATAGATTCCAATAACTGTTTTTTTCAGGTGAGGGAGGAGGGGTTGCATATAATTTATAAAAAGTTATATAGGTAATATTTAACTAATACAAAGTTAATAGCATTAAAACAAGTTTACAGTTCCTTAAATTTTCACTATTCAAAACGTAGAATTGGGGGACGGAGGTATGCGAGGGGTAGGGGTGATCGCATACTTAAAAATTTAATCTATTTCTCACATCAAAATGAACAAGCACTATGTGGAATCAGAATATAAAATTTCGACCCCTTCCGCCTAATATCTCTCTCTCTCTCTCTGTATATATATATATATATATATATATATACTAGCAGAAGTACCCGGCGTTGCCCGGGTGTAAGTCGACCTTTGCTCTGTTGATAAAATGTGTGAAAGTTACTTCCCGCGTATCACAGGTGCAAAAACCTTCGAACCTCAAGGAAAAAAGAGGTTAGTAGACGCAGGTGTGTAATTTAGACCTACGCAGCATCATCGTGCAGTTTTGTTGTTTATGGCCTAGAATGAGGGCCGGTTAAACGCGGCAGAAAAATAGGCCATGCTGATGATGTTTAGGGGCGTCGCAGGGAATAGATGCGACGTTGTGAGTCAATTGTGAGGACAGTGGAAGGGTGTCTGATCGTTTGAGAAGACGCGATGCTACACAGGATGCTTCACGGCCATAATTGACAGAAAGGCATGTCAGGAGAAAGGAAAGAGTTGCTATTCATCCTTTGCTTAGCATGATGAACATGTAATTAAAAAGATTTACCATGGACTATCGTGCACGTTGGTATTGTGTTTAGCCTGCGAAAATCGATGGTCAAATGGAGCAACAATAATCCATGCTGATGACGTTTAAGTGGGTGGCAAGGAATTGATGTGTCATAGATAGCCATGGAGTCTTGAAAGAGCACGGCGGTCAGGCGAAAGAAAGGGCCGAGGAGAGGATGGTGGCTGACAGTGCATGGATGCGGCATCCTGAGGCATAACGATGCAGTGGGACGACGGCCAGCAGGCAAGGAAGAGGGCAGGGTGGACGGTCGCAAGGATGCGCCTTGGTTAGGCATGGCAGTCTTGAAGGAGCACGGCGGGCAGGAAAAATAAAAGGCTGAGGAGGGGATGGTGGCTGTCAGATCATGGATGCGGCATGGTGAGGCATAACGATGCAGTGGGTCGACGGCGTGCATGGCACTCGTGGAGGACCAAGGCGTGCGGGTAAGGGAAAGGGCAGGGGAGGGCATGGCGGCTGACAGAGCATTGATGCGGCATCGTAAGGCATGACGATGCAGTGGGACGACGGCGTGCAGGGAAGGGAGAGGGAAGGACTTGATGGTGGCAGGGATGCGGCTTGGTTAGGTATGGCAGTTTTGAAGGAGTACGGCGGGCAGGCAAAAGAAAGGGCTCAGGAGGGGATGGTGGCCGACAGGGCAGTAATGCGGCATGGTGAGGCATGACGATGCAGTGGGACGACGGCGTGCAGGGAAAGGAGAGGGCAGGGGTTGACGATGGCAGGGATGCGGCTTGGTCAGGCATGGAAGTTTTGAGCTCGTCCGGGGTGTAGGCAATGGAAATGGGCAGGGGTGGACGGTTGCAGGGATTCGGCATGTTGAGCCGTGGCAGTCCTTAGGGACCACGGAGGGCAGGCAATGGAAAGGGCCGGGGAATCAATTGCTGCTGACAAGGTAGAGATGCGCATGGTGATTCACAACGATGCAGTGGGTCGACGGCGTGCAGGGGAGGGAGAGGGCAGGGGTTGACGGATGCCTCATTATGCTACGGGAATGAAGAGAGCGCATGGAGGCTCGATGATCGCTTGAGAAGACTGGGCGCAATTCAGGATGATGCGTGGCGGTATAGTCTTGATAGTCCTTATATAAGAAATGGAAGAATCGGCATAAAAGGTTTGCTGAATATGGTGAGCGTTAATTTAAAGAGACTTACGGTGGATAATCCTGATAGATTGAATGTTTTTTGCATGTCGGGGATCGCAACAAATGGAAGCAAGGAGATTGGCGTTTTTTTGTTGCCGGATTTTTCCCACGTTGATCCCCGCATCAAAATACATACCGACGTCAAATTACATTGGAATCTTTAATGTAGCCCACGTTCATCCTCGGATCAAAATACACACTTGCGTCGAGTTTCATCGAGACCGGACGATTTTTGAAAATATCGATTTTTGGCTTCTGGGGGCTCGATTATCGATTTTTCGAAAATTTCAAGTTGCATATTCCAATCTACTGATCGAGTTTTATATGTGTCAAGTTTCATGAAAATCGGCTGATCTTCTGAATCGGATGATCTTTTGAAACTTTTTTTTAGTTTCAGAAGATCCCGTTAAGGGTGAAAGCAGCGATTCTTTGCTTAAACTTTAATCTGTTATTTTAATAAATATTTGCTCTACGGTTCTTATATATTTGATATATATTTATCCTTATCGAGCAGCCCTCTTTGGATTTTAGTCTTCACATCTATTATTACTATATATATATTGGCAAAGTAAAAAACAATAACAAGGAGTGCAGTTACGAACAGTGTTGGTATTAGGTTCACGCTTGATATATATATATATATATATATATATATATATATATATATATATACAATATTAAATAAATGGAAAACTATATTTATAAAACCATATTTATTTCATTATATATATTTCGGGGATATCATATTAACAATATGTTATGCCTTCATCAGACAAAATACAATATAAACAGTTTTATAGATAAATATATTCGACATACCGTAATAAACATCAACTTCATTTGAAGAGGTTTACTCTATCAGTTGTAACCCAACAATTTTAAATATAACTTTACATGTATATATATATATATATATATATATATATATATATATAGAGAGAGAGAGAGAGAGAGAGTGTGTGTGTGTGCATACATATACAAAGATACATACAAACACAGAAATACACAGATAGGCTCATGCACATTCACATACATGCAGATACCCTTGCAAACAACTCACATATACTGACACGGAGAAGTCCAATCCATTGGCAGGTAAAGTTACAATCGTGACTAAATGGAACAAAGTTCGTATGTTTATGCGAGAAGGCGCGTGCAGGCAAACAAAAGTTAAAATAAATAGAAAGATGCTCACATACCCTCACAAGAGATGTATATCCACTGGTGTTGTTATGGCCGCAGGGCACATTGCTGCTGTATGTCAGAGCCCTACGGTACATGCACCTCTATTATCATGGCGTTACAGATTAAAGTGGGTAGATATAACTTGGAGTGGGTCAACGAATGCATGACTCTAATCTGGGCCAGATGTGAAGATAGCAGTGAACATCAAACATAGGCAGAGCGGTAATTCCCAGTGACGAGAACCGTGATAACGAGAATGGCTAGAACGAGAACGGCGAGAAGAAGGACGGTGAGGGCGAGAACAAGAATGGTAATGGCGAGAAAGAGAACGGCGATAACTAGGATGGTGATGGCGAGAACGGCGATAACTAGGATGGTGAGAACGAGAACGGCGATAATTAGGATGGTGAGAACGAGAACGGCGATAATTAGGACGGTGATGCCGAGAACAAAAACGACGACGGCGGCGAGAACAAGACCGGCATTTGGATAATTTATTGATTTACTTATTTCTCTTTCTTTCATTCAGTAACCACGTCTTTTTTAACACCTTTGATTCTCTTGGGAGTTTTTATTTTACCGATCTCTATTTCAGTTTGAATGGCTCTGAATATTTCATCTTAAATTTATATAATTTGTTAGAAATATATAAAATATAAACTATAAAAATAATTTTTTTCTTTTTCAATATTATTTTTTCTACTGCAAACATATCAGACAAGTTTGTGTCCTGAATTAAAATTATGGAATTATTTAAGAGATCTAAATTTAGAAGTGTATTTTCTGGCCACCCTCTCTCACAAATCAACCATACTTAGTTTGCTACTTGTTCAATAACTTCATTATTATATCCTAAGTCTTTCAAAACCTACTTCAATACAATATGGAAGTCTCGGGTGGTAGAAAAAAAAAAAAAACGATATTTTAATATGGTAGACAGTATTTTCTCTATAATATAGCAACAATAGAAAATATACAGTTTTCAATATGAATAGCGCAACGGCTGAAATATATTTTCAGGTAGAATTTTGTTGATAAACTAACAGTAAATTATACAGTGGTGTTTACAACGGGTTATACATACTGCAAGAGAGACGATAATCGATGATAATACAGTACCTGAAGTAGATTGATCCATTAGAAAAACAAACTCAGTGATCAATCAAATATAATTGGTAATATTGGTTTCATTAATTTCAAGTATTGTCACATTTTATTTACAATTTTAGTGTTAAGTAATATCGTGTTGAATCGATAATAGAAGGAGAGAGAAGAGATTGTGCAGGAGGAACAGATGGTCCGCGTCAGAAGATTATGACCAATGATTGAAATGTCGAATCACAAATGCTATATATTATTATATTGATATTTAATGTTCACATGATAATTGTTCATTATTTATTGGCAGAATCGGTAGAGCGTCAGACACCATGCTTCACGGCATAGAGTTATGTCCCTTTATATTCTGAGTTCAAATCCCGCCGAGGTTAACTTTGCCTTTTCATCCTTACGGGGTTGATAAAATAAAGTACCAGTAATGCACTGGGGTCGACTTAATCGACTTTCCCCTCCCCTTCAAATTACTGGCCTTGTGCCTAAAGTAGAAATCATTATTATTATCTGTTAGACACGCAGTGACTAACAACAGAATGTTTTAAGTCTGCGTGTCTGTGTTGTTGTTTGATGATAACATTGTGTGTGACATACATGCGTAGCTTGTGAATAAAAAATTCAAGGGGTATCGCTGGCCGTGGTGATGCCTCCCAAACATCTTTTGTAATGTATCGTCTTATTGGCTAATTTCATCGTCTTATTGGTTAATCAACCAACGAGAGTAATTGTTGCTCAAAAGCATCCGCCACTTTGATTCCACGTTTATTTATCGTTTCGCTTTCGAATCTTCCTCCAATATTTCGTCGTTTATCATCAAAATATTTTTCTCGTTTTGGTAAGTTATATTGTTAATTTATATATGATTTTTTAAATTTATATTAACTATTAAAAGTCTGAAAATATTTGTATACATCTTACAATAATATTTATAAGATCATTTATAAAATAACAATTATATAATCTAATTACATTACAACGATAATTTATTATTAATATATATCATATTTAACTAGAGTTATTACAAGCGTAATAAAAAATTATTCAACTAGACCTGAAAAATGCCCAAGCTCAAAAGAGCCACAGGATGTTATAATAAACCTTCAAAAGTGTGCGACTAGAGTTGTTGCTCAAAAATATTGTAATCATTATCTATCGTACACTCTGTGGCATCCTTTTATAAAAAAAAGAGACTCATAACGAACTCAAGACGACACGATAATTACACCGTGTAACATATATTTTGTTCCCCGGTTCTAAATGTAATCCTCGTTTGTTATATCCCATTATTATAAGAAAACACTATTATTTAATCAGAAGTTTGGGTTTGTGGTGAGGAGTTTGATATTTCGAAATTTTCATATTTTTCAAGAAAAAACACATTTTTTAAAAATTTATCAGTTCATATAATTAAATCAACAGAGTATATATTTATTTTATTACACAAGCTTATCAAAAGCAAACAAGTAAAAACAAATAACACTTATAAAGCAACTTATACACGTCAGAAATGACTGGATTTCCTGGATTTGCGGTTGTAGTCCAGGTTACAATTCTCTAACCACTCAGCCACACGCCTTCACATATAAAACACGTATTAATTGTTTACATTTCTAATATGAGTTACGAAGGATGTTGATTTTACATGTTACATAAACTTGAACCGTTAAGATCCCCTTCCTGGATATGTCAATATTTATAAAACTTCGTATTTTATCTGATGAGAGCGTACCAAAGTTTTGGTACCCTTGAAATATATAATTTCCATTTATTAATATCATTGATATAACTATATATAACTATATATATATATATATATATATATATATATATATATATATATATATAAATATATACTGTATATATATATATATATATATATATATATATATATAAATATATACTGTATATATACTGTATATATATATATATATATATATATATATATACTGTATATATACTGTATATATATATATATATATATATATATATATATATATATATATGTATATATATATATATATATATATATATATAAATATATACTGTATATATACTGTATATATATATATATATATATATATATATATATATAAATATATACTGTATATATACTGTATATATATATATATATATATATATATATATATATATATATGTATATATATATATATATATATATATATATATATAATATATATATATATATATAATATATATATATATATATACTGTATATATACTGTATATATATATATATATATATATATATATATATACTGTATATATACTGTATATATATATATATATATATATATAGTGGTGGAACACTGGAAGGTAATATCCGTAGTGGTAGAGCACTCAGTCCAAGGGACGGGTTAGGTAGAAGTGGTTACACAACAGTTAGTTCACCATACCGAGAACAATTGTTTCACCCTCGCGGATCTTCAGCTCGGGATGTGTATTGTTATAGGAACAGGAAGAACAACCGTACGAACGCGCATGCGCAGAAACTCGGTCACTTCACACAGGCAATACTAGACTGCATGCGGGAGGTGTTAGGGAGATAACTGTGAAAGTCCGGAAAGTTTTTAGGTTGAAAATAAAATTAAAAAAAATTAAAAATAAACTTACAAAGAATCAGTCCGGAGCCTTGTAGTTATGCAATAGATGTTTGGTGACGTGTGGACAACGTGTGAAAAATTCACTTCACGTGTTTAGGCAATCACTATTGCGTAGAAATGATCTGTGTGAGCAATGTTGAATTCCGTGGGATTGATACCAGTGAGCTGGGACTCCTACTTAAACTTACCTGTAGTAATGATTATCTAGATACGTATGACCTTAGCAACCTGTGCCCTACAAGACCAGCAAGAGGCAGACAACCTACCATTATCTCAATGGCCAAGAAAATCCACACAGAAAGATGGAATGGGTGGACCAGAGCCATACCGACCCCCGAAAACCACGATGAACTAAAGAAAATGATTGAAACATGCGGTGGGGGCCAGTATAAAATTAACCTTTAAGGAACATATGTTCAAATTTAATGGAAAAATATATGCCCGAGAGGAGGGAGCAGCCATTGGTGTTAGCATAGCAGGTGACATAGCTAACCTATTCCTGATATGGTGGGACAATAAACTTAAACTTAAACTTAAAGAACAATTAGAAGAGAGCAACCTCTTAACCCTGATAATGTAATCCCGTTACGTTGATGATATAAACATCGTAGTAAAAATACACCCACTAGAGAACAGTCAGGAATTAGAGAAAAACACCATGGAAAGCATCCAGCAAATAGCTAACTCCATCCACCAGAGTATTAGAGTTACTATAGACTACCCAAGCAAACCCCAACCATCGATTATCTGTACTAGACACAGAGCTCTGGTTAGATACCATTAATAACAAAAAACAAATCCTCCATTCCCATTATGCCAAACCCATGACTTCCAAATACCTGATCCACCGAAACTCAGCTGTTTCGGATCACACTAAAATCAACATACTGATTGCGGATTTGGTACGGGTGATGAGAAACATGTCCCGCATGTGCAACCCCAAAGAACTAGAGAGACACATACAACACTTCATCCACTGTATGCAGTTCTCTGGTTACAACCAGAGAGATAAAATCAGAGTATATAGAGGAGCCAGAATCAAATGAGAAAAAATGGTAAACAATGATACAAATGGTACCTGCCCCTTGTATAGGAGCAAATTTTGGAATAGAATAGAAAGAACTAGGAATAAGGTTAATAGAATAAACTCATGGTATGATAGCAATAAATACCAGAGTTTAATGTTCATCAATACAACCCCTAGAGGTGAATTAGCTTACAAATTTAGAAGGGCCCTAGATAAACATAAACTTAATATTAAGATAGTAGAAAGACCAGGTACCTCCATAAAAACACTTATTAGCAATACATACCCTTTTCAAAGACCTCCCTGTATAGATAAGAAATGCATAATCTGTAAACTAAGCCCCCATATTAACTGTAAAACTAGAAATGTAGTATATAGATTAAGATGTACTGAAGGACAATGTAAAGATAAGAATATAGTGTACATTGTTGAGACAGCTCGTAGTATAGGAGAACGGTTAAATGAACACTGGCGAGAACTTCAAGATAAAAAAGAATCATCATACTCCACCAATATGCTAAAATAGAACTAAGGGTAAATTAGAGAACATAGAAATAAAAATAGAATCTACACACAGAAAAGACGCAATGTTTAGACAAATGACAGAGGCACAAAATGAAAACACACACACAGACACCCGGATGTAACACATGCGCAAACTAAGCACACACCACACACGAAAACAAGATGGCGTAGGACAGAACAAAGAAAAGAATCCCCAGTCACTGAAGAGGTCACAGAATGTGTGACGAAAGAACTTTGACAATATATGAACAACCGTCCGGTTATGGAACCAACCAACCAACCGGAAATTTATAAATTTGATTTATAATAAATTGGAGTGAAAGCAACTGGTGAAAGCATAACAACATTTATACATATATATATATATATATATATATATATATATATATATATATATATATATATATATATATGTATATATACAAATATATATATACATATATATATATATATATATATACACACACACACACACACACATATATATATATATATATATATATATATATATATATATATATATATATATATATAAAGACGTAAAATAAGAAAAAAAAAATTTTTTTTAAAATTAACTTACTTAAATTTTCACTCCAACTAATTAGTTTCTGCACTGGGATAAAGACAGTTACGTAATGAACTGTTGAGAATTTCATTGCGTCATCAGGGAGGTCTATTCTCAGCCAAGTCTCCAGGCAATGCGCGGACACTGGGGACTCATATAAAAATAATAATAATTCGGTAAATGGAACAGCTATCGAGGACTGGATTCCAGGTACTGAAAATTCTCACTGCTACTGGTCATATGGCCGATTCTAAAGAATCAATCACGTGACACAGAGGCTAGTCAGTAGGAATGGGATGGTAAGATGACAGACGCCTACTAACACCCCCCAAAAATTTAGAAGTGGTTTTGGCAGGTTTGCTCGACAAATCAATTGATTCTTTAGAATCGGCCATATGACAAGTAGCAGTGAGAATTTTCAGTACCTGGAATCCAGTCCTCGATAGCTGTTCCATTTACCGAATTATTATTATTTTTATATGAGTCCCCAGTGTCCGCGCATTGCCTGGAGACTTGGCTGAGAATAGACCTCCCTGATGACGCAATGAAATTCTCAACAGTTCATTACGTAACTGTCTTTATCCCATTGCAGAAACTAATTAGTTGGAGTGAAAATTTAAGTAAGTTAATTTAAAAAAAAAATTTTTTTTATTTTTTTTTACTTTCTTATTTTACGTCTTTTATATTATTGTTCTGCATCCTCCTGCATTGAACCACCTAGGTACTATGACATAACCTGTGTATTTGCTGGCATTAGCGTACATCTGTGCGCTTATGTTAGTAGATATATTAATATATATATATATATAAGTATTGAAGTTTCCGTTGAAGTATTGAAGTATTGAAGTATTGAAGTTACATTTATTCATACGGCTGGTTTTTATATTGTATGTATGCGTGTAAGTGTGCATATGTGTGTATACGTGTTTGTATATGTATACGAATGCATTCGTATGTGCGCGTGTATGTGTATATGTGTGTGTGTATGTGTCTTTTTATATCTATGTTTTTTACATACTTATATATATATATGTGTGTGTGTGTGTATATATATATATATATATATATATGGTCGCGTGCGTCCGTGTGATTAGATGTACATGTATGTATATATATGTGCTTTGTGTGTATGTATGCGCGCTTTTGTATGTATGTACGCATGTATGTGCTTTTGTCTGTACGTATATATATATATTATTTTATATATATATATGTCCGTACGAACCTCTGTATGTTTTCTATTTTTTCTAGTGTTACTTTATAATTGATAACCCCTCCCTCTTAATTTCTCTTTGATTTAATTTTTTTATTCTCATATATTTTTTCATTTTTTCATTTTCATATTTTATATTTTTATATATGATCGACCTTCAGCCTGACACTGCTTTGACTGATACACTCCCTTCCCTGTATATATCACATACATGTATGTGGTTGCGTGTGTGTGTTTATACGCGTGCTTTCATACTTGAATGTGTATATATTTCAAACCTTAGTCTCTGAATCTGTATGTACGTTAACTCTATTATCTTACAATTCCTTTTTTCAACATATATTATATACGTATTTGTGGTCACACATACACTGATATGCTTTCCCTCATGTATGTACTTACGCACACATTTTCCCACTATACACATGCATTTGTAGATACACACATATGTACATTTGTAGGTGCATATACACACATTTATACACATACCTTTACTATATTTCCTTATTTTATTTTTATATATCTCTTGCATTACTTTTATTTATATATTTTTTTTGCCCGTTAAACTTTTGCCTTTATGAGGATATTTTTCAAATATTTCACTGTTTTAAATTGCCTTGTCTGACGAACGAATGAGGACGTTTCTTGTATTCGTCTTATTCAGGAAACCTCTGGTAATGAGGTAATTATATTGTATTGTTTATTATATATATATATATATATATATAGTAGAATAATCGAGTATCGGAAAATCGGCTCACGAGTTTACGATAAACAAATCCGACATGAGTGGCAGAGGGCTCAATAATTCAATGATATATATATATATATATATATATATAGTTATAATGTGCTTATAAACTAAAATTTAAAGTTCAAGATATTTAATCACTGACAATTGTTTCTTCCCATAGTAATATGCCACCGACATCAAATTATTTAACAATCTGCTATTAGTTAGCATAAACTGTAGGAATCATCAGAGTTTGATTTTGGTTCTTAAGTACATTGCAATTATATACTGGCTCTGCTTGATCCTATCATAGCATTGAGCTAAAATAGACTTAGTTAATGAGTAAAATTTACTCTCCTAAAGTTAGGTAGTAACATGTGCTTACACCGTATTTGACTAAATAGAATTAGTGGGTTTGTTGGATTTTAAAAAACCCTCTGAATGGAAAAAAGAATGAGTATGGACATACATGGGATACGAACCCACATCTTTGGTTTGCCGGACCAATGTGTTACCATTACACCAACACTCCACCCATGCTCCCTTTCGTTCAATTAGAAGCTATATAACCATAGCAGGTATATATATGTATATAAATAGGGAGACACAAGCAGGCCTTGTTTATAAACAGCTAGCAAATTTAAAAATTATGTAGTAACATGTGCTTACGCTGTTATTTAGTCAAATACGGCGTAACCACACACACACATATATATATATATATATATATATATATATATATATATACCTGCTATGGTTATATAGGTTCTAATTGAATGTAAAGAAGCATGGGTGTTGTGTTGGTATAATGGTAACACATTGGTCCGGCAAACCAAAGATGTGTGTTCCTGTCCCATGAACGTCAATACTTATCCTTTTTTCCATTCAGAGGGTTTTTTAAAATCCAACTAACAGACTAATTCAATTTAGTCAGATACGGCGTAAGCACATGTTACTACCTAATTTTCAAATTCGCTAGCTGTTTCTAAACAAAGCCTGCTTTGTGCCACCATATTTACTCTCATAAATATCACCATTAACATATGTTTACATATATATATATATATATATATATATATATATATATACATAAAATTATAAGTTTGAAGAACAGACAGATAAAACTTAACGTTTTTTCTTAGTCCAGAGACACCAACTAAATAAATAATCAATTGAATGGAGCTAAATTTAAATTATACGCAAGAATTGCAGAAGTTGGTGCAGTAATGCGTCAGCTTCAGCATTCAGTAGTCAGAAGAAGGGAGGTGGGCGTAAAAGCCAAACTTGTTATCTTCAATTCGGTTTTCGTACCAACCCTTACCTATTGTCATGAATCTTGGGTAATGACCGAAAGAATACGATCGCAAATACAAGCGGCCAAAATAAGGTTCCTCCGAAGGATCTTTGGAGTAACGTTACTCGATAAAGTGTGTAATTCGGAGATGAAAGAGTTTTGACAACCAAATTAATTGTTCTTTAAGTTTAAGTTTAAGTCTACTGTCCCACCATACCATGAATAAGTTAGCTATGTCGCCTGCAATGCTAGCACCAATGGCTGCTCCTTCTTCTTGGGCATATGTTTTTCCAAGAGGAAGGAGCAGTCATTGGTGTTAGCATTGCAGGCGACATAGCTAACTTATTCATGGTATGGTGGGACAGTAGACTTAAACTTAAACTTAAAGAACAATTAGAAACCCCCTTAACCCTGATAATGTACTCCCGCTACGTAGATGATATAAACATCGTAGTTAAGACACCCACACTAGAGAACAGTCAGGAACTAGAGAAAAACACAATGGAAAGCATCTAGCAAATAGCAAACTCCATCCACCAGAGCATTAGAGTTACTATAGACTACCCAAGTAAACACCCCAACCATCGATTACCTGTACTAGACACAGAGCTCTGGTTAGATACCATTAACAACAAAAAACAAATCCTCCATTCCCATTATGCCAAACCCATGACTTCCAAACATCTGATCCACCGAAACTCGGCCATTTCGGACCATACCAAAATCAACATACTGATTGCGGATTTGGTACGGGTGATGAGAAATGTGACCCGCATGTGCAACCCCGAAGAACTAGAGAGACACATACAACACTTCATCCACCGTATGCAGTTCTCTGGCTACAATCAGAGAGATAAAATCAGAGTGTATAGAGGAGCCAGAACCAAATGGGAAAAAATGGTAAATAATGACATAAATGGGACCTGCCCCTTGTATAGGAGCAAATTTTGGAAGAGAATAGAAAGAACTAGGAACAAGGCTAATAGAATAAACTCATGGTATGATAGCAATAAATACCAGAGTGTAATGTTCATCAATACAACCCCTAGAGGTGAATTAGCTTACAAATTTAGAAGGGCCCTAAATAAACATAAACTCAATATTAAGATAGTAGAAAGACCAGGTACCTCCGTAAAA
>OZ024761.1:3035018-3055018 GCA_964016885.1 Eledone cirrhosa | reverse complement strand
AAGTTTAAACCAACTTAATATTTTCTCTCAGTCACGTAAACCCCTTATGTGCTGAGGTATTTCTAATATGCCTGGTCACCGATCTGTCCAGTTTGTCTACCAGCATATCAGGAAAAAATGATACATTTTCTATATATTTTGTCTGAGGAGAACATGTTTGGCTTTATGTTATACATAGAACTTTACATCTTCGAAATATATATAATGAAATAAATAGAAATAATATAAAGTATATATCTTTTGTTTATTACTATGACTATATGGAAATGTGGATTGGCAGAATCGGTAGAGGGTCAGACACCATGTTTTGCAGCAAAGAGTTACGCCCCTTTACGGTCTGAGTTTAAATCACGTCGAGGTTAACTTTGCCATTCATCCTTATAGGGTCGATAAAATAAAGTACCAGTAATGCACTGGTTAATTGCTGGCCTTGTGCCAAAAGTAGAAACAATTTCAACGTTGTATATATAAACCCCCACTGTCCCTATCTTTTGTATTGTCCCCTATATGTCGGCCCTTGTGGCCAATAAATGAAACTATTATTATTATTATTATTATTATTATTATTATTATTATTATAAGGGCGGTAGATTGGCAGTATCGGCAGAGGGTCGGACGCCATGCTTTGACGCATAGAGTTACGGCCCTTGCCATTTTGAGTTCAAATGCCGCCAAGGTTAACTTTGCCCTTCATCCTTACGTGGTCGATAAAATAAAGTACCAGTAATGCACTGGGTGTTTGCTGGCCTTGTGCCAAAAAGTAGAAACAATTATTATTATTATTATTATAAATAAATATATATATGACTACACCTGACTTCTGTTTTTACTGTTTTATGCACACACACACTCCTGTGTGTGTGTGTGTGTGTGTGTGTGTGTGTGTGTGTGTGTGTATAACTGTTTGTTTACATCGAAATAAACCATTGATGAGAATTTAAAGAGTATACTGAAATGCAGAGGGGGGGGAGGGTATAGTCCCCTGTGGGGTTCATGTATCGATGACATCACAGATTAATTACTGTTTCACTAGATTGTCTTCAATATAATTACTTCGTTATATTTCTGTTTTTACACATTCCCCCTCCTGGGGTCAGATTATTCACAGAATATATGAAGTTACTGGATCTTAGAAAATATGTACTTATGTTCCCATGGTAGCTAATAATTACTACGAAGATATCACATCAAATTAGAGGAACGCTTTTTCTTAATGAACTTATTTGCAATTACTAATTATTAATTCATTTATAAATCTCGGAAGATTTGGCCAAAAAACTTTTCTAGCCTGATTATATATAAAGAGCAACATAAACACTGAGAGGTGTTTACTCAGGAAAGAATGGCTGGACAGATTTTATGGGCGAAACTAACTGGCAGGAGACCTACGGGTAGACCTCAGTAAGATGGTTGGATAACATCCATGAGTTTGGCTGGTCACGCTTGGAGATCCAGCAGGATCAGATGGAGACGGTTGCTTCTGACAGGACCTGCTGGAAGGAGTGTTTGAGGACTCTGCCCCCACGATACTCACAGGAATAAGTGGGCGAAGAAGAAGAAGAAGAAGAAGAAGAAGAAGAAGAAGAAGTTAGATGAAGAAGTAGAAGAAGAAGACGAAGTAGACGAAGGAGGAGAAGAAGAAGAAGTTAGAAGAAGAAGAAGAAAAAAAGAAGAAGAAGAAGAAGAAGAAGAAGAAGAAGAAGAAGAAGAAGAAGAAGAAGAAGAAGAAGAAGAAGAAGACAACGAAGAAGGAGAAGGAGAAGTTAGACGAAGAAGAATGAGAAGTTAGACGAAGAAGAAGCTGCAGAGCAAAAATTAGGCCGACTTTTGTAACCTAATATTGATCAGGTTGTTAAATACTGGGCCACGGTATTTATAGATACGTTGAAGAGTGTTGCCATGATGTCCGCCATTTTGTCGGCCATGATGTCCACACAAACATAGCTGTATGAGATTCTATTGATTTATGATATAAGCACAATACGTGCAGAATATCAGCAGAGTAGTTAGAAGAACGGAGAGAAGGTTTTATGCTATTCCTTCCTGACTTCTGGGTTCCAAACACACTGAGGTTGTCTTTACTTTACACCCTTTTGAGGCGGAACGAAAAAGCACGAGGACCTACTGGAAAGAGTGTTCGAGGGCTCTGCCCACCCACCACGACCATCCCAGGAATAAGTGGCAGAAGAAGAAGAAAACGAAAAACGATAATAGTTGTTTCTACTTTTGGCACAAGGCCAGCAATTACCCAGTGCATTACTGGTACTTTATTTTATCGACCCTGTAAGGATGAAAGGCAAAGTTAACCTCGGCGGGATTTGAACTCAGAATATAAGAAGAAGAAAGAAGAAAAAGAAGAAAAGAGAATAATAATAATAATAATAATAAGAAGAAGAAGAAGAAGTAGGTTGGGGAAGTCAAATAAGAAATGTGTATCTGGAAAGTTCCGCTATTGAGGAATGAAAGTAATTAGATGGACAGTAACAAGATGGAGGTTTAAAGAAAAATATTGTGGGGGGGGGGGGGGATTTCTAAATAGGAACATGTAGAGTTACATGTAGAGAGAGATGTAGAGAGAGATGTAGAGATACATGTAGAGAGAGGTGTAGTGAGAGATGTAGAGAGATATAGAGATACATGTAGAGAGAGGTGTAGTGAGAGATGTAGAGAGAGATGTAGAGATACATGTAGAGAGAGGTGTAGAGAGAGATATAGAGAGATGTAGAGATACATGTAGAGAGAGGTGTAGAGAGAGATGTAGAGATACATGTAGAGAGAGGTGTAGAGAGAGATGTAGAGATACATGTAGAGAGACATGTGGAGTGACATGTAGAGAGACATGTAGAGAGACATGTAGAGAGAGGTGGAGAGAGCGATGTAGAGAAACATGTGGAGAGACATGTAGAAAGACATGTAGAGAGACATGTAGAGAGACATGTGGAGAGACATGCATCTCTACATGTATCTCTACATGTATCTCTACAGTGATATGTAGAGATACATATGGAGAGACATGTAGAGAGACATGTTGCTATACATGTATAGTAACATCTATAGAAACATGTCTCTCTATATGTATCTCTACATGTAATTCTACATGTATCTATACATGTTTCTATACATGTCTCTCTACATGCATCTCTACATGTATCTCTACATATATCTATACATGTATAGAGATATGTCTCTCTACATGTATAGGAACATTGTCTAAATACATGTATAGGGAGCTACGTGGAGACATGTATCGCTACATGTACCTATACATGTCAAGAGACAAAGGTGATGATAACAGTGACAACCAATCATCAACTGCAGTTAATTCCAATAATTCTACAATTAAATTCACCTTTCTTCCGATCAAACACACAATTATATAAACATTCTTATATATACATGTTATACATACACACCCACACATTATATATATATATATATATATATATATATATATATATATATATATATATATATATATATATATATATATAAATGGAAAAGAATGAAACGAAATTTCATTTCTCACTCTTAGTACGGCAGTTACTTAAATGTAAGTATGTATGTATGTATACGTACATACATATATGTATACAGACGTACAATAGTATGTATATATATACATACGTGCACAGATATATATATATATGTACGTATGGGTTTACCGAACATTTATTATAATGCTCGGTTTGTTTGTAAACAAACAGCCCGAATTAAACCGTACAATGCTCGGCAACCATCGTTGCCCTTTTGTTCAACACTGATACAAGAACGATGTACTAGTTTCAAGCTTATTAGCTATCGTCAGCATCGTATACTTTTCTGTCAGATGATTGAACGTTTGAAAGTATATACTTTCCTTATGCATATTAACAGCTGAGCAGCCTAATTTGCAT
This sequence comes from Eledone cirrhosa, assembly GCA_964016885.1. Lineage (NCBI taxonomy): Eukaryota > Metazoa > Mollusca > Cephalopoda > Octopoda > Eledonidae > Eledone > Eledone cirrhosa. The sequence goes on along the minus strand of OZ024761.1, from coordinate 3,051,125 downwards.
ATCGAGTCAGTTAGTCGGCCGGGCGCACCGACAAACAAGCCGAACATTATAATAAATGTTCGGTAAACCCATACGTACATATATATATGTGTGCATGTATGTATATATATACATACTACTGTACGTCTGTACACATATATGTATGTACGTATACATACTTATATTTAGGTATCAGCCGTACTAAGAGTGAGAAATGAAATTTCGTCTCATTCTTTTCCATTTATCGTTTTCGATGCGCCTGGCCGACTAACTCACTCGATATGCAAATTAGGCTGCTCAGCCGTTAATATGCATAAGTAAAGTATATACTTCCAAACGTACCTGCTTATCAATATTCATCATTAATTGACCAACAGTTAAACATATGAATATAAATATAATTAATCAAAGTTCTTTCGTCACACATTTCTGTGACATCTTTAGTGATTATTGCTGTTTCCTCCCGATGTGCTTTTTTTGATAGAAAACATTTCATACAAGTACTTATCAAGGGAAAATACACTGCAACTGTTTATATAGAACCAACTGATAATTAATAAGGGGCGAAAGTGCTTTCTTTCTTCGTTTCACGAGACTCTCGTGCTATAAAATCACAATACATTTTCCCTGACGTCACGTTCTATGTTATAGCTTCACTGCTTTAAATTATTGTTTTGTCTTGTCTTTTACTCCATGGGCAGCGTTTTGGCTTGTGTCAGACGCTGTGACCTCCAGGTGAACCAGCAGTACCGTTGGTAGGGGTCGAAACTGCCAAAGTCCATCTCAGCGGCAGATGATTCTTGAGTTCTGTGTCTTTCGTTTGTATTTTTATTTTTTAAAGTTTTCCCCTTTAAAAAAATTGTTTTTCGTTCGTTGTCTTGTCCCCTTTTTGTTAGTTTGTCTACGTTTCTAATACGTCTGTATGAATCTGTAATTCATGGTGGAGGTGTAGCGTCTCTGTAGTGACATACGGTGGTGTTTATTGGGCATTTTAAACCAGGTGGAGCTCATCTCTCCCTCTCCAGGTGTAAACAAAGCCGATTTCTTCCAGAGTAGAAATGAGAGTGATTGTAAGGAAATGGGAAAGACATATAGAGGAAGAATCGGCCCCAGTATTAGACTGGTATCTTATTTTATTGACCCCGAAAGAATGAAAGACAACCCTGACCAAGGTGGAATTTGAACTCAGAAGGCAGAGAGCTAGAACGAATACTGTAAATCATTCTAACGGCTCGGCCAAATACGACGCCTTATAATTCTTCTTTTCTCCTTCACCTACTTATTCCTGAGAGGGTCATGGGGACAGAGTCCTAAAACACTCCCCCCCCCCCAGCAGGTCCTGTCAGAACCAACCATCTCCAACTGATCTGGCTGGATCCCCAAGCAAGACCAGCCAAGCTCATGGATGTTATCCAACTATCTTGCTCGAGGTCTACACCTGGGTCTCCTGCCAGTTGATTGGTTTTGCCCATAAAATCTGTCCAGCGATTCTTTCCTGAGACATACTAACCTTACACCCATAGTATCGGAGCTGTGATCTTTCAATTCAGAGAAGTAGCAGCTCTACCTGGAGAGACTCTCTGATCTCAGAGCTACAAATCTGTCCAGCGATTCTTTCCTGAGACATTCTAACCACATGTCCATAGTATCAGAGCTGTGATATCTAAATCCAGAGATTCTTTGCTGAGACATTCTAACCACATGTCCATAGTATCAGAGCTGTGATCTCTCAGTTCAGAGATCCTTTCCTGAGACATTCTAACCACATGTCCATAGTATCAGAGCTGTGATATCTAAATCCAGAGATTCTTTGCTGAGACATTCTAACCACATGTCCATAGTATCAGAGCTGTGATCTCTCAGTTCAGAGATCCTTTCCTGATACATTCTAACCACATGTCCATAGTATCAGAGATGTGATCTCTCAATTCAGAGATCCTTTCCTGAGACATTCTAACCATATGTCCATAGTATCAGAGCTGTGATATCTAAATCCAGAGATTCTTTGCTGAGACATTCTAACCACATGTCCATAGTATCAGAGCTGTGATCTCTCAATTCAGAGATCCTTTCCTGAGACATTCTAACCACATGTCCATAGTATCAGAGCTGTGATATCTAAATCCAGAGATTCTTTGCTGAGACATTCTAACCACATGTCCATAGTATCAGAGCTGTGATCTCTCAATTCAGAGATCCTTTCCTGAGACATTCTAACCACATGTCCATAGTATCAGAGCTGTGATCTCTGAATTCAGAGATTCTTTCCTGAGACATTCTAACCATATGTCCATAATATCAGAGCTGTGATCTCTGAATTCAGAGATTCTTTCCTGAGATATTCTAACCATATGTCCATAATATCAGAGCTGTGACCTCTGAATTCAGAGATTCTTTCCTGAGACATTCTAACCATATGTCCATAATATCAGAGCTGTGATATCTGAATTCAGAGATTCTTTCCTGAGATATTCTAACCACATTCCCATAATATCGGAGCTCTGATCTCTCAATTCGGAGAAATAACGACTCTACTGGAGTGACTCTCTGATCTCCAAGCTACAAATATGTCCAGTGATTTTTTCCTGAGACTTTCTAACCACATGTTAAAATGCTTTCTAATTTAGGTACAAGGTCAAACATTTTAAAATGGAAGGGAATGGAGGAAGTGGAATATATCGACCCTCGTATATAACTGGTATTTTATCGACTCTCCCTCCTACCCCCACGGAAGAATGAAAGGTAAAAATGATCTTGGCGGGATTTGGCGTTATAAAAGAGATGATAGTAATAATGAGTTGATAACTCAGATACATTTCTGTCTCACCTTTGTTCATCACACCCGTAATTCCCTTCACAGAATGTTGCGAAACAGTTCTACCCGAAATTGTCCGGGTACATGATAGTTCCTTGATAGCCTGAATACTATCACAACAGGGTGATCCAATGCTATAAAGTTATCAAATAGGTCGCGTTAAATAATGTAGTTTGTAATACACAACTACATTAAATACAACCACAAGGATATGGTCCGAACACGGAAGAGCCGAACTCCCACTGTCATCGCCTCCATCTTTCTCGCCCTCCCCATCTCTCTCATGTACACCAGGTCCGAATACGGAAGAGCCGAACTCCCACTGTCATCGCCTCCATCTTTCTCGCCCTCCCCATCTCTCTCATGTACACCAGGTCCGAACACGGAAGAGCCGAACTCCCACTGTCATCGCCTCCATCTTTCTCGCCCTCCCCATCTCTCCGTATGGTGAGCAAATGGGGTCCCACGTGCTGGCCTCCCCACAGCCCGGCGGACAGAATGGAGAATGGCGCTGGAAGAGCCATTCCAACTAGCTCACACCTGCGGCTGTCAGCTCAGTGCCTATGTATGAAAGCTGGGTTATAGTGCAAACACGTGACTATGTACGGTCAGATTGGTGACATCTCTGTACCAGTTATATCAACGGCATGAGAGGGAAGCAGTCAATTCAGGGTCGAAAGTTACGCTGTGTTGATACTATCAGATCTGGCAGAATATATATATATATATAGGAAAAAGTATGACCCCGACGGAAGAGCTCAAGCCGTTTCGACGGCTATTTCTGGACTAAATTAGAATTCTTAGCCTGGTGAATAAATAGCCGAACTGTTCAAGGGGGTACTTCCTTATATGGGAAGATTGTAGTTGTCAAGAGATTTGGTTAAACTTTGTTGTAAACACAAATAAGTCTATCATGACATTTGGTTGGAGGTAGGGTGGATGAACTTGCCTGTAGAACATTAGGGGAGTGAGTGGAGCGGTCAAGCGTTGAAATTGATATGTATACAGCAGATTCTAAGGATAGTGTATGAAGTGGAGGAGGCAGGTTATAGAATAGGTAAATCGAATGAGAGTAGGAGACAATAAAAGATAATAAAAATAAATTTAAAAAAATATAAAATTAGATAGTGAGAAATGAATATATATAAGTAGGATCACAACAGTTAGTTCACCATACCGAGAACAAAAGTTTCACCTTGCAGATCTTCTCGTATATATATATATATATATATATATATATAAAATACATGAATCAAAGTTCTGTTTAAATCATTTATTTGCTTACAATTGTTTCTTCCAAACCGCGGTTTGGAATCTTCGGAGCAATTTTTCAATGATTTTTTACATCCTTGACCTACTTTCCAACACAAGAGACATATAGAAACATATCTATATATTGACGCACAGTGGGTTGACATCCATTATAATAATATAGCATGGCAATATACATACAAAGATTAAAGACATATTAAAGACATATTAAAGACATATATATACACAGTAATCCTCTGTTTATCGCGGGGGATACGTCACAGAACCAACCGCGATAATGAAAATCTGTGATACAGAGAGACCATAAAGGCAGCCGTTGTTTCCATAGTTTAAGCCGTAAAATACCTCTCCTACAAGCTTTAAGTACAAATAAACTCATTAAAACACACTTTTTTATTTAAACACAAAAAAACAGCCAGTAACGATCGTATAGAAACTACCACCAACCATCTTACCACTAGTTACCAATGAGGACCATGGTGATGGTGATGGTAATGGTGGAGATGATGGTGGTGGTGGTGGTGATGGTGATGATGATGGTGGTGATGGTGATGATGGTGGTGATGGTGATGATAGTGGTGGTGATGGTGGTGGTGGTGGTGATGGTAGTGATGGTGGTGGTGATGATAGTGATGGTGGTGATGGTGGTGGTGGTGGTGGTGGTGATGGTGGTGGTGATGGTAGTGATGGTGGTGATGGTGATGGTGATGATGGTGATGATAATGTTAGTGGTGGTGGTGGTGGTGATGGTGGTGATGGTGATGGTGGTGATGGTGGTGGTGATGATAGTGGTGGTGATGGTGATGGTGGTGGTGGTGATGGTGGTGGTGATGGTGGTGATGGTGATGGTGGTGATGGTGGTGATGGTGATGATAGTGGTGGTGATGGTGGTGGTGGTGGTGATGGTAGTGATGGTGGTGGTGATGATAGTGATGGTGGTGATGATGGTGGTGGTGGTGATGGTGGTGGTGATGGTAGTGATGGTGGTGATGGTGGTGGTGATGATGGTGATGGTGGTGATGGTGGTGATGGTGATGGTGGTGATGGTGGTGGTGATGATAGTGGTGGTGATGGTGATGGTGGTGGTGGTGATGGTGGTGGTGGTGGTGGTGATGGTGATGATGGTGGTGATGGTGATGATAGTGGTGGTGATAGTGGTGGTGATGGTGGTGGTGGTGGTGGTGATGGTAGTGATGGTGGTGGTGATGATAGTGATGGTGGTGATGATGGTGGTGGTGGTGATGGTGGTGGTGATGGTAGTGATGGTGGTGATGGTGGTGATGGTGGTGGTGATGATGGTGATGATAATGTTAGTGGTGGTGGTGGTGGTGATGGTGGTGATGGTGATGGTGGTGATGGTGGTGGTGATGATAGTGGTGGTGATGGTGATGGTGGTGGTGGTGATGGTGGTGGTGGTGGTGGTGATGGTGATGATGGTGGTGATGGTGATGATAGTGGTGGTGATGGTGGTGGTGATGGTAGTGATGGTGGTGGTGATGATAGTGATGGTGGTGATGGTGGTGGTGGTGGTGGTGATGGTAGTGATGGTGGTGGTGGTGATGATAGTGATGGTGGTGATGGTGGTGGTGGTGGTGATGGTAGTGATGGTGATGGTGGTGATGGTAGTGATGGTGGTGGTGGTGGTGGTGGTGGTGATGATGGTGGTGATGATGATAGTGGCGGTGATGGTGGTGATGGTGGTGATGATAATGTTGGTGGTTGTGGTGGTGATGGTGGTGATGGTGATGGTGGTGGTGATGGTGATGGTGGTGATGGTGGTGGTGATGGTAGTGATGGTGGTGGTTGGTGGTGATGGTGGTGGTGATGATGGTGATGATAATGTTAGTGGTGGTGGTGGTGATGGTGGTGATGGTGATGGTGGTGATGGTGGTGGTGATGGTGATGATAGTGGTGGTGATGGTGGTGGTGGTGGTGGTGGTGGTGATGGTAGTGATGATGGTGGTGGTGATGATAGTGATGGTGGTGATGGTGGTGGTGGTGGTGATGGTAGTGATGGTGATGGTGGTGGTGATGGTAGTGATGGTGGTGGTGATGGTGGTGGTGGTGATGGTGGTGGTGATGGTAGTGATGGTGGTGATGGTGGTGGTGATGATGGTGATGATAATGTTAGTGGTGGTGGTGGTGATGGTGGTGATGGTGATGGTGGTGATGGTGGTGGTGATGATAGTGGTGGTGATGGTGATGATAGTGGTGGTGATGGTGGTGGTGGTGGTGGTGGTGATGGTAGTGATGGTGGTGGTGGTGATGATAGTGATGGTGGCGATGGTGGTGGTGGTGGTGATGGTGGTGGTGATGGTAGTGATGGTGGTGATGGTGGTGATGGTGGTGGTGATGATGGTGATGATAATGTTAGTGGTGGTGGTGGTGGTGATGGTGGTGATGGTGATGGTGGTGATGGTGGTGGTGATGATAGTGGTGGTGATGGTGATGGTGGTGGTGGTGATGGTGGTGGTGGTGGTGGTGATGGTGATGATGGTGGTGATGGTGATGATAGTGGTGGTGATGGTGGTGGTGATGGTAGTGATGGTGGTGGTGATGATAGTGATGGTGGTGATGGTGGTGGTGGTGGTGGTGATGGTAGTGATGGTGGTGGTGGTGATGATAGTGATGGTGGTGATGGTGGTGGTGGTGGTGATGGTAGTGATGGTGATGGTGGTGATGGTAGTGATGGTGGTGGTGGTGGTGGTGGTGGTGATGATGGTGGTGATGATGATAGTGGCGGTGATGGTGGTGATGGTGGTGATGATAATGTTGGTGGTTGTGGTGGTGATGGTGGTGATGGTGATGGTGGTGGTGATGGTGATGGTGGTGATGGTGGTGGTGATGGTAGTGATGGTGGTGGTGGTGGTGATGGTGGTGGTGATGATGGTGATGATAATGTTAGTGGTGGTGGTGGTGATGGTGGTGATGGTGATGGTGGTGATGGTGGTGGTGATGATAGTGGTGGTGATGGTGATGATAGTGGTGGTGATGGTGGTGGTGGTGGTGGTGGTGGTGATGGTAGTGATGATGGTGGTGGTGATGATAGTGATGGTGGTGATGGTGGTGGTGGTGGTGATGGTAGTGATGGTGATGGTGGTGGTGATGGTAGTGATGGTGGTGGTGATGGTGGTGGTGGTGATGGTGGTGGTGATGGTAGTGATGGTGGTGATGGTGGTGGTGATGATGGTGATGATAATGTTAGTGGTGGTGGTGGTGATGGTGGTGATGGTGATGGTGGTGATGGTGGTGGTGATGATAGTGGTGGTGATGGTGATGATAGTGGTGGTGATGGTGGTGGTGGTGGTGGTGGTGATGGTAGTGATGGTGGTGGTGGTGATGATAGTGATGGTGGCGATGGTGGTGGTGGTGGTGATGGTAGTGATGGTGATGGTGGTGGTGATGGTAGTGATGGTGGTGATGGTGGTGGTGGTGATGATGGTGGTGATGATGATAGTGGCGGTGATGGTGGTGATGGTGGTGATGATAATGTTGGTGGTTGTGGTGGTGATGGTGGTGATGGTGATGGTGGTGGTGATGGTGATGGTGGTGATGGTGGTGGTGATGGTAGTGATGGTGGTGGTGGTGGTGATGGTGATGATGACGCCGACAATGACAATAACAATGGCGACGATTATATTGTAGATTATTTCCAATATGTTCTATTATATCTCAGTGACATCTTGACGTTTTCTCACCAACAATTTTCTCCAAATATTTCAACGTCTATTTAAGTTGTCACTACATTATATTGCATTTACTTTCACTCGGATGGACATTTCTATCTCTCCCCGTCCCCTTCTCACTATCCCTTCTCTTTCTTTTGTTTTCTTTCTTTCTTTCCCTCTTCCTTTCTGCCTATTCCTTCCTTCTTTCCTTTCTTTGTTTCTTTCTTCCTCCCTCCCCCTTTCTACCTATTCCTTCTCCTCTCTCCCCCTACTCCTCCCTGTCTCTTCCTTCCCCCCCCTCTGCCTATTCCCTCTCCCCGTCCTCTTCCCTACCTATTCCTCCTCCCCCTCTGCCTATTCCTTCTCGCCCCTCTCCAGATCTATCCGTTTACCACGTCTCACGATCACTACTTCCATCCAAGATGTCAGTTATCACCTGTTTATGGTGAATGTAATCCGTTTCTGGTGTGTTTCCTTATTGCTATTACATATCTCCTTCCCACACACACACACACATATATATATATGTGAATAAAACACACACACACACACACACACACACACACACACACACACACACACACACACATATATATATATATATATAACATTCATGGATATATACATTCCTATACATATATATATATAGTTTTAATATAGATGAGATTCTACAGGACTAGAACTGTTTCATTCATTAGAAATCATCAGGAATCTGGGTATCAAAAAATAAATATGGTATTTATAGGTCTCTACAAGTGGTAGGAGAGGGTGGGGAGTGGGATGGGTGCAGGTCATTGGTTGATAGAAAAGGGAATTCATTAAAAGCTAATTCTACAAAGCTATAGTTTATTTTTATTTATTTATGTTTTTAGAGTAACAAGGGCAGACAGAATTCTATAAACAGGTTCCGGATGGCATACCATTCCTTGTCATTAAGTTTCTCTTAAGCTAACAGGTGTCTATAAAATCAGTGGGGGGTCAGTCATGGTCGATAGAATTAAAGAAAAGGGAGATTCTTTAAAAGCTAAAGTCATTAAGGTATATATATATATATATATCTTTAGGTTTGTTGGTTCACCACTGGATAGAACTGGTCATTCCGTATGGTCAAACCTGGTGTAATATTGTGAAGAGTACTCAACGCAGTGCAGTTCACCCATCTTCGTTTGTGTAGTTGGTGGTGCGAGTACGGAGTTAATTATAAATGAAATAACAGGAGGTTGGACTGGTGTAAATCCTTGAAAGTGTTATTATACTATGATCATTTCAATGACCGGGTTCCATATGAATCCGGTGATATCATCAGGTATTGGAATATAACAAAGGAATATGTAAAAAGCCATGGGTCAGAAAAATCAGACAGAGAGGACGGCTGACCAACTAGGACGGCTGACCAACTAGCTTCTCAGCTAGGGCGGCTGGCTGAGAGGCTAGTTGGTCAGCCGTCCTCTCTGTCTCTGATTTTTCGGACCCATGTCTTTTTACATATTCCTTTGTTATATTCCAATACCTGATGATATCACCGGATTCATATGGAACCCGGTCATTGAAATGATCATAGTATAATAAACCTTTCAAGGATTTACACCAGTCCAGCCTCCTGTTATTTTATTTATATATATGTATATATATATACACACACATACATGTATATAAATATGGATATATTCATTCCTAAATACACACATATATATGAATATATGTGTATGAGTGTGTATGTGTATGAGTATGTGTGTGTATGTGTATGAGTATGTGTATGAGTATGTGTGTGTGTGTATCTGTGTGTATGTGTGTGTGTGTGTATGCCTGTGTGTGTCTGTGTTTGTCTGTGTGTGTCTGTATGAGTGTGCATGTGACTGCGTGTGTTATCTGTATGTGTGTGTCTATGTGTGTCTGTGTATATGCATGTGTGTGTGTGTTAACACGTCCACATGTTAACATGTCCACATGTTAACATGCACACAGTCTGTGTGTGTCTGTATGAGTGTGCATGTGACTGCGTGTGTGTATCTGTATGTGTGTGTCTATGTGTGTCTGTGTATATGCATGTGTGTGTGTGTTAACACGTCCACATGTTAACATGTCCACATGTTAACATGCACACATGTTAACAAAGTATATTTACAATATTGTCTTATTTTATTTCTAAACTGTTTTGGTTTTACATTAAAGACTTTGAAGAAGAAAAAATATTTCTCACATCAGAAATTATCTGAGTTTGAGGGAGAAAATGATGTTTATTTAATTAAAGTCAATTTTACATTTCTTCAAGTTAATTACAAATGGACAGAGGAAATATAATTACGCGTGTCATTCCAGTTGAAGATGTGTATGTGGGTGTATGTGTAGGCGTCTGCGTGTGTGTGTGTGTGTGTATGTGTTTGTGTGTGTGTACAATGGTGAATAGCCACGACCTTTATACGTAAAATGCGCCACACACTCATACATAAGATTCTTTATCTGAAAACGTGTGTTGAAACCGATATTGTTATACTCTGGGAGGGTCATGTTGCCAATAAGGAACACACGCACCAGTTGCTTTCACTTCAATTTATTATAATAAATTTATAAATTTAGGAATTTATAAATTTCCGGTTGGTTGGTTGGTTCCACAACCAGATGGTTGTTTATATATTGTCAAAGTTCTTTCGTCACACATTATGTGACCTCTTCAGTGACTGGGGATTCTTTTCTTTGTTTTTGGTGCCTCTCCTTTGTTCTGTCCTACGCCATCTTGAAGAGGTCACAGAATGTGTGACGAAAGAACTTTGACAATATATAAACAACCATCTGGTTGTGGAACCAACCAACCAACCGGAAATTTATAAATTCCTAAATTTATAAATTTATTATAATAAATTGAAGTGAAAACAACTGGTGCGTGTGTTTCTTATTGGCAACATGACCCTCCAAAAGTATAACTATATATATATATATATAAATATATATATATATATATATATATATATATATATATATATATATATATATATATATATATATGTATATATATATATATATATATGTATATGTATATATATATGTATGTGTATATATATATATATATATATATATATATATATATATGTGTGTGTATATATATATATATATATATATATATATATATATATATATATATATATATATATATATGTATGTATATATATATATGTTTGTATATATATATATGTATATATACATATATATATATATATATATGTTTGTATATATATATATGTATATATACATATATATATATATATATATATATATATATATATATATATATATATATATACATACACACACACACATATATACACATGGGTTAGTGGTTGGAGCATTGGGCTTGTAATTGAATGGTTGTGAGTTCAATTCTCGGACCGGGTGATGTGTTGTTTCCTTGAGCAAGACTCTTTATTTCACATTGATCCAGTTCACTCAGCTGTAGAAATGAGATGATAGGACTGGGGTCCCTATCATTCCACTGCAAAGTGGTCGTGGAGGTGCCACGGCAAAAAAGCACCCAGCACTCACTGTAAAGTGGACGTGTAGGCGCCACGGCAAAAAAGCACTCAGTCCACACTGTAAATGAGGTTGGTGTTAGGAAGGGCATCCAGCTGTAGAAATCAAGCCAGAATCAGTTCCCGTATGAGCAAGACAAGGTCAGCCGATCGGACATTGCCCACAACAGGACAACCCGTCTAACCCATCCTAGCGTGGAAGAACGGACGTAAAAACGGCGATGATGATGATGATGATGATGATGCATACACACATACATACAAACATACACACAGTTTCTGAGGAAGACGGTGAGTTTGATCAGGGGTTTCGAAACTAGAAACAGGTAGCGATATAACTACTACCGTACTATTTGATATATCGATCTACCACGATCAATCAACCCTCTGAAACGACCGTAAAACAATTAACTAATTAACTACTTATCTCTGACTTTTGTTTTATTTTCACTGTTCAATACGCACACGCACACACACACACACTATATATATATATATATATATATATATAGTGTGTGTGTGTCCTCAAACACCCTCTCCGGCAGGTCCTGTCAGAAGCAACCGTATCCCACTCATCCGGCTGGATCCCCAAGTAAGACCAGCCAAATTCATGGTCGGCGTCTACCTCTGGGTCTCCGGCCGCTTGTATTCGCGATTTATATACCTATAACCCAAAATTAACACACACACACACACACACACACACACACACACACACACACACACACACTCACACACACACACACACACGCACACACACACACACACACACACACCTATATAGGGTGCAAAGTAAGCACCAGTTAAAATTGTTAAAAAAAAAATTAAAATAAAATGGCGCGAAGAAAGTAAGTTATAGTTTAACGCTTGGAGAGAGAGAGAGAGAGAGAGAGAGAGAGAGAGAGAGAGAGAGAGAGCGAGAGAGAGAGAGAGAGAGAGAGAAAGAGAGAGAGAAAGAGAAAGAGAAAGAGAAAGAAAGTGAGAGATAAAGAGAGAAAGAGAGAGAGAGAGAGATCCTGGGAATTATAATGGAACTCGCTTAATTAATGTAGTGTGAATTCTTGTGATAGAGCTACATCAATTCAGCAAGGAAGATGGCGGAACAGGCACATCAAGGGCTCTTGTCTGTTGTTCTCAATACTTTATACATCAAAACAAAGACCATGAATTTCACTACATTTTTTAAAAAATTACAAACAAACACTTTTTTTTCCTGGGGAAAAATATTCTGATAAACATCTGTTGTTATATAGATAGCGCTGTAGTTTGCTTGAATAATGTGTAGAAAATAGTTTTGTTTGAAAGCTACTACAACGTAAATTGGACAGTAAATGTTTAAAATATGATAATGACGTTGGAGAGTTACCTTGTAGCTCTGTATAGGTCCTTATATTTCGGTGATAAAATCCGCTCATCAAGAGATAGAGGGAAGAATTTAAAAAAAGGAAAGAAAGAAAAACGGCAGCTTAAGAGCGAAAAAAAAAAAATAATTGTTTCTACTTTTGGCACAAAGCCAGCAATTACCCTGTACATTACTGGTACTTTATTTTATCGACCCCGTAAGGATGAAAGGCAAAGTTAACCTCGGCGGGATTTGAACTCAGATCGTAAAGGGACGTAACTATGCTGCAAAGCATGGCGTCCGACTCTCTACCGATACTGCCAATTCACCGCGAAAAAAAATAATAATATAGCTCCGAACTATTTGATGAAAGGATATTTCCCCGAAATATAAGGATCTGTAAAGAACTGCAGATTAACATTCCAACATCATTGTTATTATATATTTGTACTAGCTTTCAAACCAAACACTATTTTCTTTCGGTAATTATATAGAAACATTATAATGTTTCTTTCTGCAACCAGATAATTGAATTGAAATGAAATCAATCGGCTTTCGATCTGTTTAAAGTTTTACAGGAATTTAGCATTAATTCAATAATTGATTTAATTGATCGGCAATTAAACAGGCGTAGTAGTGTGGAAGTATTGAAACAATTAATCTTGGTAGGATTAGTAAAATATTGGTAAACGATGTTCAGGAAACGTAAAAAAAAACAATATTTCTTTCATCAAGACGGAGCAATCCATTGATATATGATATCAACATTAAATAAAATTACTCTAACTTATCTGTATCACATTATCTTGGTGTATTTGTTGCTCGGATAGAAATAGATCCTCCTCTCTCTCTCTCTCCATTCCATCCCTTCCATTGCTCGTAACAGGCCCTTTCAGATTGCATTAAATATCACCAGTTTGATGTGGATTATTTGAGGTCTGCTTCCATTGGAATTCCCATGTAGGCTCTCTGAGGTCTGCCATGTAGGTTCTCTGAGGTCTGCCATGTAGGTTCTCTGAGGTCTGCCATGTAGGTTCTCTGAGGTCTGCTTCCATTGGAATTCCCATTAGATTCTCTGAGGTCTGCCATGTAGGTTCTCTGAGGTTGGCTCCCATTGGAATTCCCACTAGGTTCTCTGAGGTCTGCCATGTAGGTTCTCTGAGGTTGGCTCCCATTGGAATTCCCACTAGGTTCTCTGAGGTCTGCCATGTAGGTTCTCTGAGGTTGGCTCCCATTGGAATTCCCACTAGGTTCTCTGAGGTCTGCCATGTAGGTTCTCTGAGGTTGGCTCCCATTGGAATTCCCATTAGTTCTCTGAGGTCTGCCCACACTGGAATGCTCATGTAGGTTCTCTGAAGTGTACTTACATTGGAATGCCTATGTTTTGGTGACCCGAACAGCACATCAGTGACAATTTCATCCTTTGATTTTCAGCAGTGTCCCATGAGTGTGGTTGTGGTTATCTCTATAAGATGGTTTGAGAGATTGCAGCTTAATGGTCGTAAAGTTGCCTTGTTGCTGGTGGCACGAACCCATTTATCCTGGTCATACATTGCTCGTGGTAGGTCCTCATGCATTTAGTATTCTCTGTTGGATGTATGTTCTGTGAGGTCTGCCCACATTGAAATACCCATGCTTTCAATGGAAACAAAATAGTGCACCGAACCGAATTTAACTGTTCCTTCTACCCTAGTCAGCTGTACAATACCCTCGTTGGCAATGACTGTCCAGAGAGACATGATAGGTAACAAAGCTGTACCTTTGGGGATTCAAAGGTGGCCCCCTATCTGAGGCGTTTCCATAAACTGTTGAAACGAAAACAAATTGACTGAAATGAGTAGGAGGAAGAGGAGGAGGAAGAGGAGGAAGAGGAGGAGGAGAGGGGGAAAGGGGGAAGAAGGGGGAAGAGGAGGAAGAGGGGGAGGAGGAGGAGGATGACGGGGGAGAAAGAGTTTAACCAAGTTTGGTGTGGTGTAGAGTGGTGTGGTGTAGTGTGGTTGGGTTGTGTAGTGTGGTGTCGTGTCGTGTAGTGTGGTGTGATGTAGTGTGGTGTGGTATAGTGTAGTGTGGTAGTGTAGTGTGGTGTGGTGTCGTGTAGTGTGGTGTGACGTAGTATGGTGTGGTATAGTGTTGTGTGGTAGTGTAGTGTGGTGTCGTGTCGTGTAGTGTGGTGTGGTGTAGTGTGGTGTGGTATAGTGTAGTGTGGTAGTGTAGTGTGGTGTGGTGTCGTGTAGTGTGGTGTGACGTAGTAATGGTGTGGTATAGTGTTGTGTGGTAGTGTAGTGTGGTGTCGTGTCGTGTAGTGTGGTGTGGTGTAGTGTGGTGTGGTCTGGTGTAGTGTGGTCTGGTTTGGTGTGGTCTGGTGTAGTGTAGTGTGGTGTAGTGTAGTGTGGTGTAGTGTAGTGTGGTGTGGTGTGGTCTTGTGTGGTCTGGTGTAGTATAGTGTGGTGTGGTGTGGTGTGGTCTGGAGTAGTGTAGTGTGGTGTGGTGTAGTGGGGTGTAGTGTAGTGTAGTGTGGTGTGGTGTGGTGTAGTGTGGTGTGGTGTGGTGTAGTGGGGTGTAGTGTAGTGTAGTGTGGTGTGGTGTGGTGTAGTGTGGTGTGGGTGTGGTATAGTGTGGTGTGGTGTAGTGTAGTATGGTGTGATGTGGTGTGGTGTAGTGTAGTGTGGTGTGGTGTGGTGTGGTCTGGTTTGGTGTGGTCTGGTGTAGTGTAGTGTGGTATAGTGTGGTGTGGTGTAGTGTGGTGTAGTGTAGTGTGGTGTAGTGTGGTGTAGTGTGGTGTGGGTGTAGTGTGGTGTAGTGTGGTGTAGTGTGGTGTGGTGTAGTGTGGTGTAGTGTGGTGTAGTGTGGTGTGGTGTAGTGTGGTGTGGTGTGGTGTGGTGTAGTGTGGTGTAGTGTGGTGTAGTGTGGTGTAGTGTGGTGTAGTGTGGTGTGGTGTAGTGTGGTGTAGTGTAGTGTGGTGTAGTTGTGGTGTAGTGTGGTGTGGTGTAGTGTGGTGTAGTGTGGTGTAGTGTGGTGTGGTGTAGTGTGGTGTAGTGTGGTGTAGTGTGGGTGTGGTGTAGTGTGGTGTGGTGTGGTGTGGGTGTAAGTGTGGTGTAGTGTGGTGTAGTGTGGTGTAGTGTGGTGTAGTGTGGTGTGGTGTAGTGTGGTGTAGTGTAGTGTGGTGCTAGTGTGGTGTAGTGTGGTGTAGTGTGGTGTAGTGTGGTGTAGTGTGGTGTGGTGTAGTGTGGGTGGTAGTGTAGTGTGGTGTAGTGTGGTGTAGTGTGGTGTGAGTGTGGTGTGGTGTAGTGGTGGTGTGGTGTCGTGTAGTGTAGTGTGGTGTAGTGTGGTGTAGTGTGGTGTGTAGTGTGGTGTAGTGTGGTGTAGTGTAGTGTGGTGTGGTGTAGTGTGGTGTAGTGTAGTGTGATGTGGTGTAGTGTGGTGTAGTGTAGTGTGGTGTGGTGTGGTATAGTGTAGTGTAGTGTGGTGTAGTGTAGTGTAGTGTGGTGTAATGTAGTGTGGTGTAGT
>OZ024761.1:3024689-3032189 GCA_964016885.1 Eledone cirrhosa | reverse complement strand
CAGTCATCCAGTTTGGATTACATACTTGTTTCTACATTAGGCACAAGGCCAGCAATTACCCAGTGCATTACTGGTATTACATACTATCATTGTGTTGGTCGTAGAACTGATTAACTGTAAAATTCAATTTATCTAACTACCATTTTCCTACGACATTTTGTAAATCTCTTCTTAACATTCTTCCACACATGACCACCCCGTTAAAACATTCAGAAACACACCTAGTATGTTGATTACTCTTACATATAAACTTGTACATCTTTAGATGTGAGAATATTCAATATCTTAATATTAAGTCTTTGAATAAGAGGTTTATGGGGGTAGATTTAGAATTATGAGACAAGCGTGAAGTAAATTATTTAAACTAATCCTATATTGTTATGAAAATTCTGAATTCGCAAAACTTAACTTACAAAAGTAGCTTTTACGATTGTATTTATTATTTTTTTTTGTGTGGGGTGTGTGTGTGTGGGGGGGGGGGGGCATTTTGCATTCTATGAATTGGAGCTGGTGTTATTGGTGTGGTTGGAGACAGAGACATAACTAGGGAAAATAGCGCCGTGGCAAGCAGTGAAATATGTACTGGTTGTGTTATTTCTGTTTACCTTTTACACACATACATATATATATATATATATATATATATATATATATATATATATATATATATATATATATATATACTAGCAGAAGTACTCGGCGTTGCCCGGGTGTAAGTCGACCTTAGCTCTGGTGTTAAAATGTGTGAAAGTTACTACCCGCGCATCACAGGTGCAAAAAACCTTCGAACCTCAAGGAAAAAAACAGAGGTTAGTAGACGCAGGTGTGTAATTGAGCATAAATAATGGATCAATTGTAGGTTCACAGTGTATCGTTGAAATTGTTCTTTGCACGACTGACGGAAGTCAAATTCACATGAAATTGAATTTTCAGTTGATTTTTAAAACAGGGTGAAAGAGTCGATTGTTTCACAATTTTTTTTTCATATGTGCAGAAGAAGAAATAAAAGGGACTTTATCTGAACTGCGGCATAATAGCGAGTCTTTTGCGACAGTTTTCAAGAAAATCGGACGTTCCTGTAAAAAGTTTTCCCATGTGCAACTTAGCCTTTTTTTTTGCGCAAAGTCGAACCCCCGCTTCAGTTTTATTGATTTTTTACATGAATGCGTAACCTCTGAAGTAGATTTGAGTAGCTAAAAACCTGTCCCACTAAATTTGCTATAGGAGAAAAAAAGTTGATCAAAATTGTGTCTAGGGTTATTGCCCTTTGCAACAGCCTCAACGTGTCTTCAAGTATGGTTTGTTAATTTGTTGCGGAACTAAATCGACTTTCGTCAAATCGGACCGAGGAAACAATGTTTCCATTTGTCTTTCTAGCTGGAGTTATAAGACGCCGAATTTAAACGGGTCTGCGCTAAATTACAGCAGGATGCTTTAACCGAAATAAATGAAGAACAAACGTTTCTTTTTGTGCTCCAATCTGAGATATTGGTATTTTGAAAAAAATAGTCCACAAACATCCATGCAGCATGTGTAATCATGTATCAGGTTATGAGAAAAAGGGTTTTCGATTCTCCATTCATAAGATACCAAAAAATTGCACGCAAATAAACCGGGATTTTAAGGCACTGCCCAATTTATAGCTGAAAGGTAAGAATCAAGGTTGAATAATGTTTTGCGACATTGTCAAATGTACAACCGTACAAAAGCAAAGGATATAGCCATTGAAATCTAGGTAGACCAAAGAATTTGGTGGGGTTGTATATCAGAGGATTGTTTTCCTTGTGATTCGCGTCTAGCCTACAAAGTGAAGTTAGATGATTGTAGTCGGTGTTGTATCAATAAAAAATAAAAGCATACGGAAGACTGAACACTTACGAATTAAGTGAAAATCACGTTGATATTCCTATCAGAGAAACATGTGCCGAAAAACCTGACGGATTGTTGTGTCAATATTGAAATCGTGGAAATTGCGAATCCCGACCTCTAAGATGTAATGGATAGGCCTTGGAGGTGAAGAGGAAGAATTGGTACAATTGTTTTGCTGAACATGTTGACAATTAATTTAAATAGACCTACGCAGCATCATCGTGCGGTTTTGTTGTTTATGGCCTAGAATGAGGGCCGGTTAAACGCGGCCGAAAAATAAGCCATGCTGATGATGTTTAGGGGCGTCGCAGGGAATAGATGCGGCATTGTTAGTCAATTGTGAGGAGAGTGGAAGGCAGGCTGATCGCTTGAGAAGACGCGATGCTACACAGGATGCTTCTAGGCCATAATTGACAGAAAGGCATGTCAGGAGAAAGGAAAGAGTTGCTATTCATCCTTTGCTTGATGAACATGTAATTAAAAAGATTTACCATGGACTATCGTGCAGGTTGGTATTGTGTTTAGCCTGCGAAAATCGGTGGTCAAATGGAGCAACAATAAGCCATGCTGATGACGTTTAAGCGGGTGGCAAGGAATTGATGCGGCATAGATAGCCATGGGAGTCTTGAAGGAGCACGGTGGTCAGGCAAAAGAAAGGGCCGAGGAGGGGATGGTGGCTGACAGTGCATCGATGCAGCATCCTGAGGCATGACGATGCAGTGTGCCGACGGCCAGCAGGCAAGGAAGAGGGCAGGAGTGGACGCTGGTAAGAATGCCGCATGGTGAGCCATGGCAGTCTTGAAGGAGCACTGCTGGCAGGCAAAAGAAAGGGCCGAGGAGGGGATGGCGGCTGACAGAGCATTGATGCGGCATAGTGATGCATGACGATGCAGTGGGACGACGGCATGCAGGGAACGGAGAAGGCAGGGGTTGACGGTGGCAGGGCTGCGACTTGGTCCCTCAAGACTGCCATGCGTAGGCAGTGGAAAGGGTCGGGGAGTGGATGGCGGCTGACAGGGCAGGGATGCAACATGATAAGTCATGACGAAAGGGCAGGACGCATGGCGGCTGACAGGGCATGGATGCGGTATGCCAATTGAGTTGGAACTCGGGAATTTAGAGAGCACCGGGGGGCACGATGATTGTTTGTGAAAACCGGGTGCAAAGCAAGTTGTTTATCGGCCATACATGATCGGTAGGCTTTGGAGGAGAAAGGGATGAATTTTCGTTTAATTTTGTTAAATATGGTCAAAATGAATGTAAAAAGACTTACACAGGATCGTCCTCATGTTCGTTGCTGTCTTTGGTCTGAGATAATGGGCGGTTATGTGCGGCGCAGGGATAAACCATGCTGATGACATTTGAGCAAGTTGCTGACAGGGCAGGAATGCCGCATGGTGAACCATGGCAGTCGTGAGGGACAAAGGCGTGCGGGCAATGGAAAGGGCAGGGGTTGACGGTGGCAGGGATGCGGCTTGGTTAGGCATGGCAGTCTTGAAGGAGCACGGCGGGCAGGCAAAATAAAAGGCTGAGGAGGGGATGGAGGCTGACAGATCATGGATGCGGCATGGTGAGGCATAACGATGCAGTAGGTCAACGGCGTGCAAGGAAGGGAGATGGCCGGGATTGACGGTTGCAGGGATTCCGCATGGTGAGCCATGGCACTCGTGAAGAACCAAGGCGTGCGGGTAAGGGAAAGGGCAGGGGAGGACATGGCGGCTGACAGAGCATGGATGCGGCATCGTAAGGCATGACGATGCAGTGGGACGACGGCGGTCAGGGAAGGGAGAGGGCAGGACTTGATGGTGGCAGGGATGCGGCTTGGTTAGGTATGGCAACTTAAAGGAGCACGGTGGGCAGGCAAAAGAAAGGGCTCAGGAGGGGATGGTGGCCGACAGGGCAGTAATGCGGCATGGTGAGGCATGACGCTGCAGTGGGACGACGGCGTGCAGGGAAAGGAGAGGGCAGGGGTTGACAGTGACAGGAATGCGGCTTGGTGAGGCATGGAAGTCTTGAGCTCTCCCGGAGTGTAGGCAATGGAAATGGGCAGGGGTGGACGGTGGCAGGGATTCGGCATGTTGAGCCGTGGCAGTCCTTAGGGACCACGGAGGGCAGGCAATGGAAAGGGGCGGGGAATGAATTGCGGTTGACAAGGCAGAGATGCAGTGGGTCGACGGCATGCAGGGAAGGGAGAGGGCAGTGGTTGACGGATGCCTCATTATGCTATGGTAGTGGGACCATGGGAATGAAGAGAGCGCATGGAGGCTCGATGATCGCTTGGGAAGACTGGGCGCAATACAGGATGATGCGTGGCGGTATAGTCTTGAGAGTCCTTATATAAGAAATGGAAGAATCGGCATAAAAGGTTTGCTGAATATGGTGAGCATTAATTTAAAGAGACTTACGGTGGATAATCCTGATAGATTGAACGTTTTTTGCATGGCGGGGATCGCGACAAATGGAAGCAAGGAGAATGGCGCTTTTCGCTTGCCAGATTTGCCAAATACATACCTACGTCAAATTTCATTGGAATCTTTAATGTAGCCCACGTTCATCCCCGGATCAAAATACACATTTGCGTAGAGTTTCATCGAGACCGGACGATTTTTCGAAAATTTCAAGTAGCCTATTGCAATTTACGGGTCAAGTTTTATATATGTGTCAAGTTTCATGAACATCGGATGAGCGGTGTAGCCTGCAAGTTTGGGACACCAAACAAACAAACAACGCCCAACTTCACTTTATATATAAAATATATATACACACCAGGTGCGCTTTTCCTGAACCATCTTTTTCCTCATATAACCTGATCTGTATAGAATGTTTTCTAACAAGTACACATGTTGGTCTGTTTACTCCGGAGTATAAACATGAAGTACAGGTCAACAGGTTAGACATCACAGCAATTATGAATAAAGGAAGTGTGTGTGTATATACACACACACACACACACTTGTAAGTATATATATATATACACACACACACACACATGAATATTCCACTAGGAATCGTCGAATTAGATCGTTGCTAAGGAACGGCGAGAGACTACTCGCATCATGTCACTATAAAGATGTGGTAAGTGGTGGCTCGCATCAGGTATATTTATGACAAAAGATGAGTAATCAGTCGTGAAGAATTGTAGAACATTGGTCAGTAATCGAGTTAAGTGTCTCTAAATGTTTTGCTAAGCTTCTGACGAAAGTGAAAATGGAACAGTTGAAACAGTAGAATAATTCTTATGCTACAAGGAAAAAGAAAAAAAACCTTACGTTTCGGGAAGATTCCATCATAAGAGAGATCAAATGTTTTCTCTCATGTAGCAGCCGATAAAATGATTAGAAGTCGTTCGAGTCTTTACAACTGGCTTTAAACGTGTTGCATGATGGGATAGGTTTGTGGGATTTAACGTAGGAATATTTACTGATGTACGAGAATGCTGGGTGTATAATGTTAAACACATCAAAGTGTGTGTTAATACATTTGAGAGGATCATCCGGGTAACTTGCAGTGTTCAATAGAAATTAAGGGGAAGGTTATCAAAAAGGAACTACTACTACTACTACTACTACTACTACTACTACTACTACTACTACTACTACTACCACTACTGCTACCACTATTGCTGCGACAACAACATCATAGACTACCACTACTACCACTACCACCACTACTACTACCACTACCACCACTACTACTACCACTACCACCACTAATACTACTACTACTACCACCACCACTACTATTACACCAATACTACTATCACCACCACTTCTACTACCACCACTAATATTACGACCAGCACTACTATTACCACCACCACCACTACTTCTACTACCACCACCACTACTACTACCACCACCACCACCACTACTTCTACTACCACCACTACTACCACCACCATCAATAACACCACCACCACTACTACCACCACTACTACCACCACCATCAATAACACCACCACCACCACTACTACTACCACCAGCACTACTACCACCACCGCTACTACCACCACCACCACTACTACACCCACCATAACTACTACCACCACTACTACTACCACCACTACTACTACCACCACCATCACTACCACCACCACCACCACCACTACTATAACCACCATAACTACTACCACCACTACTACTACCACCACCATCACTACCACCACCATCACTACCACCACCACCACCACTACTATAACCACCACTACTACTACCACCACTACTACTACCACCACCATCACTACCACCACCACCACCACTACTATAACCACCATAACTACTACCACCACTACTACTACCACCACTACTACTACCACCACCATCACTACCACCACCACCACCACCACTACTATAACCACCATAACTACTACCACCACTACTACTACCACCACTACTACTACCACCACCATCACTACCACCACCATCACTACCACCACCACCACCACTACTATAACTACCATAACTACTACCACCACTACTACTACCACCACCATCACTACCACCACCATCACTACCACCACCACCACCACTACTATAACCACCATAACTACTACCACCGCTACTACTACCACCACCATCACTACCACCACCATCACTACCACCACCACCACCACCACTACCACTATCGTGTGGAGTTATGAAATCAATAAATAATTTGTTAGGATGCCTCCAGATAGATGGTCTGTGTTCTGAAGGATGCTAATCCAAACACACATACATATTATATATATATACATATACGTACATATGCATACACACATACGTATACATATATACATACATATATATATAAATATAAACATATATATATACAAATATATATAAACGTATACATGCGCAAATACATATGTACATAAATATATATATATATATATATATATATATATATATATAATAATGAAATGACAGGAGGCTGGATTTGTGTAAATCCTTGAAAGGTTTATTATACTATGATCATTTCAATGACCGGGTTCCGTGTGAATCCGGTGATATCATCAGGTATTCGAAATATAATACGTGAATGTAATAGGTAAAATCCATGGGGCTGAAAATCGAGACCCGAGGGCGACCGCTATTCTGTTCCTTCAACCTCAGCCGGTCGCCCTGGAGTGACGTGGCTAAATTTTACAGTATGCTACTACCGGTCAGATGAACGAAAACAGAAAGAGATGGGAGCATAGGTTAACGTCGATCCCATGACACAAGGTAAAAGAAAGAAAGAAAGAAAGGAAGGAGAGAGAAGAAGGGGGAGGAAAGAAGTAGAGAAGCCAGGGTTAATGTCAGCTAAAAGAGGAAGGCAACTACTACTGGTCAGATATAGGCAAGCAATATATATATAAACATACATATATACAAATATATACATACATACACACATATGTATGTACGTATGTATGTATATATGTATATATGTATATATATATATATATGTGTGTGTGTGTGTGTGTGTGTGTATATCCTGAAGGATGTGATTTACATTATGTTTTAAATATGCCAAGGAAAGATGAGGGAGGGAATTAGATGATTCAGTGAACAGATCGATAGACAAGGAAGAATCTCCTTAGCTACAGATCGATCGAACCAACTAAGATGTTCCTTTACAAATCCTTATCTTCGTCGTGAGCACATTATT
>OZ024761.1:3012189-3017189 GCA_964016885.1 Eledone cirrhosa | reverse complement strand
GCTACTGGTAACATGTATGCCAGTACCCCCTGTTCCATAGGCGGGTCGTTGGCGACTAAACTGGCAACCCCACCAAGGTTTCTTGGTGAGGAGGGTGACTTTGGACATCCTGCAGGACTAAGAACAAAACCTGTCAAAGGGCAAAGGAGCTCTTAAGAGTCAATGGCCATCCAAAATCACCGAGAGAGATGACCCCTTAACCTTTGTCAAAGCAGAATTCTAGGAGAAGGAACACTCTGATATAACACCTGCAACCCTGATGGTATCCAATGATGTTGACTTGTTCTTCTTTTTGGTAAATATCATCTTGGGTTAAGTGAGTGGGACTGGCTTTGTGCAGTGCCTTTGCTCACTATAAAAGCTTCACGGCACAGGCATTGCTTTATATCTGGAGATCTCTCTACACTTGTCGTCACATGGTACCAAGGGCCCAGCACTATGTGTCAATAATTGTCACAGGTGTAGTGTTTGTACCAGAGTTTTCAAGTCGCTGGCTGGACTAAAAGTCACACTTGTTTAGCGCATCGGTAGGGGTTCTCCTACATGGATATAAAGTAGTGGCCGTACTCGAAAACGAGTTGGCAGCCACCATATATATGTATGTATGGCGTTGTTATTTGGCGTTGTTGAAAAGAACAGTGGCCTTTGACCTGGCAATAAAAACTGGAAGCAAAATTCTTTCTGTACCAAAACCAGGCACACACACACAAGTTTGTGTGTGTGTATGTATGTGTGTGTGTGTGTGTGTGTGTGTGTGTGTGTGTGTGTGTGTGTGTGTGTGTGTGTGTGTGTGTGTGTGCGTGCGTGTGTGTGTGCGCGTGCGTGCGCATTTATGTGTGTATGTGTATATCTATTTCTCACTATTCCTCACTGTCACCAAGCTTCTCAATTCATTCCTTGTTACTAAGTATTTTATTTTGCTACGAGGCACTTTATTTTGCAAGGTACTATTTTCCCCCTGAGTTTGTGATTTCAGAGAAAGGTAAGAAATTCTTCATATTTTGCATCCTTGGTATTTTGACTTTACTGTTTGATTTGTAGAATTGTCTATCCACTCAAAATATTACAACAGCTAACAGTGAAATATAGAATTTAAAAAAAAAGCTCTTTCGACTGAGATCAAATATATATTTTTTTTTTTCAAAAATATATAATTTGAAATAGCTTGCTTTTGTTTTGGACTGAAACGTTTTTGTATTTAATTCGTACGAGTATTTTTTAAAGATTCTAACATAACTTGATTTGGCCCAGTAATCTACTGATTTCAAAATCAGTAGTATATTGATAAATGGAAAAATAGGGTAGGGGGCGTTTCGTGATTTCGAGGGGCAAAAGGGGGCCGAAATGGGTTGAGAACCTTTGCCCTAGACAAGCAAAAATTAAATATTAACATAGTTGAAAAACCAGGTATTCCCATAAAAGTAATTAGTAAAACATATCCGTTTTAAAGAACCCCATGCACTGATAGGAAATGCATAGTCTGCAAGCTAAGACCGCAAACTAACTGCAAAACTAGAAACGCAGTATATAGTACTGAGGGACAGTGTAGGAATAAGAATATAACATACATAGGTGAAACAGCCCATAGCATAGGGGAAAGGATATGTGAACTTTTGCGAGAACTCTGGGATGGGAAAAACTCATCAGTACTCCACCAACATGCCAAAATAGAACATAGGGGCACATTAGATAACATAGAGATAAAAATTATATCCACACACAGAAAAGATACAATACTCAGACAAATCATAGAGGCAACAAATATAAAGGAACTCCAACCAAAATTAAACAAAACATGAGTGGAATAGCAACATCACAACTAGTAATTAAGGACAAAATGAACACATACAGACGCACACAAAAAAAAAACAAATAAAAAAACAGGCATACACAGATGGAACAAGCAACCCGGATGTAATGCATGTGCAAACCAAGTACACAACACACAAAAACAAGGTAGTATAGGACAGAACAAAGGAGAGGCACAAACTAAGAATTCAGTCACTGAGGAGCTCAGAAAGTGTGACGAAAGAGCTTTGACAATATATAAACAACCATCCGATTATCAAACCAACCAACCAACCGGAAATTTATAATAATTTGAAGTGAAAACCAACAGCTGTGTTTTTATTGGCAATAGACCGGCGTCCTATCCAGGGAGAGTCTAGTACTCTCAGCCGCTTAACTCTAAGTAAATCTGGGATAAACATCGGCTTGATGACCCTTCCGCTTCAAACAAATTTTCTTTATTAAATCTCCTTTAAACACGCCCCCAATTGTTTCGGAGTTGTTTCCCCTTATCAAGACTATAAATCTCTTGTCGCTCCTACCCGATGGAAACTGGTGAGAATACGTAGTATTCTCAAAGTTATACACCGGCTTTAGCAGTTCCAGCTGGTAGGAGCGACGAGAGATACATAGTCTTGATAAGGGGCAATAACTCTGAAACTATTGTCGACTTTCTCTGTGCGCTACCGCTGGAACAAAAGGATGACGTCAGTCATCTAAACACAGACACACACACACACACGTGTCATGAAGCCGTATGCTTGCAAACGAACCGAATATTAATAATTGTTTCTACTTTTGGCACAAGGCCAGTAATTATCCAAGTGTATTACTGGTACTTTAGTTTATCGACCCCCGTAAGGATGAAAGGCAAAGCTAACCTCGGTGGGATTTGAACTCAGATCATAAAGGGCCATAACTCTTTGCTACTAAGCATGGTGTCCGACCCTCTACCGATACTGCCAATTATTATAGTATTATTATTCTTATTCAGGAATAGATATAATCCATATGCTGTGTATGTCGTTATGTGGTAACGAAAGGGTATGCTGTGTATGTCGTTATGTGGTAACGAAAGGGTATGCTGTGTATGTCGTTATGTGGTAACGAAAGGGTATGCTGTGTATGTCGTTATGTGGTAACGAAAGGCTATGCTGTGTATGTCGTTATGTGGTAACGAAAGGGTATGCTGTGTATGTCGTTATGTGGTAACGAAAGGGTATGCTGTGTATGTCGTTATGTGGTAACGAAAGGGTATGCTGTGTATGTCGTTATGTGGTAACGAAAGGGTATGCTGTGTATGTCGTTATGTGGTAACGAAAGGGTAAAACATATTTTAGATTCCCGGAGTAATGGCTTCCGGATGAAAAGTCTTCTCTAATCTGATTAGTTAGTTGTAACAACAAGGTAATCTAGTTAAGCTAAGATATTCAGCATTTAAGACACATACACACACACTGACATATACACGGACATACACACTGACATATACACGGACATACACACACACTGACATATACACGGACATACACACTGACACACACACTGACATATACACGGACATACACACACACTGACATATACACGGACATACACACTGACACACACACTGACATATACACGGACATACACACACACTGACATATACACAGACATACACACTGACACACACACTGACATATACACGGACATACACACACACTGACATATACACGGACATACACACACACTGACATATACACGGACATACACACTGACACACACACTGACATATACACGGACATACACACACACTGACATATACACGGACATACACACACACTGACATATACACGGACATACACACTGACATATACACGGACATACACACACACTGACATATACATGGACATACACACTGACACACGCACTGACATATACACGGACATACACACACACTGACATATACACGGACATACACACTGACATATACACGGACATACACACTGACACACACACTGACATATACACGGACATACACACACACTGACATATACACGGACATACACACTGGCACACACACTGACATTTACACGGACATACACACGCACTGACATATACACAGACATACACACTGACACACACACTGACATATACACGGACATACACACTGACACACACACTGACATTTACACGGACATACACACGCACTGACATATACACAGACATACACACTGACACACACACTGACATATACACAGACATACACACTGACACACACACTGACATTTACACGGACATACACACGCACTGACATATACACGGACATACACACTGACACACACACTGACATATACACGGACATACACACACACTGACATATACACGGACATACACACTGACACACGCACTGACATATACACGGACATACACACACACTGACATATACACGGACATATACACTGACACACGCACTGACATATACACGGACATATACACTGACACACACACTGACATATACACGGACATACACACTGACACACACACTGACATATACACGGACATACACACACACTGACATATACACAGACATACACACTGACACACACACTGACATATACACGGACATACACACACACTGACATATACACGGACATACACACTGACACACGCACTGACATATACACGGACATACACACACACTGACATATACACGGACATACACACTGACACACACACTGACATATACACGGACATACACACACACTGACATATACACGGACATACACACTGACATATACACGGACATACACATACACTGACATATACACGGACATACACACTGACACACGCACTGACATATACACGGACATACACACGCACTGACATACGCACTGACATATACACGGACATACACACACACTGACATATACACGGACATGCACACTGACATATACACGGACATACACACACACTGACATATACACGGACATACACACTGACACACGCACTGACATATACACGGACATACACAGGCACTGACATATACACTGACACACACACTGACACATACACTGGCACACATACACATACACTGACACACACACACACATACACACAGACACATACACACGCTGACACACACAGACACTTACACAAACACTGACACACACAGACACAGACACATACACTGACACACACATACAAACACTGACAAACACACAATGACACAT
>OZ024761.1:2994689-3007189 GCA_964016885.1 Eledone cirrhosa | reverse complement strand
ATATATACATATATGTGTGTGCGTATACATATATACAACGTATTTGTCAGACGAAGAGCGTCTAGCTATGTATCTCCGTAAGGACTTGACACCACCAATACATCCACTACACCACCACAAACGCCGCTACCATAGACAACGGCACCACCACCACACCCCCACACACACGCCAACCCGTCTACTGACAATCCACCAACCTCATACCACAGCCCATCCCACTAAGCAACCATAACCACCATCATATCATCACATCCACCCCCACATACTCTACACGCCAAGGCCAACCCACCACCACCACACCACAACCCATCTCATCCACCGACCGTCACCAACATCACACCATCACACCCACCCCTATATACACTACAGGTCAGTACATCCCTTTCATCCTTCCCACCAATCAAAACAACTCATTTTGTCAAACTCTTGAAACTCTGACTTTACCACATAGCATGTATTTCATTTTCTTATAGCATTTTAAGAGGGTCCGTCGAGCTGCCGATTATTGAGTCGGGTAAGATCGATACAGATCGAACCTTGAGCTGATCAGTGGTGAATCGCGCGTCACCTATCAATAAATGTAATGAAGGAGTAACCAATCGTCCTTGTTATCCTTTCAATATATTACACTCTGTATAGCTCTACACCTCATCACAGAAGTGAACCTAAACATCGAGTGCTCTCCCAGGTGAACCTGCAGTTACACCCCCTGGATATATATATATATATATATATATATATATATATATATATATAAAACGAAAACTTAGTGATGCATCTGAACTCAATTTATTGTGTGTTACAATTGTTTCCCTGGCGGACAGCCCGAGACGTGATCATTGTGTGGATCTGTCCGATTCTGGACCCGCAGGTTCGACGGACACGTCTAATGATTTCGGACCATATTCTCTCACTGGGGTTTCTCACCCTATGGGCCAGTACCGTCAAAAACTTCATCCTCTTCGTGCGTTCAGTGATTGGCCGCTGGTTGTCTACGTCATCATAATTCTAACCACAGGCACCTTTCCGCTGTTCCATGTCTGCCACACTTCAATGAATTACTGCTGTGTTTGGTAGTTCACACATCCACGCGCGCACTCACACACACACACACACACACATACCCCCCCCCCCCCCTCTACACAAAGAATCACATAGATAACAACAGTCGTACGCATAGAATCCCGCTATACCCACACATTAAGGAGGACATATAAAGATATAAACGTACGCATACATTCATCCAGAGAGGCACATTCCCACACGTCTATATACATCAACACGCACACACACATGCTCATACGCGTCTCGAGCTGTCCGCCGGCGAAACATTTGTAACACACAATAAATTGAATTCAGATGCATCACTGATTTTTCGTTTATCTTAGCTACCATCAAACACACATATGTATATATATATATACACATACATATATATACACACATATATATACACATACATATATACCTACACACATATATATATATATATATATAAACATATATATATACACACACATATATATACATACACACACACACACATATATATATATACATACACACACATATATATATATACATACACACACATATATACATATATACACACACACATATATATACACACACACACATATATATATACATATATACACACACACATATATATTTACACACACATATATATATATATATACATATATATACACACACATATATACACACACACACATATATATATATACACACACACATACATATATATATATATACACACACACACATATATATACATATATACACACATACATATAAATTTATATACATATATGTATGTGTGTGTTATGTGTATGTGTGCCTGGTGGGAGAGAGAAATAATATAAGATAAATATCTGTTTATTTGCCACGAGGGCACAAAAGAAAGGGACACATACATGGAGGAGGGTGTTACATAGAAATCGAGTAAAAAAATGTAATAACAAATAAAATTATAACAAAAAGGTCCTCAATATGGAGGGATCGTTTTGGGGTCACACACACCCCCGAAAAAAAAATGTACGATCCTTCTCTACGGGAGCACAAAGAGAGGGTGCTCCGTTCTTCCTTCATCCTTTTCCACCTACAGGCTGAGGTAGAGAGAAGGCCCATTCACACGAGCCAATCTCGCAACTTTCACCCACCTTTCATAAAACTGGCTGGAGTGGAGCACCTCTCTCTCCATCCTGATCATTCTTCCGGATTGATATCGGAAGAAAAGGACTAGTTGTTGGCCGGAAAGAAAGGTGTCCGACCTCAGCCCTTTTAGACGCGTCCACCATACAACCTCTTTTACCATGGCTATTACACAGAGGAACACCGCCTCTCCTTCATTTTTGAAGGGGGAGGCGGCTTGATCGTTACAATGGACTCGGTGGACAACCTAATTGGTCCCACCCGTGACAGCAGTCGTTCGACATAGCCCCACAGATCAGCAACGCCCGGGCAGTGTACCAATGCGTGCGCGACGGTTTCCTCGTCGCGCACACATCTGGGACAGATCTTTTTTGAGGGGCCCCTACCCGGGCGCCCGTGTCTGTAGAGCTTATCCCGAACGGGCAGAGTCCCTCGGTAGCACTGCCAGGCCAAGGACTTCTGGAAGTTGTCTATAGGTCCCGGGCCGAAAGTCCTACCGAATAGGCTAGCCAGTTCGTCCTCCTCCATGCCTAGGGTTTCTCCGAGGATGTCATCGCACCTGCTAACCACCAGCCCTCTATAAAATGACGAGGTGTAGTCTCCGCCGATAGCCGGGTCCGCCTGCCAGAGAGCCGTGAGCGCCTGGGCACACTCGGTGTGCCAGTCGCCCAGTTTTCTCGGTCTTTGCTTCACCCAGGACTGCAGCTCGGTGAGCGAGACGAGCCTCGGGAAGGCTCGCCTCACATACGGGGCCCACACCGGTTGACCGGTGAGGAATACCCGGATGTGCCGTAGCCTCAATGCGTGTTTACGCATTTTTAGCCACGGCATCCCCAGCCCTCCTTTCAAAGGGTGTTGACAGCAGATGGATCTCCTCACCAGAGGAAACCTCTTCTTCCAAAGGAAGTGAAAGAGAGCGCGCTCCATTTTGGCGAGGATCTCACCCGGGCAAGGCACGACAGTAAAGCGGTAATAGATGACGGACGCTATGTAAGCGTTCGCCACCTCCGCCCAACCTTTCAGGGATAGTTTGCACTCGGCCCACTTCTGGGTCAGTGCAAACACCCTATTCGTCACCTCACCCCAGTTTTTCTCCACCTGGAGGTCCGGTCCGAACCAGACCCCAAGCAACTTCACCGGGCCCTCCGTCCACCGTCCGACGATACCGTCGGACGACATCGGTTTTCCCCTCCACTCGCCGAGTTGCAAAGCGACTGACTTGTCCCGGTTCAGCTTAGCCCCTGTGAACCTTTCGTACTCCTCTAGTAAGGTGCCGATGGCCCCGATTTCCGCGGTGGTCGACACCATTACTGTTACGTCATCGGCGTAGGCCGACACCACTTTGCGCATTCCCGGTTCCAAAGGGATGCCCTGCAACAATTCCAACTTCCGCAGTAGTAGCTCGAGAGCCAATACATACAGAAGGGAGGAGAGAGGGCACCCCTGTCGGATGGAGCGGGTGATTTCGAACGGCTCCGAGAGGTAGCCGTTCACCTTGACTCTAGAGCAGATGCGGCTGCTATGCATGGCAGTGATCCAGCCCCTGTAAACGGATCCGAAACCAGCCGCCGCTAGCACCGCATCCAGGTAACCATGGTCCACCCTATCGAAAGCTTTAGACTGATCTAAATTTATCAGGGCCCCACCAAAGCCGGGTTCGTTCCCAACCCTCTCTATGATGTATCGCATGAGGTGGAGGTTGTCCTGGATGGACCTGGACGGGATAGCGCATGTCTGCGCATCTCCCACCAGGCCCCCCACGACAAGCGCCAACCTCTTCGCTAACACCTTGGCCAAAATCTTTAACTCTGCATTTAGCAGAGTTACGGGCCTAAAATTACTAATGTCATCCCCCTTGTTCTCGTCCTTCCTCACTAGCGAGACTACGCCCTTGGTCACAGAACAGGGTATTCTCCCGTTCTGTTGCTAGTTGCAGTAGACCGCCTCGAGGAGATCGGGGAACAAGTCCGGCATATTAATATATAGTTCGTAGAGCAGACCATCGAGGCCTGGAGATTTGCGTTTGCCGCATAGGCTTAGCACGTCCCCTATTTCAGCAGCTGAGGTCGGCCCGTCGCAGGACCTCGCCTCCTCGTCCGAAGACGCGGCAGGCCGTCGAGGTATGGACCGAAATCCACATCCCCAACCGCCCCCTGGCCCTCCCGAACAATCGGGCAAAGTGCCTTTGAAAAGCCTCGCACATTTGCTTAGGTTCAAGGATCACCCGTCCATCCTGGTCTCGCAAAGACCGGATAGTGGATCTAATCCCACTTTTCGCTTCTGTCACGCGGGCCCAGCTAACAGCTTTGGTCCCCTCGTTTCCCAGAGCACCTATTTTGCTTCGGACAACGCAGCCTTCGTGTTTCGCGTCGAAGAACTGGCTCAAGGCCGTTCTCGACGCTTGCACTCTGGTCACGTTGCCGCTCCTCATTGCCTCTTCAACATTAACTACCAACTCCCTTTCCTTCCTATTTCTATCTGACTCTAACTCCTTACTAACTCCTATTGAAACTACTCTAATCTCTCTTTTCAGAGAGCCCCACCACCTGGTGTTGACGATGGCGCCCGTCAACCGCTCCTTAACTAAGGTTTTAATCCGGTCCCTGTAAGCTCTACTTGCCGGTAAGGACAAGTTGAGCTTCCAGTAACCGGGTCCCTGCCTATGCGTTCTATCAAGGTGGACTATGCAGGTCACTAACTTGTGGTCTGAATAGCCAACCATGAGCATTTCTGGACAACTTAAAAAGTCTCTATCCTTAATTCTAACTAAGAACCTATCTAGGTACGATCTAGATTGACCGCTATGGTTTGTCCAAGTCCAGGTTGGCACAGTCGATATCTATCGGCCAGGTCAAATCGGCCGATTAACCCCTTGAGGTTGTTACACCCCCCTCTATCAGGACATGCCCCTACATAGTCCCAACGTGCATCTAGGATACCATTCCAGTCCCCCCCCGCCTCACTAAAAGCAAGGAGCGGGACGTCCCTAGAAAAGTCTCCAGACAATAGAAGAAGACCGACCGCATTACCCCAAAAGGGGCGTAAACGGCAACAAGCCTAAAAGCTTCGCCTTCACTACTGCCAAGGTCCAGAACCACCAGTCTACCCTCCGGGTCCAAGTGTACCGTCTGGGTAGCGAGACCCAGATGTTTTTGCAGCAGAACGACAACCCCATCCCCACCTCCGGGCTGACTTTGAGATGCGTGCATCTCAAAGTCATCAAAGGTGGGGGATAGTTGTCGCACGCTGCTGATCCGGGCCTCGCAAATAACCATCACATTTATACATCGTGACCTGAGGTCATTTAGAAGTTTAGCTTGCTTCCAAGGTGAGCCCAGGCCACGCGCATTTAGACAACCTACTCTTAACACAGCCATGTTGGTGGTAAAGAGAGAGGCACTTACCTCTCTGCGTCCCGGGGTTCGGGCTGTTCAGTTTCCATGGGGGTGGTGGAGGGGTTGTTGGGTGGGGTGGTGGTTTGTGGTGGTGTGGGGGTATTAGTGTGTGGAGGGGCTGGGGTGTTTGGAATTATGTGGGTGTTTGAGGAAAGGAGGGGAAAACCTTTCAGGAGGACGCGGTTGAGTGGCCTGGTGCAGGGTGGCCCGACGTCCTCATGGTAAATGTTTTTCAATGTTTTAAAAATGTCAAGTGGGACCTTCACCATTTTCAGGTTAGGGAGTCCCGTTGCCATTGTAAAATTCGGCCCTTCGGTTTGTACCGAAGGGTTGTTGTTCATTTTGTCTGCTAAGTTTTTATTGTTTTTGTTTATGTATGTGTAGAGTTTTTGTGTTGTTGTGTTTGTGTTGTTTGTTTTTGTGTTGTGTTTGTTTTTGTTTGTTGTTCTTCAGTGAACTTGCGTTTTGTTGTCTGTGTTATGTTGTCAGGTGGGGTTATTTTTGTTTGTGTGGTGTGTGTACGTTTTTTTCTTTTGACTTTTTGGAAGGGAGCCCCCTCGTCTTCCGAGGATATGAGCTCCTCTTCCGTATTGGAGGGGAGGGGTATATTGCCAGGTTGTGTTTGCACTGCGTGTGTTTTTGTATTTGTGTTCTGTGGGGAGGGGCTGGGTGGGACCGTGTTTTGGGTTGTTTTCTTGAGCTGTTGTTGTTGATGTTGTTGTTGTTGTGGTTGTGGTAGTGTTGGTGGTGTTATTGTTTGTGGTGTTTGTAATAAAGGTTTCTTTTTTATCAGTTGACGGCATGCAACCCTCAGGTGACCTCTGCTTGCGCAGTGGTAACACGCGGGTCGCCTACCCTCAACTGAAATGTTTATGTAGTTCTCTCCATCTAAATGAATTCTCTGTGGGATCTTCGCTATCCTTTCTGGGCTCATCTGCACCAGAAGTTCTACGCTGGTCCCACTAAAGACCTCTCTGGGGGACATTCCAACCGAGATTATAATGTCTTGGTCAAGGTCTAAAACGCCACAAAGTAGCCACCAAGTGTCTACTTTGGGTCTTATGCAGTGGAATTTTATTTTTTGAGACCTTCTTCCCATGTAAGACGGGAAAAAGGTGAAGTGGGTGGATACAATGGGCGCAATGGAATGTTTTTGCGCCGTTTCTTGATACTTCATAAGCGCCGAGATGCTACCGAAGAGTTTTGCTTTTTGAATGAACAAAATGTTTTCCATTTGGTTCCTTAAAACCAGCTCTATCTCACTCTGAGACGGTTGTACTGGTTTTTTTGTAGCATTCGAGATTGTCCTGAACACCACCGTGGAAATTTCTCTTTTTATTTCTTCTGGGAGAATTAATGCTGAATGAACAATCGGGTTCGAAAGTCACATACCTTTTTGCTTCTTCCAACTTTTGCTTTGCGTTGGTTAAATCCAAAGGTAGGAACACTTGTGTTTTTTTACAGTTTCCGCAAAGGAAATTTTGTTGTCGTTGTCTTTCTTGTTATTGTTGTTGTTGTCGCTGTTCACTTTGGTGTTCGTATTGGTATCGATAATTTTTCCGTTGCTGGTATTATTTCCAATTTGTGTCTTTTCGGTTGTTGTCTGCTGTTCCTTAATAACGTTTTTCGTTAAAGGAACGGGGGGAAGCTGGGCACTTTGTGCTTTCAATTTTCCTCGAAGATTTTTTTCTTTGAGGAGCGTGGCACCATGCTATTAATGCCGTCCATTACTACAAGCCGAGTTCACAAAAATGCAAGAAGAAAACTTTCATCCCAGAAAGGGGCGAAAACATTAATAACCCCAACGTCTGCAGACCCAAACGAGGGGTTAAAGTATAACACAATAGAAAAATAGATCCCAAAACTCACTCTTTACAAGGTAAAACCAATGTAAAACACAGAGCTCGTTAATACACGTCTACCTCCGTCGACAGACAGCCAGACAAAGACAGACATACAGGCTGGCAGACAGACAGACAGGCTGCCAGACAGACAGATAGACAGACAGACAGGCTGCCAGACAGACAGACAGACAGAGAGAGACAGACAGACAGATAGACAGAGAGAAGACACACAGACAGACAGACAGAAGACACACAGACAGACAGGCAGGCTGACAGAAAGACAGGCAGATAGACTGACAGACAAGCTGGCAGACAGGCAGACAGGCAGACAGGCAGACAGAAACAGAGACACACAGACAGACAAGCTGGCAGACACGTCCAGTAAAATACAAAAATGAGATACAAAATGCGAACAGAACTGCAGACACTAATGTTTCTGGGTATCACCCTTCATCAGTACAGCTCACTGTTCACCTGCCAACCTGTCAGAGCTAGCTCTGGCAGTTTTTTTATTTGAATTTGGCAAAGCCGGCCATTTATCGTTCCTATACAGGAAACTAACTGGCCAGTCTGCTGATATGCAAATCTGGCTGATCAGTGGATCTGCTAACATGCAGATCTGACTGATCAGCCAGTCTGTTAATATGCAAATCAGGCCGATCAGTAACTGTGTATTTTAGAAAATAGCATATATTTTCACTAACTCTGACAGTTTGGCAGGTGAACAGTGATCTGTACTGATGAAGGGTGATACCCAGAAACATTAGTTTCTGCAGTTCTGTTCGCATGCCAACACAAGAGTAAGAATGAAGGGTTCGTTCTACTGACATGGCTATAAAATTGAGGGTTGTTTGCATAATAACAAACGAATCGAATGTTATTATTAATATTCGAAAAACTCAGATTACATTTATTGTATTCAGCCATGGAGAGCGAACATTTTCTTCTTTTTATATATAAATTTACAACTGCATTTCTCAAGGTTTCCTAGTACTTACTCTTCTCGATATACAAACCATTTATTAAACCAAACTTCAAACACGATACTAATATCAGTTTTATTGTAATCTGAATACCTCTCTTATCATTATCATTTATTGTTATTATTATTATTATTATTTTTATTTTCTTTCATTATTGCTTCTGAGATATATGCCGAGTGTCTTCCTAACACCTCATTATTATTATTATTATTATAAGGGCGGTGAATTATTATTATTATAAGGGCGGTGAATTGGCAGTATCGGTAGAGGGTTGGACACCATGCTTTCCAGCATAGTTACGTCCCTTTACAGTCTGAGTTCAAATCCCGCCGAGGTTAACTTTGCCTTTCATCCTTACGGGGTCGATAAAATAAAGTACCAGTAATGTACTGGGTAATTGCTGGCCTTGTGCCAAATGTAGAAACAATTATTATTATTATTATTGAATGCCATGGTTGACGGAGGCTCGGCTCTGTAAGGTATAGTAACTTTTAACCGCTATAACAATTGTAAATTGTTTAAAACTTTAACCAAATTGTAGATAAAAACACCCTCCTCCTCGTGAGAGGGGTCTTTCTGCCCGTTATTTGGCCCTTCGGGGTTAAATAACCGCTTATTGGGGTTTTGTGCCCAATATTCATTTTAAACCCCCAAAAACATGGCTACAAAAAAGAATTTTCACAAGTCACTCCCACTCCTTCCGTCTTCTTCTTCCTCAATCGTCATTACATCAGAGAGAAGATTGTCTCTCTCCCTCCCTTCTCTAAATGTGGTGTTCGCCTCTTTGGCAAGCGACGCCATTAAAAAAAAAGAAAAATATAGTTTCTGATAGCTTTCACCAAGAGCACGTGCATACCGTGGAACATTTCTCCACGACGACGACAACGACGAAAAATGTGAGCGGTAAATACGGAAAGCCATTTCATTCGTCTGACGTCATGAAGAATAGCAGTAACAGCCGTAATAACAGCAGCAACAGCAACAGTGACAAGGAAAACACTAGTAGCAGCCGCAACGACATCAGCAACAGCATAAACAATAACAGCAGCAGCAGCAGCAGCAGCAGCAACAACAACAACCACAGCAACAGCGGCGGCGGCGGTCGTAGTCCCAGCAGCAACAACAAAATTAACAGCTGCTCTGACGACAACAACAACAAGAAAGAAAAACCAATCTCGTTTGCAGGTATCGCAAAGAACCTGGAAACCATCCTTATAACAAATGAGGAATTACAGGAAGCAAAGAAGATGGTGACGAAAACCGGACACCGAGCAATCTGCAAGGCAGCCGAAAACATTTTCGAAACCCAACAGCACTGTACGGTCACGTACCGTACAGTAAGCATAACATCACGTAGGGATGAAAGAGCCACAGAGGCTCAAATACAAAAAACGTTAGGGTTTGTGTGGCAGCGGAAAACGCATATCACCCGAGGCAAGAAATATACCACCGTGGACGTGCTTTTTTTCACACCCCAGGAGGCAAAGGCTCAATCCTTAGTGACCCTAAGGAGCGAGGAAATGGTGTTGGTGCCCTCCTACTTGCTGGCCGCGTCTGTCCTCGTCGGAATCGAGGACAAAACAACCGTACTGCAAATACAGAAAAAAGTACGGGAAGATTGAGTCGGCGCCTCCATTGAGATGTTAATTCAACCCAACCAGGAGTGCATCGAAGCTATCCCAGATGTGATAGACTTCGACAACGGCACTCAACTTCCCATAAGTGTTGAGGGCAAACGCCCGAAATGCTTTCGCTGTGGGTCGAAGACTCACCTCAGGGCCTTCTGCAATGAGAAGACCCTGAGAAAGGAGAACCCCCCCTCCTTCCGGAACCGGCTCCACTGCTACCAACAACAGGACAGGCGGCAAGCAGGAAGGATAGGCCCGTGGCACCCATACTCACGCCACGGAAATCAAGAACAGCAGCAGCAGTGGAAGTATTAACAACAACAACAGTAATACCAACTGCAGCTGCAACAGAGACTCCACTGCAAACATCACCAACAACAACAAGTGAAAGAGTGGAGCTGGTACCCCTCCCTGACCTCACAGAATCGGACATGGAGTGTGTGGTGGGAGAGGGATGGCAAAATGTCGCAAGAAGGCACAAACGCAGAAGAAGCGCATCGTCACCTTCGAAAATGGAGGGAAGAAATGAAAAAAGGGTAAAGGCTACTGCAAAGAGACTTACAGCAGCAACACCACCAACACCATCACCACCCACACTAACACTACCATCACCACCGACGGCAACCCCACCGCCGACAACAACAACACCTTCAACACCACCACCACAAGCACCAACATTGCAAACACAACAACAAAACACACACACCCAGCAACAACGACAAGAAAATAGCAGAACCACACCCCACACCCAGCAAAAGAAATGCACAGCAATAAATACACACAACAAGAAACTAATGACTTACATAATTGAACACAGACATTTCACAGCACGACTACATAATACCAGCATCAATCAAAACACCAACGAACATAAGACTGGTAAGAATATCACAGACACAATACACAAACATTAAAACGAAATTCCCCAGCGCAGTTGGTGATTTCAGAGACCTAGGAGGGACACTCAACCGGAGAGTATATTCGGATATACTCACAAGAGCCGACGACCAGCCGAAGGGACGATTCAACGGTCCCTTCACCAGACAATCAAGGTAAGTGATCCTTTCTCACTTGCCCCGTTCCTCACCCAACATGGCCGTACTCAGAATAGGCAGTATAAAGGCACGTGGCCTGGGGGTCATCTTGGAAGCAGGGTCACCTGCTCAACGACCTCAGGTCACTAAACATAGATATGGTGGCCATCAGTGAGACCAGAATCTCCGAAGCACAAGCCTTCGCACCGATCTTTGGAGGGTACTATGTATACGCATCTCCCAGCCGTCCAGGATCGGGGGGAGGGTTTGCCCTCCTTTTCGGAGAGGCTTGGATCTCGCCATATGGACCATCTTCCTAGACCCAGAAGGTAAGTCGGTGGTGCTGGACGTGACCGGCAGCGAAGGCAATGCTTTCAGGCTAGTAGCCGTCTACGCCCCAACAGGGGCAGGACCGCCAGATTTCTTCAGACGTCTAGAGACCTTTCTTGGAACCTCCCGCTCTTTAGTGTTAGTAGGCGACTGGAACGGTATCTTGGATGCACGCTGGGATTGTGTGGGGCTAGTGGATTAGAGAGGAGGGTGCAAGAGCCTCACCAACCTGCTCAGACATTTTGAACTGTCTGACAGGTATCGACTGGATCACCCGAATGTGCCAATGTGGACAGGGACAAACCGCATCGGGTCATCCAGATCGTATCTAGATAGGGTATTCTGCAGAGAACTAGATAAGACTAGTATAAGTTGTCCACAATTTAAAATAGTCGACTACACAGACCACAGACCACAGACCACATTAGTGTTCTGTGATATCGACATAGACAGACTTCATAGACAAGGGCCCGGTTACTGGAAGCTGAACGCATTTTTCCCGGCGCGCAAAGCCTACAGAGACCGGATTAGCGTATTAGTTAAGCGGGCGTTCACGGGAACGGTCGTCAACAACAGGTGGTGGTTCGCCCTGAAAAGGGCAATTAAAGTAGAGTCGATTAGGTTTAGCAAAGGACTAGTGATAGAGGAAAATAGAGTAGAGGGAGAGCAAGTCAGAAAGTTAGAAGAGGCGTTTAGGACAAGCATCGCAACCGACGAGCTTGCAGCGAGATTGGCACTCGACCAATTCTACAACGCAAAACAGGAAGGCTGTGTTGTCAGAACTAGAGCGCGTGCTCTGAAACACGAGGGAACAAAAGCCGTCCAATGGGCCCGGGTGGCAGAAGCGCGACGTGGCAAAAAAGCCACAATTCGGTCTTTGTCTGACCAA
Source organism: Eledone cirrhosa (assembly GCA_964016885.1). Lineage (NCBI taxonomy): Eukaryota > Metazoa > Mollusca > Cephalopoda > Octopoda > Eledonidae > Eledone > Eledone cirrhosa. Next base: position 2,994,911 of record OZ024761.1, on the reverse strand, counting down.
AATGGATGCGTATTGCTCGAACCCAAGCAGATCTGTGAAGCTTTTCAGCAGCACTTTGCTGAACTGTTAGGGAGCAGCCGCGGCCCGGATCGGGGCATCGACTTCAGTGCATACTTCGACGCACTGCCTCGGCTCTCGACGACTGCAGCACAGTGTTGCGAAAAGCCAATAACAGCCGATGAAATACGGGAAGCGATGGCTAACTGCACGAGGGTTAAATCG
>OZ024761.1:2987189-2989689 GCA_964016885.1 Eledone cirrhosa | reverse complement strand
CTCTTTTATTTTAATAAATGTATAAATATATATATATATATATATATATATATATATATATATATATATATATATATATATATATTTATACATTTATTAAAATAAAAGAGTAAAGTTTAAGCAAAGAATCGCTGCTTTCACACACACACACATATATATATATATATATATATATATATATATATATATATACATATATATATGTATATATATATATACACACACAAAATATTAACAAATGAAGATATTCACATAATCAAAATATATGCTTTATTATATATATTACTGGGTTTTTTTTTCCAGTACGTCCTCGTCAGATAAAATATATGAATTGATATATGACATACCTCTACGGTCTTGATATTTCAGTTCCAGTATTGGCAGTGAATTATTTCATCAAATCTCAACATTTATATACCACAAATAATAATATGATAAACTTAAAGAAGAAAAGGACGTGGAGCGAATTAGAGATATAAGAGAGAGTGAAAAGAAGAGGATATGCAAAAAAAAAAAAAAAAAAGAAAGAGAAAAAAAAATACATATATCAATGAATATATAGTTGGGTGAAAAAGATAAAGAAATATATATAAACAAGAAAAAAAAGAAGGAAGAAAGACGAAATAACGCCAAAAGAGTAGAAAAAAAACCGTTGTTTTCAAATATTAGGTCAATTGAGTCAACCAATCAATTACCATAGACCATTGAATATCTCTAGTATTTGGTTATGGTTAAGGTAATTATACTAATATAATATATCAACATTAATCAATATACATTACTTTTCATAGCCTTCACATATTTATTTAATTAAAAATTTATATAATTTAATTTAACTCATTATAGATTTTAACTTCTGGTTTAGGTAATTTATTCCATAAGTATTTTGTTACAATTTTAAAAAAATTATCTTTAAAGCATATTTAAATAATTATTAAACCTGTATTAACATGTATATTAAAATACATGCATATATCACCTTTATAAAATCTTTCAAATCTTTAATTATCATATAATTACAGGATTAAATTTTAGTTATATTTACTCTCAACAGTTTTATTTCATTCATTTATATTTACTTCAGTAATTACAAATTATTACAGTTTCCTTTTAAAGAAATTCTTATATTATTCAACTATATAATTTATGTCAAAAATTAAAATAGCAAGCTTTTCAAACATAATAAAAATATTTACGAAGAATATAAACAAAAGGAAGATAACTCATATTTGAGCATTAAACAATATATCTACTCTGAAATCAAGTGACGTACTGGAAAAAAAAAAAAACAGTACCTTCGAAATATATATAATAAAGCATATATTTTGATTATGTGAATATCTTCATTTGTTAATATTTTGAATAATATTAAAACTCCAGGAATATTTTTTTCTTAGTAGTGTGCTTTTAATCTATTGTAAAACTGTATTCATTGAGTAATCAATGAACCATATTAATCTTTGGTCATATTTAGCTCCCTGAAGGTTGAGCGCTTCTTCTGCAATAGATTTCTAACAAGTGATGGAGTTCTTCAGGATTTCTTCATCTCTTAAATATATACCTTTACCATCTAACGAAGAATATATGAAAAAACTTATTGCACAAACCAACTCCTTCATAAGAAGACTGCGGTGGCATGCTTTTCACTTTGAAAATAGAGAGAAAACGGATAAGAACCAACCACAATTTCGAGCATATTTTTAAATCTAGGAAAAATCCTCCTTACAACAAACTCTTGGCTAATTTCGAAAACGAAATTATGAATATATTAAGGAATATAAAATTTAAAAAAAAAACATATAGAGGCCAAGAATACCTTAGAGGTCTAAAGGAAAAAATAATTGTTTCTACTTTAGGCACAAGGCCAGCAATTACTCAGTGCATTACTGGTACTTTTATTTAGACCTTAGAGGTCTAAAGGAAAAAATAATGACATACAGAAAGTAAACAAAATATTAGTGAAATCAGACAAAACAAACAATCTATATGGGATTGAAAGAACAAAATATAACGACTTAATTTTAAAAGAATTGAGAAAAAATTACAAAAAGGCCCCAAGAGAAGACTTATTGGATATCAATAATGATGCATTTGAAATTATCACTAATCTCGGAATAGAGCGGAAAACCGAACCCTTCATACCAAGGCGACCACGAATAAATTTTAAAGACCATAAAAGTAATTTTGAAGAAGAATTACCTGTTAGACTTATTGCACCTTCGAAATCAGATCTCGGAATAATTAGTAAAAACATTATAGATATGATTTTACCAACGCTTAAATTTAGGTCAAGGCTAAACCTATGGAAGGGCACTAATGAAGTCTTAGATTGGTTCAATAATATAGAAAATAAAAAAAATCAGAAGTTCATTCAAATGGACATAGCGAGTTTTTATTCCTCAATAACTCCTAACCTACTAAATCAGGCGCTATCATATGCATATAAACACACGGATCTATCTAGTGATGAGATAAATATTATTTTAACGGCAAGGCGAAC
>OZ024761.1:2979689-2982189 GCA_964016885.1 Eledone cirrhosa | reverse complement strand
CCTCCACCCTCCTCTACCACCCTCCTCCTTCACCCTCAACCACCACCTTCACCTTCCCCCTTTTCTCCTCTCCCTCATCATCCTTCCATTCTCTCCCCCTCCTTTAATTCTAACTTCTTTCCTTTTACTTTCTTTTTTTTTTCGTTCTCTTTATCCTTAATTTTCATCTAACTTTCTTTTTCTAACACTACAACAACTACTACTACTACCACTACTACTACTACCACTACTACTACTACCACTACTGCCACTACTACTACTACTACTACTACTACTACTACTACTACTACTACTACTACTACTACTACTACCACTACTACTACTACCACTACTGCCACTACTACCACTACTACTACTACCACTACTGCCACTACTACTACTACTACTACTACTACTACTACTACTACTACTACTACTACTACTACCACTACTACTACTACCACTACTGCCACTACTACCACTACTACTACTACCACTACTGCCACTACTACTACCACTACTGCCACTACTACTACTACTACTACTACTACTACTACTACTACTACTACTACTACTACTACTACTACTGCCACTACTACTACTACTACTACTACTACTACTACTACTACTACTACTACTACCAACACCACCACTATTACTACCACCACCACTACCACTACTACTACCACTACTCAAACTACCACTACTACCACTACCACTACTCCCACTACCACTACCACTACTACTACCACTACCACTACTACTACTAATACCACTACCACTACTACTACTAATACCACTACCACCACTACTACCACTACCACTACTACCACTATCACCACCACTACTACTACCACTACCACTACTACTACTACTACCACTACCACTACTCCCACTACCAAAACTACCCCTACCACTACTACTACTATTATTGCTGCTGACGCCGCCGCCACCGCCACCATTATTATTATTATTATTATTATTTATAGAGCTGTAAATAAATTCGACTGTACTGTATTGGGTTACATCCCATATTTGATTTCTAACTTAAACGAGGAGTTTAGTTGTTCAAACTTCCGAACAGCCTGCACGTGAAATAAACCTATACGTGGCCGAGCATTCTACATACACGTGTCTGTGCCATGACTGTCCCTTTTAATTACAGGTATAATTCATTATTGCAAGTTAGTTGGGGGGGGGGGGGGGGGTACCTGTACCCTTAACTCCCGAGGGAGAGGTGTGGCCACCATATAAGACATGCGGGGTTTCTAGGGCAATTTTTTAACCCTGGGATAACCCATCCCCTCTCCAGCAGATTTCTTCCCAGACAAGGATAGAGAGAGTGAGAGAAGAAGTGAGAGATATAGAAGAAGAATCAACCCAGTATTAAACTGGTACTTTTTTTTATCGACCTTGAATGGATGAATGGATAAGTTGACCTCGGTGGGATTTGAACCCAGAGAAAGAAGAGAGCCAAAACAATTACCACAACTAATTCTATCCAACGTTCTCACGACTCAGACGATTGGCTACTTAAGTGGAGGGGAGCGACATGAAATAAAGGGTTTTGCTTAAGGGCACAATGCGCCACCCAGAATCAAACTCATGATCTTATGAACGTGGATCGAACACCCCAATCCCCAAGGATTAGGGTGTTCGATGTTCAATGTGCACTACAACTTTTTTCAAGGCTGTAGGATGCGATTTGATATAAACTAGGCTGTTGTTTCTAGCAAGTAATGCAACCGTGTAGAGGCTTCCCACATTAGCCCCAAAGTTACGTGGACCTTACAGACGCCATGACGTAATAGTTAAGTGGAACCACTCTAACAACCATTTTTCCGTTCCTTTAATAATCTCCAAGTTTCTTAACGATCTCTCCCAAAGGGGAGTGAATCTTTTTATAAGCGCCATTGATCAAAGACATTCCTCAGCTCTTTGACAACAAATGTTCGCTTTTACTTTGGTTTGTTACCGTCATATCGTTGTTGTTGCTGTTGTTGTGTTGTTGTATATATTTCAAAAGAAGACCTGGAAGGCCTCAAACCCGGGACACTAAACTACCATCATTAATGGCATGATGTGATGTGATGTGATGTGATGTGATGTAGTGTGATGTGATGTGATGTGATGTGATGTGATGTGATGTGATGTGATGTGATGTGATGTGATGCGATGCGATGCGATGCGATGCGATGCGATGTGATGTGATGTGATGTGATGTGATGTGATGTGATGTGATGTGATGTGATGTAGTGTGGGGTAGTGTGGGGTAGTTTGGTGTAATGTAGTGCGGTGTAGTGTAATGCAGTGTAGTGTAGTGTGGTGTGGTGTAGTATGGTATGGTGTAGTGTGGTGTGGTGTGGTGTGGTGTGGTGTGGTGTGGTATAGTATGGTATAGTGTGGTGTAGTATGGTATGGTATGGTGTAGTGTGGTGTGGTGTGGTATAGTGTGGTGTAGTATAGTATGGTATAGTGTGGTGTAGTATGGTATGGTATGGTGTAGTGTGGTGTGGTGTGG
>OZ024761.1:2972189-2977189 GCA_964016885.1 Eledone cirrhosa | reverse complement strand
TAGTGTGGTGTAGTGTAATGTGGTATAGTATGGTGTAGTGTAGTGTGGTATAGTGTGTTGTAGTATAGTGTGGTATAGTGTGGTATAGTATGGTATGGTATGGTGTGGTGTAGTATGGTATGGTATGGTGTAGTGTGGTGTGGTGTGGTGTGGTGTGGTATAGTGTGGTGTAGTGTAATGTGGTATAGTATGGTGTAGTGTAGTGTGGTATAGTGTGTTGTAGTATAGTGTGGTATAGTGTGGTGTAGTATGGTATGGTATGGTATGGTGTGAAGACGTAACCAACGAAGGAGTCCTACGGGCGCCATGTTGACATACGGCGTTTCTTAGAACATTTTATTACAAGCTGACAGAAAGCAGCTGCTCTTTGAATAGAGCAGGTTTGTTGAGAGAGTGTGTGGTGGTGAGACCGAGGAGAGTATCATGGGAGTATAATGTAGAGCGGGTATAGAGAGATGTACTGACCGGTTGGCGCCGTGGTCGCGATTTTATGCACACGCACATATATATATAGAAAGAGAGAGAGAATAACCCTCCTTCTTCTCCCTCCATAAACGTCACCACCCCTCTCCCTAACCAACACCACCCATCAGTATCCCCCACCCCCTCTCCCTAACCATCACCACCCCTCAATACCCACCCCCTCTCCCCAACCATCACCAGCCCTCAATATCCCCACCCCCTCTCCCCAACCATCACCACCCCTCAATATCCCCACCCCCTCTCTATCCCTCCCCATAGCCACCCCAATCACCATATCAATCTAGACATATTCTACAACCGACACAGTCGTTACTATAACTCAGATATTCGTCATATCTTTATTTTTCTAAAGCAAACACGGGAGTCTGTCTTGCGACAACTCTCTTGTCAATATTGTCTACTTGAGGTGATGCTGTTTACACCGAAATAATTATTGGAAACTAGACAAGTCACGTGACCAAAAATGGTTTTAGTTATGATGATAACTAAAACCATTTTTGGTCATCATCATCATCATCATCATCATTATTATTATTATTATTCTTTGGGTCCCAGTCATTGCTGTTATTTAACTGGAAAGTTTGTTCAAATGAATATCAAGCTTACGGGGTCGATAAAATAAAGTACCAGTAATACACTGGGATAATTGCTGCCCTTGTGCCAAAAGTAGAAACAATTATTATTATTATTATTATTATTATTATTATTATTGTTGTTATTCCTTGAATCTCAGTCATTGATGTTGGTTAACTGGAAAGTCCGTTGGATTGAATATCAAGCCACTACCTGCAGCCTCAGATATTCAGGACGTATCGGAGGGTTCTTGCTGTTCCAAGCAAGCATGCCTTTTGAAGCGTTCCAAAAAGCGTGAAGGGGCCGATTTTCTTTAACCATCCCTGGAAACTTTTGGAGATAGTCCCCAGTGCGCCTATGACAATCGGGATCACTTTGACTTCATGGCAGTTCCAAATCCTTTTCACCTCCCACTTTAGGTCCTGGTATCGGTTAATTTTCTCCCTCTCCTTCTCTTGCACTCTCGTGTCGAACGGGCAGGCCACATCCACAATCAGACACGATCTTTTTTCTTTGTCCACAACCACCAGGTCAGGTCTATTGTGTTCCAGTTTTTTGTCCGTCTGTATCCTAAAATCCCACAGCACCTTCACCTGATTGTTCTCCATCACCGCCTCTGGCCTATGCTCATACCATTTCTCAGAATGTGGTAAATTGTTTACTTTGCACAGGTGCCAGTGGATCACCCTGCCCATCACATCGTGTCTCCAGCCCTTATAGTGGGTCTGTGCTAGGTGTTTACACTCGGACACAATGTGAGCCACAGTCTCCTCTCTCTCTCCACAGATCCTGCACAGTGGGCTAGCCTCCTCCTTGTAGATATGGTGCTTCAACCACTTCGTTTTGAGGGCTTGCTCCTGCGCAGCCATTAGCATTCCTTCTGTAGCCTTTTTGAGGTCTCCTCTTCTCAACCAGTTCCATGTCTGTGGATCTCTAAATTCAGTTTTCTCAAAGAAGGTACTATGAAGGGATTTTCCCTTAAGGCTGCTCTTCCTCCTTGATGTTATTTCCTCCTTGGACATCCCCTGGCCTACTGTCCCCTCCTTCAGTACAGTTCTGAGCATTGGCTCCTTACTATAGGTCACGTATTTGTATAGGTTGTTTTTCTCCATCTGAACACAGTCCTCTATGCTGATAAGACCTCTTCCACCCTCAGATCTCCTTAGGTAGAGTCTTTCGACATCACTCCTCTTGTGGAACATGTTGTAGATAGTCAATAGCTTCCTAGTCTTCCTATCCATTTCTTTTTGTTCAGCAACATTCCATCTCAGAATTCCCGCACTGTACCTAATAATAGACACAGCTCGGGAATTTACTGCGCTTATGGCATTTCTGCTGTTCAGATGTGACTTCAATACGCTCCTTACTCTCCGAATGTATTCAGTTCTTAACAATTCCTTCATTTTTTTGTTCTTTATGCCATCAGCCTCCAGAACGCCCAAATACTTGTATCCTTCCTCAGAGTCAATTTCCTTTATCATCTCACCTGTTGGTATCTGGATCCCGTTACTTCTGCTCAACCTACCCCTCTTCATCACAATGACTCCACATTTACCAATACCAAACTGCATACATATATCACTGCTGAAAATACGGACAGTGTCAACAAGCACATCCAACTCCTTCTCACTTTTCCCGAAGAGCTTCAGATCGTCCATGAAGAGGAGGTGATTGATGGTAAGCTCTCCCCTTCCCAACTTGTATCCTGCTCTCACTTTTCGCAGCATAATGGTCAAGGGCATCAGGGCAAGGACAAACAACAGAGGGGACAGGCTATCTCCCTGGAAGATACCTCTCTTGATCTTCACGCTTCCCAAGGATACTCCAGTTGATGTCAACTCTGTCTCCCAGGACCCCATACTCCTGCCTAGCAACTGTCTGATGTTATCTGCCACCCTGAAGATCTCCAGGCTTTTGGTGATCCAGGAATGGGGCACCATGTCAAATGCCTTTCTGTAGTCTATCCATCCCATGGCAAGATCAGTGTGTCTCCTCCTGCAATTCCCCATTACCATCTTATCAATAAGTAACTGGTCCTTTGTACCACGTGACTTCTTTCGGCATCCTTTCTGTTCGTCCGGTAACAAGTTGTTTGTGTGGAGGTGATGGTAGATTTCCTCAGACACAATGCTCGTCAACAGTTTCCACATTACGGACAGACATGTGATAGGTCTATAGTTGGTAACATCATTACCCTTGATTCGGTCTTTCATTATCAGAACTGTGGTACCTTTTGTCAACCACTCTGGCACCTCACCCGACACCAAGCAGTCATTGAACATGGCCGTCAGCTTCGGGTGGAGGGATGTTAAATGTTTAATCCAATACCCCTGCACACCATCTGGGCCTGGTGATTTCCAGTTGGTTAGTTTTTTGGCCTGCCCCTTAAGAGTTTCAACTGTGATACTCAAATCAGTTTGTTGTTGTGCCTGCTCACCGATCTCCCTCTGTACTGTCTCAATCCACCCTGCCTGGGCATTGTGTCTAACATCCTGCTCCCATATTTCTCTCCAGAATGTTTTAGTTTGTTTATTATTATTATTTGTTTATTATTATTATTATTATTATTATTATTATTATTATTTTTATTATTATTATTGTTATTACTCTTTGAATCTCAGTCATTGATGTTAGTTAACTGGAAAGTTTGTTGAGATGAATATCAAGCCACTACCTGCAGCCTCAGATATTCAGGACGTATCGGAGGGTTCTTGCTGTTCCCAGCAAGCATGCCTTTTGAAGCGTTCCAAAAAGCGTGAAGGGGCCAATTTTCTTTAACCATCTTTATTATTATTATTATTATTATTATTATTATTATTATTATTATTATTATTATTATTATTGTTGTTATTCCTTGAATCTCAGTCATTGATGTTGGTTAACTGGAAAGTCCGTTGGATTGAATATCAAGCCACTACCTGCAGCCTCAGATATTCAGGACGTATCGGAGGGTTCTTGCTGTTCCAAGCAAGCATGCCTTTTGAAGCGTTCCAAAAAGCGTGAAGGGGCCGATTTTCTTTAACCATCCCTGGAAACTTTTGGAGATAGTCCCCAGTGCGCCTATGACAATCGGGATCACTTTGACAGCAAATCATCTTAACTTTTCACCATTTGCTGCAAATGATGTTTACGATTCTATAATTCCATTTAATTATCCAGTTGGTGGTCAAGGGCAAAACGATGGCCACTGACGTCGTCTGATATTTTAGTTGTGTATTTGAGAATTCATCGGTTTCCAATCAAGTAGCCTGAGGAAATTTGGCTTAGTGTTAGAGGGCATTACCTCCTTCCCCCAGCATGCCACTTCGTCAGTCACCCGCGTTTCTCAGTGATAGAGGTCATCACCACCCTCCCCCGCATGACTTGTGTGTGGCCATAGTTGAGTCATCGAGAAGCAGTCGCTAAGATCAACACCTTTTCATCAAAGCAGATATTATTTTACCTACCCAGGCAACGATGGGTACTGCTGCTAGTATATATATATATAATGATATAAATACTATATACATATATTGATATAAGTACTATACATATATATATTGATATAAATAATATATATATTGATATATATACTATACATATATATATATTGATATAAATAATTGTTTCTACTTTAGGCACAAGGCCAGCAATTATCCAGTACATTACTGGTACTTTATTTTATCGACCCCGTAAGGATGAAAGGCAAAGTTAACCTCGGCGGGATTTGAACTCAGACTGTAAAGGGACGTAACTATGCTAGAAAGCATGGCGTCCAACCCTCTACCGATACTGCCAATTCACCGCCCTTATATTGATATAAATAATATATATATAATGATATATATAATATATATATAAAGATATTTTTCTAGGGCGGGTAAAATTCCCGAGATCCATGGACGAGTTCTCTCCAGCGGTCCATTTCCCTCATTATCACTGCCATGCCCTGCGTCTCCAACAGG
>OZ024761.1:2959689-2967189 GCA_964016885.1 Eledone cirrhosa | reverse complement strand
ATTCCAATTGTTATGAACAGCAAAACATTAATAATAATTTTGTTCTAAGAAATATATATACATTTCTGTGTGTGTAATATATATATACACACACAGAAATATATATACATTTCTGTGTGTGTAATATATATATATACACACACACAGAAATATATATACATTTCTGTGTGTGTAATATATATATATACACACACACAGAAATATATATACATTTCTGCGTGTGTAATATATATATACACACACACAGAAATATATATACATTTCTGTGTGTGTAATATATATATATACACACACACAGAAATATATATACATTTCTGTGTGTGTAATATATATATATACACACAGAAATATATATACATTTCTGTGCGTGTAATATATATATATATATATATATATATACACACACAGAAATATATAGAGATTTCTGTGTGTGTAATATATATATAGACCAGAACTGTTTCATTCTTGAGAAATCAGCAGGAATATATATATATATATATATATATATATATATATATATATATGTTGATTTAAAACTGCACTATCCACAAGTGTTTTTAACCTTCATATCATGTCCTCATATTTTATCTGATGAAAACACAAATGTTATTGCATGATGATATTTGTTTTTGAAATGCGCATAATAAAATACATGGAACTCATTTAACCATCTTTTGATCTTATATATATATATATATATATATATATATATATATATATATATATATATATATATATATATATATATATATATATATATATATATATATATTGGTTAGTTTCAGAAGATCCCGTTAAGGATGAAAGCAGCGATTCTTTGCTTAAACTTTAATCTTTTATTTTAATAAATATATATATATATATATATATATATATATATATATATATATATATATATATATATATATATATATAAATGTACGTATGTAATATATTAATAATATATATATAATGTATGTATATATAATATATAATATATATATATGTTAGTAAATACGAAGAAATATTTATACTATTCCACACACATATAATATATATGTTATGTCGTCGACCACTGATTCCAACAACCAGCGTTCTAGGCCAGCACGTGACACCTGCGTTCCCAGCCATGGCACGTGTGACCTTGGAGTAGTTACCATGGAGATCTAGCCAGACACAGCCGAGTTCTTTGAATTTACAGACGACAACTTTAAGACTGGCTTTTGCTGTTTTAACCAACTCACTGGGGCTGAGCATATAATATATATATATATGTGTGTGTGTGTTATATGTGTGTGTATGCGTGTGTGTGTGTGTATTATGTGTGTGTGTGTTATATGTGTGTGTGTATGTGTGTGTGTGTGTGTGTGTTATATATGTGTGTGTGTGTTATATATGTGTGTGTATGTGTGTGCGTGTGTGTGTTTTATAAATGGGTGTGTGTTATATGTGTGTGTGTGTGTATATATAATATATATATATATATATTATATATATATATTATATATGTATATTATGTGTGTCTCTCTATATATATACATATATATAGGTTTAAGTGTGTATGTGCGTGTGTATGTGTGCGTTAGCGTGTGTGCATATGTGCGTATGTATGAGTGTGTGTATGGTATGTGTGTGTTAGCGTATGTGTCTGTATGCGTGTGTGTCTGTCTGTGCGTGTGTCTGTGTGTATCTGTGTAAGTGTGTGTGTGTGTGCGTGTGTACAGGAATTCATAAGTTTCCTAAAATATGTCTGTATGCTTAATTTTTCTTAAAAATTATAAACTGGTTCTTCCTGTCAGAGATAATAATCTGATTTGAGAATAATGCATCTCAAAATATGAACGTGGGTGTATATATATATATGTATGTGTGTGTGTGTCTGTGTTTGTGTTTGTGTGTTTGTGTGTGTGTTAAATATATATCGACTAGCAGAAAACCACCCACCGGGTGGTTTTCTGCTAGTCTATATTACTAAAACAGAGAATGTCTGTTTGGCTATCTGTCTGTCCAATCACTAAAACTCGAGAACCACCCAACCGAGTTTTTTCAAACTTTGCACATGTAATACTTATGGTCCCGTGAGTGTTTTGAGCAAAAATATTTCAAATGTCCAATGCCCTAGGGACCGCATTAGGCGATTTAGCGATCTCTCTATATAATTCTTAGTCTTTCTCTTTTTAGAGAGATACATAGATATAACGTTGCGCCCTTATAATATCTGTCTGTATGCCTGGCTGTCTGCATTACGTCATTATGACGCGGTGTGCGGGCGTGTGTGTGTGTGTGTGTGTATATGTATATATATATAGTGTGTATATATATATATATATATATATATATATATACACATATATATATAGTGTGTAATGTTTTTCGAAATATTTACTTCTGCATTCACAGATTTATTATTTTAGTTTCAGAAGATCCCTTTAAGGGTGAGAGCACCGATTCTTTGCTTAAACTTTAATCTGTTATTTTAATATGTATATATATATATTTAATATATATATAAATGAAAAAAAAATATATATACATATATATATATATATATATATATATATATATATATATAATTATATATTCGTGTACAGATATTTTTTGCATACACAATTACAAAATATATACAAACTATTTACTTCACGAGGCTCGAGAATGATAAATATATATCAAATATATAACAACCCTAAAGCAAATCCCGAGCAATTTCCTTTTATATATGCATAATTTATGTTATATTTTTTATATCTTCATTGTTAAATTAGTCTTGCCATTGTGCACTTTTACTCGACCTTATTGTAAACCCCCACTGTCCCTGTCTTTGTATTGTCCCCTACATGTCGGCCCTTGTGGCTAATAAATGAAATCATTATTATTATTATTATGGCGGTGGATTGGCAGTATCGGTAGAGGTTCGGACGCCATGCTTTGACGCATAGAGTTACGGCCCTTGCCATTCTGAGTTCAAATCCCGCCGAGGTTAACTTTGCCTTTCATCCTTACGGGGTCGATAAAATAAAGTACCAGTAATGTACTGGGTAATTTTCTGGCCTTGTGCCAATAGTAGAAACAATTATTATTATTATTATTATCATTGTTCTTTGAATCTCAGTCATTGATGTTATTAAACTGGAAAGTTTGTTGAAATGAATATCAAGCCACTACCTGCAGCTTCAGATATTCAGGGCGTATCGGATGGTTCTTGCTGTTCCCAGCAAGCATGCCTTTTGAAGTGTTCCAAAAAGCGGGGCGGGACCAATTTTCTTTAACCATCCTTGGAAACTCTTTGAGATAGTACCTAGTGCGCCTATGACAATCGGGACCACTTTGACCTCATGGCAGTTCCAAATCCTTTTTATCTTCCACTTTAAGTCCTGGTATCGGTTAATTTTCTCCCTCTCCTTCTCTTGCACTCTCGTGTCGAATGGGCAGGCTACATCCACAATCAGGCACGATCTTTTTCCCTTGTCCAAAACCACCAGGTCAGGTCTATTGTGTTCCAGTTTCTTGTGTGTCTCTATCCTAAAATCCCACAGCACCTTCACCTGTTATTTCACTACAGGACATTAGCTGTTATTTCACTACAGGACATTAACTGTTATTTCACTACAGGAAATTAACTGTTATTTTACTACAGGACATTACTGTTATTTCACTACAACACATTAACTGTTTTTTCACTACAGGACATTAGCTGTTATTTCACTACAGGTCAATAAGCTGTTATTTCACTACAGGACATTAACTGTTATTTCACTACAGGACATTAACTGTTATTTCACTACAGAACATTAACTGTTATTTCACTACAGGACATTAACTGTTATTTCACTACAGGACATTAACTGTTATTTCACTACAGAACATTAACTGTTATTTCACTACAGGACATTAACTGTTATTTCGCTACAACACATTAACTGTTATTTCACTACAACACATTAACTGTTATTTCACTACAGAACATTAACTGTTATTTCACTACAGGACATTAACTGTTATTTCACTACCGGACATTAACTGTTATTTCACTACAGAACATTAACTGTTATTTCACTACAGGACATTAACTGTTATTTCACTACAGGACATTAACTGTTATTTCACTACAGGACATAACCTTATTTCACTACAGGACATTAACTGTTATTTCACTACGGAACATTAACTGTTATTTCACTTCAGGACATTAACTGTTATTTCACTACAGGACATTAACTGTTATTTCACTACAGAACATTAACTGTTATTTCACTACAGGACATTAACTGTTATTTCGCTACAACACATTAACTGTTATTTCACTACAACACATTAACTGTTATTTCACTACAGAACATTAACTGTTATTTCACTACAGGACATTAACTGTTACTTCACTACAGAACATTAACTGTTATTTCACTACAGGACATTAACTGTTATTTCACTACAGAACATTAACTGTTATTTCACTACAGGACATAACGTTATTATTGTCATTATCATCATCAACAACGTTTAACGTCTATTTTTCCACGCTAGCATGGGTTATACAAGTTGTCCTGTTGTGAGACAAGCCAGATCAGATGACTGTCTTACAGGGAGATACTTTTTACTAATATAATTTCCTATTTCTATAGTTTTAAAGTTATTGCAATACTTGACATAGTGTTATCTAATATTCCTTTGAAAATAGAATAAATTGATCTGAAGAAACATTATTGCAATGTCGGACGAATGGTTTTCTAGAATTTAAAGAAAGCGATCGTGGTGGAGACGCTAAACTAGGACATGACCAAAACGAAACAGAAAGTGGTGGAGGTTAACTTGGTGAGAGGGGTTCCTCCAACGGGAGTGAGAAGGCCATGGATTGAAAAATCGATGTCTCACCAGTCAGGGAAGAAATATCTATGTAGGTGATTCGGTCCCTTCCACCCCGGAGGAGTGGGGTGAGGTGGGGGTTAGGGGGGGATTCGATCCCTTCCACCCCAGAGAAGAGGGGTGAGGTCGGGGTGAGGGGCGATTCGTTCCCTTCCACCCCGGAGGAGTGGGGTGAGGGGCGATTCGTTCCCTTCCATCCCGGAGGAGTGGGGTGAGGTGGGGTTAGGGGCGATTCGGTCCCTTCCACCCCAGAGGAGAGGGGTGGGGTGGGGTTAGGGGCGATTCGTTCCCTTCCACCCCAGAGGAGAGGGGTGAGGTGGGAGTGAGGGGGGATTCGATCCCTTCCACCCCAGAGAAGAGGGGTGAGGTCGGGGTGAGGGGGGATTCGGTCCCTTCCACCCCGGAGGAGTGGGGTGAGGTGGGGTTAGGGGCGATTCGTTCCCTTCCATCCCGGAGGAGTGGGGTGAGGTGGGGTTAGGGGCGATTCGGTCCCTTCCACCCCAGAGGAGAGGGGTGGGGTGGGGTTAGGGGCGATTCGTTCCCTTCCACCCCAGAGGAGAGGGGTGAGGTGGGAGTGAGGGGGGATTCGATCCCTTCCACCCCAGAGAAGAGGGGTGAGGTCGGGGTGAGGGGGGATTCGGTCCCTTCCACCCCAGAAGAGTGGGGTGAGGGGTGATTCGGCCCCTCCACCCCAGAGGAGTGGGGTAAGGCGAGGTGAGGTTGATGGATGTTTTGGTCCCTTCCAGACCAGAGGAATAGTATGGGGTGGGGTGACAGGATGGGGTGGTGCAACAACAGTTGTTAACAGAATCCGAAATTAACACAAGAATGAAATCTATAAAATAATAAAAAGAAAAGAAAGAATTGTTTGATTTCCTCGGAGGATGGCGGTGGCGGTGGTGTACTACTACTACTACTACTACTACTACTACTACTACTACTACTACTACTACTACTACTACTACCACTAATACCATGACTACTACTACTACT
The DNA here is from genome assembly GCA_964016885.1 of Eledone cirrhosa. Lineage (NCBI taxonomy): Eukaryota > Metazoa > Mollusca > Cephalopoda > Octopoda > Eledonidae > Eledone > Eledone cirrhosa. The sequence goes on along the minus strand of OZ024761.1, from coordinate 2,961,357 downwards.
ACTACTACTACTACTACTACTACTACTACTACTACTACTACTACTACTACCACAACTACTACTACTACTACTACTACTACTACTACTACTACTACTACTACTACTACTACTACTACTACTACTACTACCAACTACTACTACTACTACCACTACCACCACAACTACTACTACTACCACTACCACTACCCCAACTACCTCTACCGCTACCAACTACTACTACTACTACCACTACCACCACAACCACTACCACTACCACTACCCCAACTACCACTACCACTACCACTACTACTACAACCACTACCACCACTACCACTACTACTGCTACTGATTTTCTCGGTTCCTGGAGGATGGCGGCGGCGCGTAGCCTCGAAATCATTAAATAACTATTTCTCTCCACATACATGACAAGTGCTGCAGTGACATACACATACATACACAGACAGCCAGAGATACACATACATACACAGACACACAGAGACATACAGACAGACATACACATACATACACAGACACACAGACATACACATACATACACAGACATACAGAGACATACAGACAGACATACACATACATACACAGACATACAGACATACACAGACATACACAGACATACAGAGACATACAGACAGACATACACATACATACACAGACATACAGACATACACAGACATACACAGACATACAGAGACATACAGACATACACATACATACACAGACATACAGACATACACAGACATACACAGACATACAGAGACATACAGACAGACATACACATACATACACAGACATACAGACATACACAGACATACACAGACATACAGAGACATACAGACAGACATACACATACATACACAGACATACAGACATACACAGACATACACAGACATACAGAGACATACAGACAGACATACACATACATACACAGACATACAGACATACACAGACATACACAGACACACAGAGACATACAGCCAGACATACACATACATACACAGACACACAGACATACACATACATATACAGACACACAGACATACACAGACATACACAGACATACACAGACACACACAGACATACAGACAGACAGAGACACACAGAGACATACATACACAGACACACAGACAGACACATACATACACAGACACAGACACACGGAGACATACACACATGCATACATACACAGACAGACAGACACACATACACTCATACACACACACATAGACATACACACGCACAGACACACAGAGACATACACATACAGACACACAAACACATACATACAAGCACACATACATACACACACAGACATACAGACACACAGAGACATACACACACACACATACATACACACACACATACATACATACACAGACACACAGACACATACACACATACATACACAGACACACAGAGACATACACACACACATACATACACAGACACACATACATACATACACAGACACACAGACACATACACACACACACATACATACACAGACACACAGAGACATACACACACACACATACATACACACACACATACATACATACATACACAGACACACAGACACATACACACACACATACATACACAGACACACAGAGACATACACACACACACATACATACACACAGACACACAGAGACATACACACACACACAGACA
>OZ024761.1:2939689-2954689 GCA_964016885.1 Eledone cirrhosa | reverse complement strand
ACACCCACATATATATAGACACACCGACAATATTACCACACACACACATATATATAGACACACACACAATATAACCACACACATATATACACACACAGACACATACACACAATATAAACACACACATATATACACACACAGACACAGACACATACACACAATATAAACACACACATATATACACACACAGACACAGACACATACACACAATATAAACACACACATATATACACACACAGACACAGACACATACACACAATATAAACACACACATATATACACACAGAGACACAGACACAAACACACAATATAAACACACACATATATACACACACAGACACATACACACAATATAAACACACACATATATACACACACAGACACAGACACATACACACAATATAAACACACACATATATACACAGACAGACACAGACACAAACACACAATATAAACACACACATATATAAACACACAGACGCAGACACATACACACAATATAAACACACACATACACACACCATCAGTTACACACAGAGACACAATGAGTCACAAACAACGACAGTCAGTCACACACACACACACACATACAATGCGCGTACACACACACATCGGTGGAAAACATAATATAGTAGGAAAGGTTGGCTGCGATGTTAGACGGTCGTATCAAATGTTTTGAGGGATTAGTTCCAGCTCTCTGGTCTCTGTGTTCAAATCCCACCAAGGTCAACTTTGCATTTCACCCTTTCGAGGTTAATAAAAGATATGTACCAGTCATATACTGGAGTTGATTCTTCCTCTATATCTCTTTCTCATTTCCTCACATCCACTCATTTTCTATCCTTGTTTGGCAGAAATCGGCTGAGTTGAGACCTGAAGAAGAGAACTGCTAGGTTTTAAAACCCTCAAGAAACGCTCTATGTCAACAATACGGCACCCCTACCTCTCCAAAGAAGTTTCTCGACCATACCATAGTAGAAAAAAAAACGTCTTAACGTTTCAGACGACAGTCTTTCATCATAATATAGATTAAGAGATAGAAGAAAAGAGAAGGATAGACGAGAGTAATAAAAGGAAGAAAGAGAGAGAAATGTGTTTAGAGGAATGTCAAAGTAAAGGGAAGACACTCATGCCCGCCTTCGAGGATCTCGGGTTTAATAATCTTTGAAAACATGATTAATTTGAAAATTCTAAGGATTCGATTACATGCTTATTTAAAGGGATTCTAAGATTCTCCAGTTATATGACGTATGTTATCTTAAATTATACAAGCAAATAAACAATATTAACATTTCATAATCAAGTTTATGAATTCGTAAATTAAAACATGAAAACATAAAAATGTTCCCATTTCTATTTTAGAGATAGAGATTTCAGAACAGTTATTTACCATGTGATATCAAATATTAGCTACAGAACTGTCATATCAAGTATTAGCTGCAGAACTGATATCAAATATTAGCTGTAGAACTGTGGTATAAAGTATTAGCTGCGCAACTGTGGTATCACATATTAGCTGCAGAACTGTGATCAAGTATTAGCTGCAGAACTGTGATCAAATATTAGCTGCAGAGCAGTGGTATCAGATATTAGCTGTTGAACTGTGATCAAGTATTAGCTGCAGAACTGTGATATTAAATATTAGCTGCAGAACTGTGATCAGTTATTAACTGCTGAACTGTGGTATCAAGTATTAGCTGCTGAATTGTGGTATCAAATATTAGCTGCAGAACTGTGATACCACATATTAGCTGCAGAGCTGTGATCAAATATTAGCTGCTGAACTGTAATTGATTGGGAAACATTAGAATATATTAATGTGAAATTAATTATAAAACGAAATACATAATTAAAAATGTTATTATAGATAATCGATATACTCTGTCAATTTGCTTATCGGTGTATCACTAGTACACACACACATACACACACATATGAATGTGTGTGTGTATTTATATATATATATTAGGATTGGTGCTCTGAAATAGCGATGTATACATGAATGTATATATAGTATATTTGGCAATATACTGTAGTTTAATTAAAAACATGTTGAAGACCTTGCGCTATCATTTTTAAAGTAGTGACTATGTCACTTACTTCTTTTTTCGGTAGAAGAAGCCCTGATGATATCCCCCGAATGAAACAGTTTTATATATATATATGAATGTATATATAGTGTATTTTGCAATACACTGTATCCTTAATTAAAAGCATTTCGAAGACCTTATGCTATTGTTTTAGAGTAGTGACAGTCTCACTTACTTTAATTTTCAGCAAACAGGGGAGATAAAGCGGACAGGACCCTGTTTCGCATTTTTTGATGCTTATCAAAGCCAACTACTCCTCCTGTTTGCTGAAAATCATGGATGTTTGATTCTTATAGAATTCTAGTAAATAATCAGGAACTGATTATACAGAGCGATCGCCGGTCAAGCAGAAATTGAAAATTAGAATTGGTGCTCTGGAATAGCGATATATATATGAATGTATATATAGTGTATTTTGCAATACACTGTATGTTTAATTAAAAGCATTTCGAAGACCTTATGCTATTGTTTTAGAGTAGTGACAGTCTCACTTACTTTAATGTTCAGCAAACAGGGGAGATGAAGCTGACAGGGCCCTGTTTCGCACTTTTTTATGCTTATCAAAGCCAACTACTCCTCCTGTAGAGGAGCTGTTTCAGAGCACCAATTCTAATATATATATATATTTGAAAAGGTAATAAGGTTCTATAGAGAAAAAGTGGAATTGGAAATACCACGGAAAATATATTTAAGGATCTGTTTTTCTTTTTTTCTTCTTTGATTCGTCAACGTGACATTATTGAAAACATGAGATGAACAATTCTTTTTTTAAAGAAAGGAATTTTATAATGTATATACAATATCCGGTTTCGATGTATTAGTGTAAACCATCTTGTCAAATGTTGAATATTACAATTAAAAAGAATTAAAATTTTAAATTTTAAATTAAGTCTTGAAAAGTTCTGTTTATCTTTCTTGTTGCGAAAACTGGGTCTAAAATGGAACCTTATATATAGAGAGAGGTGTAGTCATAGTAGTAGTAGTACTAGTAGTAGTAGTAGTAGTAGTAGTCGTAGTAGTAGTAGTAGTAGTAGTAGTAGTAGTGGTGGTAGTAGTAGTGGTAGTAGTAGTAGTAGTAGTAGTAGTAGTGGTGGTGGTGGTGGTAGTGGTTGTGTTTTTTCACAGAACAAAATTATTTTTAGGAATAGCCTCAATTGCGTTAAATGATTGGTCAAAAGTTCAGGTGGGTGCGGCGAGGGGGGGGGGATATAAGCTAGAGTCAATTGCTATAGGGGAGAGAGGTACATGGGGTTGTTAAAAGAAATTCTATTTTAGGAAGCGATCGATACATTTGCACACACACACACACGCGCGCGTTTGTATATATGTATATATATGTGTATGTATGGGTGTGTGTGTATATATGCACACATACACACACACAGAGTCTCTCTCTCTTTCTCTTTTCTCTCCCCCTCTCTCTCATACACACACACACTCGCACACACACACATACACACAAAAAATCTACAAAACAAACAAATATATATATATATATACATATACATATATATATTCCCTGTGACCTGTCTCTCTTCTCTCCCCTTGTTTCTATCTTCTCTCTCCGCTAGCTCACTTCCTCCGTTGCCCGCCACAGTCTCTTCTCTCGCTCACACTGCTACAGTGAAGACGTGTCTTTTTTTCTCGTCCAACCCGCCAGGCTTATGTTCGAAATGAGTTGTTGACTTGATTTTTCCTCTTTTTCGTTGCTTCACCCTTCGTGTCTGTTTACATTTCTTCTCTCTCTCCCACCTTTTTTATCCCAATCACTTATTTTAGTTATTGTTCGCCCTAGGCTGAGTTATCTTGTCTCTAACGCGAAGAAATACCTTATGATTCCTAGCAGCCAACTAACGACGGATAATATTTCTCTCTTTCGTTCGTAACTTTTATTTTCATAATTTTATATATATATATATATTTATATATGAACCTGCAGATCTAGAATCAGACAGATCCATACAATGATCCTGTCTCAAGCTATCTGCCGGCGAAACAATTGTAACACACAATAAACTGAGTCCAGATGCATCACTGATTTTTCGTTTTATATAAAACAAGTAACATTCAGAGACCAACCAGATGTGAGAAAAACCACAGACCCTCCATCTCAACTCTACTTTTGAAAAGCAGAAGAACTGCGAAACCGGTAAAGGAACCAAATAAATATATATATTTAAAAAAAAATAAGACTCCAGTTGCATTTTCGATTTCATCTTTTTTTCTTTATACTTTCACTCGTGTAGGACACCTCGGTTATTTTTCATTTTGTAAAAAAACCTCACTTTCTAATATATATATATATATATATATATATATATATATATATATATATATATATATATATATATATATGTATATATATAGGTAAAAGGAAAAGAAAATGCTGACAAATTGTTCCCAGTGAAAAATAGTTTAATTAGGAATAAGTAAAAATTAGTAATAGTATTGGTTAGTATTCAATTTTGGTTTTAAGTTTTATCGGTTGCGCATTTCTAATGCTTTTAAAAAATAATTTTGAGATAGAGCGCCCGTGATGTTTGCTCTAATCTGATTAATTTTGGCAATTCTACCTGTTTTATGTAAAAAAAAGTGGCTCCAGATGTATGAAAAAATTATTGTGGTCAAAACAATTTTGATTGGTCGGTAGAGGTCATGTGAATGTTAAAAATTGATTTTGCGCCAAATGTAGGTTTGTCTCGGCTGATTGAGAAGTCACTGAAAAATAAGTCTTTGAAGACAAATATGTGTGTGTGTATGTGTGTGTCGTAGTAGTAAAGAGGTTCGTTGTTGTGATAATGGTCATATATATATATATGTGTGTGTGTGTACATACATGTGTCCCCAAAGATATTTCTTTTGATCCCAGCACACTTAAAAGAAGACACACACACACACATAAATATATATATATATGTTTATATACACACTCACACATACACACTCATGCCCTCTAAAACCATATTCCTAAAATAGAATTTCATTAATTCATTATAGCGCAAACCTTCCTTCAAGGATATATAAATAGCTTAGAACAACGCCCCAACCTAAGGTAACCTACGTCCCTTATGCCTCACCTTCTTCTTTGTCACTTACCCGTCTGTGACAAACCATTGACCAGGAGAAACCCCACCCTACCCCTAGTACAACACCGCACTCTATGCACTGCCCTACCACATCCACACCGCAAACAGCACGCCAGCCTCAACACATACACGCCAACATGTCTAGGGCTAGCTAAAACACCACACACCCCGCTATTCACATCAACCATTGCTCCCTACCACCACCTCGTCACTATGCTCACCTCCCCCACCTATCACACATACCAAAACATCCCTCATATCTAAACCAATCAAAACAACATAAACTGACCACCATATGAACGTTAGACATTTCTATGCTATATATGTTCATTCTGTCATCACCACAGCAGAGGTCTGACAAGCTTTTGATTCCAGAGATGGGCCACATCGATACAGATTGAACCTTCAGCTGATCAATAGCGAAACGTCACTAATCAATGGACGTAATGAAGGCTTAAGAAATCGTCCTTCGAAGTTAACTTTGCCTTTCATCCTTATGGGATCGATAAAATAAAGTACCAGTAATGCACTGGGATAATTGCTGGCCTTGTTCCAATAGTAGAAACAATTATTATACTACACTCTGTCTAGCTCTACACCTCCTTACAGACGTGAACCTAAACATCGAGTGCTGACCTGGGTGAACATACAGTAACTACACGTTACACTCCCTGTATATATATATACCAAACCGGCTTCCTACATAACGGTTGCTCAATATTTATGGTACGTCAAAATTATTTATAAAACTGTTTATATATTGTATTTTATCTGAAGAAGGCATGCCATATTTTTAATATGGTATCCCCGAAATATGTATAATGAAATAAATATGGTTTTATAAATATAGTTTCCATTTGTTTAATATCGTATATATATATATATATATATATATATATATATTTAGGTTTGAAGGTTCACCACTGGTTAGAGCTGGTCAAATCCGTATGGTGAATCTTAATGTAACAATATGGAGAGTACTCAACGTAAAGCAGTTCAACCGTCTTCGTTTTTGTAGTTGGTGGTGCTAGTACGGAGTTAAATATTATAATAAAATAACTGCTTTACGTTGAGTACTCTCCATATTGTTACGTTAAGATTGACCATACGGAATTGACCAGCTCTACCCAGTGGTGAACCTTCAAACCTAAATAAATAATGCTCCTGAAATGTTGAGCACTTCCAAATGTAATAATGAACAGCGGCATGGAACTGACTAGATCTAATCACCATTCGGATGTTGGCTACTCTGCGCTTTGTCTACCGCCCATCTAGCCCAATGCTACTCTCGGAATATTCAGACTTCGACAAAATTCTACGGATTATACCATAACCTGTATTGTATTGTACTGTATTGACTAAATTCTCTACCCTATACTTCAGGGCTTTTGTAACTCACACTGAATTTTCAGACTCGAACACACACTGATTCCATTTCCATATCTATATACATTATCTGACTGCAACTTGAACTATATTGTATTTCTCATGTGTTTTGATTTCTCCATTTTACTCCACCACCACTCTAGTTATTTTTATTTGTTTATTTATATTTTCTACCTTTTTACTTTATTAATGTGTTTTATCTACGTATTCTACTTTTATCTATCCATGTATTTTTTACTCCTCTTATTCGGACTTTTACTCGCTTGTACCCATTAGCACACGACACTAGAATCTCTCCCCCTGAGAACAACATTACCTATTACCCGGACTACTCGGGGATCTAGATACAGTCTATTTGCACTTCATCGAGTTTTACAATTGATTACACGCGATGATCCGACTGTTGTGTTGGTTTTCCTGGCTGCGGGACCGGCCTCCTGGTGCATAGGCCTACCTTGAGTGCTTGGAAAAATAAATTTCCCCTTCTTTCGGTAAATGAAATTACTCGGAGCGGATTGATTCGCCCCAGGGGCCCGACGCGAAGCCGTTTTTGACCGCCATATAGTACCTTTAAATTCTAGGCCTAATCATAACTATTAGCTGTATCATGCCTCCCTCCACTTAAACAAATCCCCCTCCTGTGTAAATTAATAGTACTCGTTAGGTACAAGGATGGCCTAACGACGAGGGCTGACTTCCCACTAGCACACCTGAAGCCTGAAATACATTCCTGGATTGCTTGGAAAAATTGATTTCCATATCTTTCGCTAGGCGATCTCACTCGGAATGTCTGACACGCGGTTAGGATGGGCTGGCCGGAGTCTGCAGTCGCCGCATGCTGTTTGACTGCTAAACAAGGACATAATCTTTACTCTATAATACAATTAAAGTTTCTTCATAAAATGCTCTCTCTTTAACTAAACCTCGCAAACCAAAACCTTAAAAATTTTAAACTGTTTAATTTTCAATTTTCTAATTTTTTTAATTTTATAATGTTAATCTTAAATTTTTGTAACTTCATCCTATAAATCTAAACAAAAATTTAACGTTCCAATCTTCTGCTCACACATTATAACATGCAGACCCCCACTATATTTACCTCTGTTATAATATATACCTCTGTTAAGAATAACTTTTTTCGCGACATTCCTGGCATGACTGTAGCATGACATCAATATGGACTTTTCTTCCTATTCTTTCTGTCTTTCTTCTTGTAGCTTGACATTAACGCTGACTTTTCTTCTTCTTCCTTTTCTTCCTCTTTCTTTCTGTCTTTTTTCTTGTAGCATGTCACACATTTTATAAATTTCCGATTGGTTGGTTGGTTTCACATTGTGAAACCAACCAACCAATCGGGAGGTTAGTAGCACACTATAAGCTTTAGCCCCATCACCAGATAGCCTTAAGTAGACTGAATAGCCAGCACTTGAGGGCGACCGGCTAAAGTGGAAGATGTTAGATGTCGGTCGTCCTCCGGTCTTTGATTTTCAGCCCCATGGATTTTATCTATTACATTCATTTATTATATTTCGAATACCTGATGATATCACCGGATTCATATGGAACCCGGTCATTGAGATGATCATAGTATAATAAACCTTTCAAGGATTTACACAAGCCCAGCCTCCTATTATTTTATATATATATATATATATATATATATATATATATATATATATATATATATATAATATGTTGAGAAGGTAACACACCAGAGAGAGATATATAGTGCGTTATCAATAATACAGGGAAAAAACCACCAGTGTATGGAATCTATAACCTATGAAAGGCAGACTATAGACACGATAATTAAAAATATAAATTAAAGCGTAAATAAATACCTTTATAACTATATTACACACGTACAAATCCAAAGATATGTTTCACCAGAAAATTTGTTGAAAGAAATGTTAGTCTCGGTTCATCAGCGTGTGTAAGGCCATACATTTCAGACAACACTAAGAGAATTTTACAATTGACTGTCCAGCTACACGTGGGAGAGAGAAGTCACAGCGTGTTTAAGGGCAGTGAACCAGTGGCCTCTGAGAGACGAACTGCTAGAAAGGGCAGCCCAAAGCCACTCAGAGAAGAGTGCTCAACCAAACAAAGATAGGAAAGACTGTTGTTAGGAGCGAAATATCACGATAAATTAACGGAGGCATAGGCCGTCGTTATTCCCTGTAAATAATGTGCTCAAAGGGGAAGAGATCCTGAGCCCTTTAAAATATAATATGTTGAGAAGGTAACACACCAGAGAGAGATAAATTTGAAGACTAAAATGCGACGAGGGCTCGATAAGGATAATATATATATAAAATATATAAAACCGTAGGTGCAGATGTTTATTAAAATAACAGATTAAAGTTTAAGCAAAGAATCGCTGCTTTCACCCTTCTATTCTTTGCTTAAACTTTAATCTGTTATTTTAATAAATAATATATATATATATGTAGCAGTTGTATTTAATTTGTTGAAATTTCGACAAACATAAATGTTTATAACTGATTTAGAGCACTCAACACGTTAGTGGAGTAAATATTCCAAGATAATAATAAATGGAAGCTATATTTATAAAACCATATTTATTTTATCATATATATTTCAAGGGCGACCAAGCAAATCTTGGCGCTATCCAGCGAATCTTCGGACCGTTAACGTGTGATCTACATGGGTATGTCATTATTTATAAAACAAATTTTGTATTTTATCTGATGAAAGCGCTCCAAGTTTTGCTTGGTCGCCCTTGAAATATATATAATAAAATAAATATAGTTTTATAAATATAGTTTCCATTTATTATTATCTTGGTATATATATATATATATATATATATATATATATATATATATATATATATATATATATATATATATATATTGTTATACTTTGGGAGGGTCATGTTGCCAATAAGAAACACACGCACCTGTTGCTTTCACTTCAATTTATTATACATTTTATAAATTGTATAAATATAAATTTTATAAATTTCCGATTGGTTAGTTGGTTTCACAACCGGATGGTTGTTTATATATTGTCAAAGTTCTTTCGTCACACATTCTGTGAGATTCTTTTCTTTGTTTTTTGTGCCTCTCCTTTGTTCTGTCCTACGCCATCTTGTTTTGTGTGTGTTGTGTGCTTAGTTTGTGAATGTGTTACATCCGGGTGTTTGTGTGTGTTTTTATTTGTTTATTTATTTATTTGTATATTTACATGTTACTGGTTAGTTGTTTGTTCTATGTGTGTGTGTTTTCATGTTGTTCTTAATTGTAAGTTGTGATGTTGCTACTCCATTCATGTTTTCTGTTTAATTTTGGTTGGAGTTCATTTATGTTTATTGCCTCTGTGATTTGTCTAAGCATTGCGTCTTTTCTGTGTGTAGATTCTATTTTTATTTCTATGTTCTCTAATTTGCCCTTATGTTCTATTTTATCATGTTGGTGGAGTATTGATGAGTATTTTCTATCTTGGAGCTCTCGCCAGTGTTCATTTAATCGTTCTCCTATGCTACGAGCTGTCTCACCTATGTACATTATATTCTTATTTCTACATTGTCCCTCAGTACATCTCATGCTATATACTATGTTTCTAGTTTTACAGTTAATATGGGGGCTTAGCTTACAGATTATGCATTTCTTATCTATACAGGGAAGTCTTTGAAAAGGGTATATATTACTAATTAGTGTTTTTATGGAGTTACCTGGTCTTTCCACTATCTTAACATTTAGTTTAAGTTTATCTAGGGCCCTTCTCAATTTGTAAGGTAGTTCACCTCTAGGGGTTGTATTGATGAACATTACAGTCTGGTATTTATTGCTATCATACCATGAGTTTTTTTTATTAACCTTATTCCTAGTTCTTTCTATTCTATTCCAAAATATGCTCCTATACAAGGGGCAGGTCCCATTTGTGTCATTATTTACCATTTTTTCCCATTTGGTTCTGGCTCCTCTATATACTCTGATTTTATCTCTCTGATTGTAGCCAGAGAACTGCACACGGTGGATGAAGTGTTGTATGTGTCTCTCTAGTTCTTTGGGGTTGCACATGCGGGACACGTTTCTCATCACCCGTACCAAATCCGCAATCAGTATGTTGATTTTCGTGTGATCCGAAACAGCTGAGTTTCGGTGGATCAGGTATTTGGAAGTCATGGGTTTGGCATAATGGGAATTGAGGATTTGTTTTTTGTTATTAATGGTATCTAACCAGAGCTCTGTGTCTAGTACAGGTAATCGATGGTTGGGGTGTTTGCTTGGGTAGTCTATAGTAACTTTGATGCTCTGGTGGATGGAGTTACCTATTTGCAGGATGCTTTCCATGGTGTTTTTCTCTAATTCCTGACTATTCTCAAGTGGGGGTGTTTTTACTACGATGTTTATATCATCAACGTAGCGAGAGTACATAATCAAGGTTAAGAGATTGTTGTCTTCTAATTGTTTCTTAAGTTTATTGTCCCACCATACCATAAATAGGTTAGCTATGTCACCTGCAATGCTAACGCCAATGGCTGCTCCCTCCTCTTGTGCATATGTTTTTTCCATTAAATTTGAACATATGTTCCTTAAGGGTTAGTTTTATACTGGCCCCCACCGCATGCGCGATCATCTTCTTTAGTTCATCATGGTTTTCGGGGATCCGTATGGCTCTCGTCCACCCGTTCCATCTTTCTGTGTGGGTTTTCTTGGCCATTGAAGCACAGAATCAGCGAAATTACCTGCCTAGGGACCTAACAGACTGTATAATAGGAAGTATGGATGTAGTGCCCCTATACACATCCATTGACGTTGACTTTTCTGTGGAGAAATGCGTGGAAAGGATCAGTGAGAGCAATGTTGAATTCCGTGGGATTGATACCAGTGAGCTGGGACACCTACTTAAACTTACATAAACTAGTGAATACCTAGATACATATGACCTTAGCAACCTCTGCCCCACAAGGTCAGCAAGAGGCAGACCACCTACCATTACTTCAATGGCCAAGAAACCCCACACAGAAAGAGGGTTTTACACAAAATATAACGCAAAGCGATCAATCTATATGATTACATAGTTCTGAAGACGCAATGATCCAATAAGTCGGACCGTATAGTTACGTAATATTACGTAATCGTAAAGTGGTTTTGAGCCGAGAACTTATAAAACGTGCATTACGTTATGAAACATGTAAAGCTGATTTCTATTTTTCTGGGTGTTTTTTTAAAATAATCTACGATTTTACTTGATAACTGGTTGTAGTCGAATCTCTTTCTGATGTTACTATGGAAACATTAGAGAATCGTCCCTCGGATCGATACAACTTCATCTCGGAAATCGAAGTATCTCATTGAACGCTAAACGTGGGTTTGGCAAGGAGTAACTGCAATCCAATAAATTTATATATGTATATTGTTATACTTTGGGAGGGTCATGTTGCCAATAAGAAACACATGCACCAGTTGCTTTCACTTCAATTTATTATAATAAATTTATAAATTTAGGAATTTATAAATTTCCGGTTGGTTGGTTGGTTCCACAACCAGATGGTTGTTTATTTATTGTCAAAGTTCTTTCGTCACACATTCTGTGACCTCTTCAGTGACTGGGGATTCTTTTCTTTGTTTTTTTGTGCCTCTCCTTTGTTCTGTCCTATACCATCTTGTTTGTGTGTGTGTGTGCTTAGTTTGCGCACGTGTTACATCCGGGTGTCTGTGTGTGTTTATATTCGTTTATTTAATTGTGTATTTACATGTTACTGGTTGGTTGTTTGTTCTATGTGCGTGTGTGTTTTCATTTTGTCCTTAATTGTAAGTTGTGATGTTGCTGTTCCACTCATATTTTCTATTTAATTTTGGTTTTAATTCATTTATGTTTATTGCCTTTGTGATTTGTCTAAACATTGCGTCTTTTCTGTGTGTAGATTCTATTTTTTTTCTATGTTCTCTAATTTATCCTTGTGTTCTATTTTAGCATGTTGGTAGAGTACAGATGATTCTTTACTATCTTGAAGGTCTCGCCAGTGTTCATTTATCCGTTCCCCTATACTACGAGCTGTCTCACCTATGTACACTATTCTTATCTCTACATTGTCCTTCAGTACATCTTATGCTATATACTACATTTCTAGTTTTACAGTTAATATGGAGGCTTAATTTACAGATTATACATTTCTTATCTATACAGGGGGGTCTTTGAAAAGGGTATGTCTTGCTAATAAGTGTTTTTATGGAGGTACCTGGTCTTTCTACTATCTTAATATTGAGTTTATGTTTATCTTGGGCCCTTCTACATTTGTAAGCTAATTCACCTCTAGGGGTAGTATCGATGAACATTACACTCTGGTATTTATTGCTATCATACCATGAGTTTATTCTATTAGCCTTATTCCTAGTTCTTTCTATTCTATTCTAAAATGTGCTCCTATACAAGGGGCAGGTCCCATTTGTGTCATTATTTACCATTTTTTCCCATTTGGTTTTGGCTCCTCTATACACTCTGATTTTATCTCTCTGATTGTAACCAGAGAACTGCATACGTAGGATGAAGTGTTGTATGTGTCTCTCTAGTTCTTCGGGGTTGCACATGCGGGACACGTTTCTCATCACCCGTACCAAATCCGCAATCAGTATATTGATTTTGGTATGGTCCGAAACAGCTGAGTTTTGGTGGATCAGATATTTGGAAGTCATGGGTTTGGCATAATGGGAATGGAGGATTTGCTTTTTTGTTATTAATGGTATCTAACCAGAGCTCTGTGTCTAGTACAGGTAATCGATGGTTGGGGTGTTTGCTTGGCTAGTCTATAGTAACTCTAATACTCTGGTGGATGGAGTTATATAGGTATATATATATATATATATATATATATATAAATGTGTGTGTGCGTGTGTGGAGAGAGAGAGAGAGAGAGAGAGAGAGTGAGAGAGAGAGAGAGAGAGAGAGAGAGAGAGAGAGAGAGAGAGAGAGAGAGAGAGAGTCTGCGGTGCTGAAACCGGGGAAACCACTAATCATGGGATTACTCAATGCATGCGGAGATGCAGAGCTGGTATAGAGAGACTAACTACTTCCTTGAAAATGTTTGCTCAACACACAAGCTGGAACAGCTTAGCGCCACGCTCGGGATTTTACCCCCCGCTCTCTCTCTCTATATATATATATGTGTGTGTATATATACCTTGTTTTTGTGTGTGAACGCAAACAAACACAAGATGGCGTAGGACAGAACAAAGGAGAGGCACACAAACAAAGAAAAGAATCCCCAGTCACTGAAGAGGTCACAGAATGTGTGACGAAAGAACTTTGACAATATATGAACAACCTTCCGGTTGTGGAACCAACCAAACGGAAATTTATAAATTCTTAAATTTATAAATTTAACTTATAATAAATTGGAGTGAAAGCAACTGGTGCGTGTGTTTCTTATTGACAACATGACCCTCCCAAAGTATAACAATATCTGTTGCAACACACGTTTTCAGATATAGAATCTTGCTGAACAAATTCAGAAACGAAATATATATATATATATATATATATATATATATATATATATATATTTATATATATATATATATATATATATATATATATATATATATATATATATATATATATATTTATATATATATATATTTATATATATATATATTTATATATATATATATATATATATATATATATATATATAAATGTAATCTGAGTTTTTCGAATACTAATAATAACATTCGATTCGTTTGCAATTATGCAAACAAGCCTCATTTTTAAAGCCCTGTCAGTAGAATGAGCCCCTCATTCTTGTTCTTTTTTGGGCATGTAAACAGGACTGCAAACACTAATCTTTCTGGGTATTACCCTTCATCAGTACAGTTCACTGTTCAACTGCCAAATAATATACTAATCAGGCCGATCAGTCATTGTATATTTTTAAAAAATATCATATATTTTCACTAGCTCTGACAGTTGGCAGGTGAACAGTGAACTGTACTGATGAAGGGTAATCACCCAGAAACATTAGTGTCTGCAGTACTGTTTACATGCCAACACAAGAGCAAGAATGAGGGGCTCATTCTACTACTGGCAATAGCATGGCTTAAAAATGAGGCTTGTTTGAAAAATTGCAAACGAATCGAATGTTATTATTAATATTCGAAAAGCTCATATTACATTTATTGTATTTAACCATGTAGAGCGAAATTTTTATTCATATATATATAAATGCGTTTTCAAATAAGAACTGGAAAGATGTAAGTGAAGATGTGATATCAGCTGAAATTACTATATTTATTACAATAAAATGTACACACGGCCACATACAATCTTTTAAAAATATATATGAAATCCTCCTGTGTAACCTTACACACACGTAGAGCGAATTTTACATGAAATATGTTATCAAACACTATTTAAATTACATATGTTTCATCCTCCCGGAATTCGTCGGAATTAAAACAAGATATAAATAG
>OZ024761.1:2929689-2934689 GCA_964016885.1 Eledone cirrhosa | reverse complement strand
ACCCTCAGCACCCCCTCACTGCCACATAGTACCCTCAGCAACCCATCATATCACATAATACCCTCAGCACCCCCTCACTGCTACATAGTACCCTCAGCACCCCCTCACTGCTACATAGTACCCTCAGCACCCCCTCACTGCTACATAGTACCCTCAGCACCCCCTCACTGCCACATAGTACCCTCAGCAACCCATCATATCACATAATACCGTCAGCACCCCCTCACTGCCACATAATACCCTCAGCACCCCCTCACTGCTACATAGTACCCTCAGCACCCCCTCACGGCCACATAATACCGTCAGCGCCCCTCACTGCCACATAGTACCCTCAGCACCCCCTCACTGCCACATAGTACCCTCAGCACCCCCTCACTGCTACATAGTACCCTCAGCGCCCCTCACGGCCACATAATACCCTCAGCGCCCCTCACTGCCACATAGTACCCTCAGCTCCCCCTCACTGCCACATAATACCCTCAGCACCCCATCATATCACATAGTACCCTCAGCACCCCCTCACTGCTACATAGTACCCTCAGCGCCCCTCACGGCCACATAATACCCTCAGCACCCCTTCACTGCCACATAGTACCCTCAGCACCCCATCATATCACATAGTACCCTCAGCACCCCCTCACTGCTACATAGTACCCTCAGCGCCCCTCACGGCCACATAATACCCTCAGCACCCCCTCACTGCCACATAGTACCCTCAGCACCCCATCATATCACATAGTACCCTCAGCACCCCATCATATCACATAGTACCCTCAGCACCCCCTCACTGCTACATAGTACCCTCAGCACCCCCTCACTGCCACATAGTACTCTCAGCACCCAGAACCCTATTACCAGAATGACCTACCCACCCACAGGTAAATAATTGTTTCTACTTTTGGCACAAGGCCAGCAATTACCCAGTGTCTTACTGGTACTTTATTTTATCGACCCCATAAGGATGAAAGGCAAAGTTAACCTCGGCAGGATTTGAACTCAGAATGGCAATGGCCGTAACTCTATGCGTCAAAGCATGTCGTCCGACCCCCTACCGATACTGCCAATCCACCGCCCTGTGGATTGGCACCACCCATAGGTAAATAATATATAATAAATACAATCGTTAATTTATATATAATAAATAATTGTTTCTACTTTTGGCACAAGGCCAGCAATTATCCCAGTGTATTACTGGTACTTTATTTTATCGACCCCGTAAGGAAGAAAGGCAAAGTTAACCTCGGTGGGATTTGAACATATATATAATAAATAATATAATATATATTTGTATAATATTTTATATTTTACTATATTTATATATATTATGTATTATTTGATATTTAATATAGTATTGTATCATCTCTACCACCCTCTGGATCACCTCAATGACCCCCAGGGCGTGAGGAAGCCCCTACTTTAAGGAGCTCTGGGCTAGACTAGTGAGAGGGGAGGTGTTATTGTCTAAATTAGAAGTAGAGTCTAGCAAATATGTCTTCCTCACATGTTCTGATGTGAGGAAGACTTTAGTTGCTCCACCGCCTCTTGCTCCACCACCACTACTACTGCTACTACTACTAGCACTACTACTACCACTACTACCACCACCACTACTACTACTACTACTACTACTAATAATAATAATAATATAAATAATAATAATAATAATAATACTACTACTACTACTACAGCTACTACCACTACTACCACTTCTACTACCACTACTACCACTACTACTACAACTACCACCACCACTACCACTACTACTACTACCACTACCACCACCACTACGACTATTACTACTACCACTAACACTACCACTACCACTACTACTACTACTACCACTACCACCACCACTACCACTACCACTACTACCACTACCACCACCACTACCACTACCACCACCACTGCCACTACCACCACCACTACCACTACCACCACCACTACCACTACCACTACTACCACTACCACCACCACTACCACTACCAGTACCACCACTACTACTACCACTACCAGTACAACAACCACTACTACCACTACCAGTACCACCACTACTACTACTACTACTACTACTACTACTACTACTACTACTACTACTACTACTACTACTGCTGCTGCTGGAATCATGCGATTTATTTATATCCGAGACTGCTTTGTTGCGTTTGTTTCTGGATTGGACTGGATTGAACTGGAGTGGAGTGGAGTGGAGTGGAGTGAGGTGGAGTGAGGTGGTGTGGAGTGGAGATGTACTGCAGTGGAGGTGGAGTGTACTAGAGTGGAGGTGGAGTGGAGGTGGAATGTAGTGGAGTCTAGTGGAGTGGAGTAGGAGTGAATGTGGAGTTGTGTAAAGTGGAGTGGAACTTGTAAACTATTGATTTTTTACTACACACCATGTATACTTAAATAAAACGTTATCTATGATTGCGCATGCGCATCCATTCATACAAACATATATATATTTACACGCATCCATATATAAGTACCTACATACATACACACGTACATACAGACGAAATCCGAGCAGTTGATGTTGGAACTCTAAAAATACTGAACAACACCGGAAACTTCCACATCAACAGTGACATAGACCGCCTTTACTTGAAACGTAAGCAGGGAGGCAGAGGCCTAACATCAGTCCAGACAACATTTGAATGTCGCATCATATCTCTCCGACAACATCTACGAACCTCGAAGCGTAGGAGCCCGTCTCTCGAGCAAGTCTATCTGCATGAAACAGATAAGATCATGAGAGTTGGGAAGGAACTCCTTGAGAGATATTCCCTGTGTGATAATCAAAAACTCACACCCAGGGATGTCGCTCAGCAGTATCGCAGTGAATCCATGGATGAAAAACTGCATGCTTATCAGCAAAAAATCATGCATGGATATGTTGCCAGGAAGTTCCAGAGTGAGAGTAATATAGAAAAGGAAAGTAGTCTATCTTGGACCAACAACCGCTATATTGGCTCCCACTTTGAAGGATACGCTTTTGCAATCCAGGAACAGGAGATTAGCTCGAAATACCTGATTCACAAAAGAGATAGGGATGCAGGCAAAACACCTAGATGTGTAACAAGTGCAGACTCTGCAGAACTAACATCGAGGATATCATCCATGTCATAAGCAGCTGTCCAAAGATGTCATCGCGGTACTATCTACCTATGAGGCATGATGTAGTGGCCAAAACACTGTACAACGCAGTTCGTAAAAAAGATAGCCCCGATAATAAACACATTAAAAGCTACAACAATGTGGAAGACATCCATGTACATAATATGAAAGAGTACTGGTGGAATGTTCCAGTAAAAACCCCAATAAAATGCAGGCATAACAGACCAGATATTATTATATGGTACAGGGAGAAGAAAACATACACAGTAGTGGAAGTTAGCTGTCCAGCAGATGCCAATGTAATATCAAAGATTAGCGAAAGGGAGAATGCTTATGCTGAACTGATTAGAAATCTGTAGATACTCCACCCCGATTACACCTTCAGATTTATGCCTGTGATTATTGGGACACTGGGGTATGTTAGTAACTGCCTCAATACAAATCTTGAGAAGCTAGGCTTCACAGGAACAGAAAGAAGAACAACTAGTTAGGAAATTACAAGTACAATCCATTAATGGAACAGTAAAAATATGTAAAACATTCCAAACATTTTGCATCTAATAACTGCATATACACATGTACAGATACAAAGCATATACACATGCACACATACAACTCAAAACATCCACATCCACACATACAATAACATCAATATCTACATATGCATGCAAGCAGACATACATACATTAGTTAATGTTGTGTAAATTCCAATGAGAGAGTCTTGTGTCTGTTAGAAACCGACTCTATGGGAAAGATTTGTGAAATTATAAAATCAGAAGAACATACACACATGGTGGTGGCTGCCAACTCGTTTTCGAGTACGGCCACTACTTTATATCCATGTAGGAGAACCCCTACCGATGCGCTGAACGAGTGTGACTTTTTAGTTCAGCAAGCGACTTGAACACTCTGGTACAAACACTACACTTGTTACAATTACTGACACATAGTGCTGGGCCCATGGTAATGACAAGTGCAGAGAGCTCTCCAGATACAAAGTAATGCCTGTGCCGTGAAGCTTTTATACACACATACATACATACATACATACATACATACATACATACATACATACATACATACATACATACATGGTGGCTGCCAACTCGTTTTCGAGTACGGCCACTACTTTATATCCATGTAGAAGAACCCCTGCCGATGCGCTGAACGAGTGTGACTTTTTAGTCCAGCCAGCGACTTGAACACTCTGGTACAAACACTACACTTGTGACAATTATTGACACATAGTGCTGGGCCCATGGTACCATGTGACGACAAGTGCAGAGAGATCTCCAGATATAAAGCAATGCCTGTGCCGTGAAGCTTTTATAGTGAGCAAAGGCACTGCACAAAGCCAGTCCCACTCTCTTAACCAAGATGATATTTACCAAAAAGAAGAACAAGTCAACATCATACATACATACATACATACATACATACATACATACGTACATACACACATACAAGATGATGATGACTGCCCCCTCGTTATCGAGTATGGCCATTGCACAATACATCATTATTAACAATTATTATCCGGCGGTGGATTGGCAGTATCGGTAGAGGGTCGGACGCCATGCTTTCCAGCATAGTTACGTCCCTTTACGATCTGAGTTCAAATCCCGCCGAGGTTGACTTTGCCTTTCATCCTTACGGGGTCGATAAAATAAAGTACCAGTAATGCACTGGGTAATTGCTGGCCTTGTGCCTAAAGTAGAAACAATTATTAACAATTATTAATTAATATCGTGCAATGCCTGTGTGTGAAGATTTTTGTTAAGTGAGGAAAGACTGTGCACTGAGCCAATCCCACTCTCTGAGCGACAGTAGCTATAACCCGAAAAGAACAAAAGATCAACATCATCGGTAACTACTGAGCAGCAGGTTTTCTT
>OZ024761.1:2917189-2924689 GCA_964016885.1 Eledone cirrhosa | reverse complement strand
ATCTGTGAACGCAGAAGTAGATATATCGAAAAACGTTACACACTATATATATATATATATATATATATATATATATATATATATATATGAACAAGTAAGACCCCGACGGCTGAGCTCAAGCCGTTTCGACGGCTAATTCTGAGTCCAGAATTAGCCGTCGAAACGGCTTGAGCTCAGCCGTCGGGGTCTTACTTGTTCCTATTACCCACTCTACTACCCTAAGTATTGAGTACTTTGGTGCGTTATGGTCCACCTGGTTCCTAGTCACATTTCCTTCGTTATATATATATATATATACATATATATATATAGTGTGTAACGTTTTTCGATATATTTACTTCTGCGTTCACAGATTGATTATATATATATATATATATATATATATATATATATATATATATATATATATATACACACACACTATATCTACATATATATACACACACACATAGATAGCGTCATAATGTCGTAATGCAGACAGACATACAGACAGATATTATAAGAGCGCGACGTTCGGCGCCTAATGCCGTCCCTAGAGCATTGATAATTTGAAATATTGTTTGCTCAAAACACTCACACGACCATACGTATTACATGTGTAAGGTTTGAATAGAATCGGTTGGGTGGTTCTTGAGTTTTAGGGAAACAGACAGACAGACAGACAGACAGACATCTCTGTTTTAGCTATATAGATTATGCAATATACACCTGATGATGTCACCAGGATCTTACGGAACTTGGTCACTGAAATGTACATAGTGTTTGCTGTAATAAATCCTTGAAGGAATTTCAAAAGTCCTGCTTCCTGTCATTTTACTCAATAATCTATATATATAAAACTGAGGATGTCTGTCTGTGTGTGTGAGTTTGAATCCCTAAAACTCGAGAAACACCCAACCGACTGTTTTCAAAATTTACACATGTAATACTTATGTTTCAAGGAGTGTTCTGAGCAAACAAATTTCAAATTTGCAATGCCCGAGGGACCGCATTAGGCGATTTAACGATCTCTCTCTATAATTCTTAGTCTTTCACTTTTTAGATAGATACATACATATAACACCGCACCCTTATAATATCTGTCTGTATATCTGGCTGTCTGCATTACGTCACTTCCCTGAGGATGTCTATCTGTGTGTGTGTGTGTGTGTCTGTGAGTTTGAATCCTTAAAACTCGAGAAATACCCAACCGGCTTTTTTCAAACTTTACATGTGTATTACTTATGGTTCAGGGAGTGTTATGCACATAACAAATTCAACTTTTTCATCCCCTAGAGCCTGCATTAGGTGAAAAACTGCGATTTTTCAGGTTTTTAGGGATTTTTTGATGCGTTACGTCACCGATTTCCTTGAAATTGTAACTATGTATTAGTCAGTCTTTTCCTCATACTGTGAGCAAAGAAAATCCAACTTTTTTATGGCCTAGGTGAAAAACTTTACTTTTTTCAACTTTTTAGGGCTTTTTTGAGACGTTACGTCTAGCCCATTTTCCCGAAATTTCAAGGCATATCATGCACATAAAAAAAATTCATTTTCTTGATCCCCTAGAGCCCGCATTAAGTGAAAACCTGCATTTTTCCTGCTTCATCGAGGAAAATCTTAAAGATTATCCAGCGACCAGAGTATTCAGTTTATTTTCTTTACATATTGTCCAGGCATGCAGTTTTTCCATGATTATATCTGTTGGTGGCCCGCCTTCCAAAATACCTTATCCCGTGCAACGCCGGGTACCACTGCTAGTATATATATATATATATATATATATATATGTGTGTGTGTGTGAGTGAGTGTGTGAGTGTGTGTGTGTCCACATATTTCTTCTATACTCCCTATGCAGTCACGTGCTCCATCTCTCTCGCGCTCCCCATCTCTCACTGTCATAAGCAAATGGTGGCCCACGCGTTGGCCGCCACACGACCCCGATGGACAGAATAGAGTGGGTGTTTCTCTGGAGGATAGTGAGGGAAACCCGTTAGAAGAGCCGTGAGGCGCACACTCGTCGGTAGCCAACTGGTAGTGAGTAGAGATGTGGTCCTAGGGCCAAGGACACCAGAAGTTTCCACTGCTACGGGCTCGACAACTCTTCTTCGTAGAGCGACAGATATTTGGAGAGTTTAGTTTACCCTACACTATTATCCAGTTTGGTATTAAACTAATCTTCTTCTTCTTCTTCTTCTTCTTCTTCTTCTTCTTCTTCTTCTTCTTCTTCTTCTTCTTCTTCTTCTTGTCAGACGCAACCGTTTCCAACTGCTCCGGTTGGATCCTCCAAGCGAAACCAGCTGAGATTATGGATTTCATCCAACCATCTTGATCGGGGTCTATCCCCGGGTCTCCCACCAGTTGTGGGTTTTTGCCCGTAAAATCTATCCAGCGATTCTTGCCTGAGGCATTCTAAACCCGTGCCAGGATATTATACAAATCTGTTCAGTTTTGTTTTTGTTTTTACATAATATTTTTTTCAAGAGATTCGTTTTTCCTTCTTGCTTTCCAAATCTGAATCTCTTTTCATGTGTCTTTACTTTACATTCCTCACGTCCAACCAGCAAATCAACCAACTGACTCCAACTTCACATTACATCGTTTCATGAAAGGTAAAATGTTGGCACCATCGTTACAATCCTCTGGTGTTTTGTGTTTCTTGTTTGAAGTACACGATCTCACTGAAAGTCTATAAATAACTTAGATATACTTCCTAAAATAAGATCTGTTTTCTCAAACCACTCAGTAGCAAACACATATGGCATTCGTTTTTGTTTCCTTCTATAAACTCACCTCCGTTAGCAGTTTCGTCCTTTTCTTGGCATGTTTTGTTTTGTTTTATTAAATATATTTATTTCACATCGCAATGGGGAGTAGTGGGTGTGAAGAATTAACGCTGTTGGTTGCCAGCTTCCAGCAACGTGCAGCTTTCTGGTTCGCTACATTTTGTAACGGTGAGAACCAGGGAGTGTATGTAACTCGATGTAGAACAAATATACCAAGGATCATCGTTGAAACTACACATATATCCGTTTAGTTACATCCTCCACTCATTTATAAACATGTAAGCACAAACAGACACACACACTAAGACACACACACACAGACATATATATATATATATATATTATATATATATATGTGTGTGTGTGTGTGTGTGTGTGTGTGTGTGTGTGTGTGTGTGTGTGTGTGTGTGTGTGTGTGTGTGTGTGTGTGTGTGTGTGTGTGTGTGTAAAAAGTATCGGAAATAACAAAGCAAACAACACAGTACATTGAAGAAATATATTAGTTTAACACTTGAAATAGCAGGAAACGCGCCTAAACGTTTCGGACACTAGTCCTTCATCAGAAGATAGAGTAAGAAATATATATATATATAAAACAGAAGACGTCTGTCTGTTTGTGTAACCGCATGCATTTCTACATCTTACAACCGATTTGCACCAAATTTCATACATAGGTTTCTGAAGTCCTATTACGCGTCGTACGCTATTTTATTTTTCCGTACATCGATTGTGGGGGCCCCCAGGGGCAGGTAGCCCCCTTAAGCCTCTCCCTTCGACTTATCTATTGAAGTTCACATTAACACTGTGTTAGTACCTGATAACTTTTGAAGTTTAAGTTCGATCTTCGTTTTCACTTTCAAAACAACAATCATCGTCGGATGAAATTTCAGAAATGTAAGCATATGATTCATTTGAAGATAAATCACTAATATTATCTTTTGTTTCTTGTTCATTTTGAATGTAGTCGTGTGTAAAAACTTGAAAGTCGGTATCGCTACTTTCATAAGCCATATTGATACAAACAAAAAATCTGTTCTACTTTCAACGTTAAAAACACACGTGTTGTTTTAAGTTGTTTCACTATATTAAGTGTTAATTTTCGCGGTAAGGACCTAATCACGCAGTAATCTCGAATTGACGAGATTTTGATGACGGTATTGTTTATTTTTAGAACGATATTTAAGTGTGGGTGTTACGGCGGCTTTGGGCGGTTTGAACAAATGAAGGGGAAATCATTTCGGCCGGTTTGAACACTAAAGGATTAAAGGAGATTTAGTTAATGTGTTTATGGTCATAAGGTTCCAGTTTATCATGCTGTGATTTTTCGGCCATTTTTGCCTGTATCCTTTCAATGGTTAGTATTTACTTTGCGTTGCCCCTAACTTAAAACCTGAAATTTGACTGGTAGACAAAATCTTTCTCAGACCACATAGATTTATCACATTTTTTCACAATTTATATCCATGTTTTTTTGGTTACTTAAACGTTATTTGTCCACTATTTATCGTTCTCCCTGGTTAATTTTCTAAAAACAATGCCCCCCCCCCCCCAAGAAAAGAACTCTCATTGGTCGATTATCTAATGATGCAAGTAGGTCTAAGTGAAGGCGTCTCACCGAAGATGTAAATGCAACTGCGATCAGGCTCTCAAAGAATGCAGTGCAGACGGCAGCTGCAAGAGCCGACATCAATGTAAACTCTAGTCAAGATAACTTAAATATAAATACGACGTCAAACGTAATTTCGTTGAATGCTCCTAATAGTAATCTAAATCAGGAAACATTAGCACCTATTTTAGTTAATTTCTCCACTACAATTCCTTCTATAAATAATTCTGGGCCACATGCAAATAACTCTGTTAATAACATTAATCGTAAATGCAATTGCCCTAATAGAACTAAATGTCCTCTTAATAATTACTGTCTCGATAAAAATTTAGTATACGAATGTAAGGTGATAACTAGTACCAATTCTTATACCTACATTAGCTCTACCTCTACTTCCTTTAAGGCGAGATTATATATCCATTCTTCGTCTTTTAAATACCCACTTAAAAGAACAAGCACTGCACTCTCAGAACTCATCTGGTCCTTAAAAGACAAAAACATTAATTACAAAATTTCTTGGCGTAAAATTTGCAATGCTTCTCCATATTCCAACGCTTCCATATCTAGAACTTGTAATTTATGTCTAGCGGAAAAATTTACCATTATCTCTAATTTTAACTCTATAATAAATAGACGCACAGATTTATTTTCGCTTTGCATCCATAAATCGCTTAGGTCATTTCACAAAGTATACAGCTATCTTACTCCATAATTAAGATTAAAAACTTTTTCTCACACTTATATATCTCTTTTTACACATATACCGCTTTTTTCTCACATATTTCAATACATTCTACAAAGTTCATTTATACTATGACGTTTTTGGTCCCCTAATTTTTTACTTTTTTATTTTTTAATTCACTATAGCAAACTCCTTTATCTTCTTGGGGATACAAATTTTTTTTAAATAGTTCATCTTTATATCATTTCTTCTTACTTTTTCTTAAGCCGCTATATTTCCCAATGTTTTACTTCAAATCTATTAATATTAGCACCAGATAGAAAAATGCGTACAGCAAAAAAAAGTAATATTGTTGGAATATAAAACTTTAAAAATACAGGACAAGAAACTAAAATAAAACTTTAAAAGAATAGGACAAGAAACTAAGATAAAACTTTAAAGAACTCGACAAGAAATAAAAAATTTTACAATAATATTAGTGGCAAAATTTTTATTTGTAAAAAATCGAGTTACACATTCTTAGGCTCTGGGTTCCACATTCAGAGGTTGTGGTCAGACCGGGGGATCATTTGATCCTGGTTTGAACACCAATTGGGCCATAACCATACCCCTATTTCATCATTCGGCGACACGCCTCATGTGTCATGCATAATGTGAATGGACCCATGGGCCCATGAACACAGATCTTGAGCAGCAACGGACGGTCTTGTCCCCCCGCTCATCCTTGATCTTGACCAACCTGTCCATCTTCTCCTTGCATCTTGTCCTTGAGTTCAAGTCCGGCAGTCCAGATGAATGCGTGCCACAGCTTTCTGGTACAGGAAGGGGGAGCAGGAGGACTGGAGGGACAGAGGGAGGGAGGACCGGTGGTTGAGGGAGGTTCCGTAGTCGGAGGTCAGAGTCGACATCTTGTCCCGGTCGTCTTCTCCATCTTTGTCTGGTGTTGCGGGACCAGAAGTGCATTCTTGGAGGAGACCTGCAGCTGCATCGGCCAATTCTTCTTGCAATGGTCATTCTGACGGAGCAGAACTGCTCAGCCAACCAACCCCAACCAGAACCAACCGCTCAGGGGCAACGCACATTGAGAGCATGACAATTATTATGCACTAATCAAGAAGATACTGGGGCATAGCACAGGAAACGAATAAAAAAATTTTGCCACTAATATTATTGTAAAATTTTTTATTTCTTGTCCAATTCTTTAAAGTTTTATCTTAGTTTCTTGTCCTATTCTTTTAAAGTTTTATTTTAGTTTCTTGTCCTGTATTTTTAAAGTTTTATATTCCAACAATATTACTTTTTTTTGCTGTACGCATTTTTCTATCTGGTCTACTATTTTTTAAGGCAATGCAAGCAACAACTATCTAATAATTAAATGATCATAGTGAATTACTGACAAGTGATTGACATTTTAAAGTTCTTTTGAGTATAATTGAAATCTAGTTGAGGCAACTGGCTTAATGACAAAGCTACGTCATTTCTGGATTACCTCCCCTAGCGTCACGCTTACTACTCACTCACTTGAACACAAGATTTATCAGCAAACTTTGATTATAAACTTTTTCCCGCTGGACCAAATTTCTAGATTTTTAAGCCAAAAGATGCGTAATGATCTACTGTTCATGCTCATATAAGTTTTATCTCAGTTAAATAAAGTAGAGCCGCGCTGTACTGTGGTAAACAGACGATTGCCAACGAAAACACGACCACAACAATATTACTAAACGGACTAACGTCCGTTTAGGATTGAGTGAATTTTGTAAACAAATCTTGACGTAATTTTTTCTTCCTCGTTTTTTTTCTTTTCTTTTTTTCTTCTTTCTTTCCGTGCTTGTCTTAGCTTAAATAATTACTTTTTCACAGAAATACTTTTTCAATTACAATCTATTTAAACAAACTAGGACCCTATATCGTCTTCTAAGCTTATAAATCATTTAATTTTATTTTTATTCATCTTATCTTATTTTACTTTATTTTATCTTAATAATACATTTTAATAAAACTTTTTCGCACATCTCAATAAATCCTTCACTATATAAACCCTAAATAAATAGTATACTTAATTTCT
The DNA here is from genome assembly GCA_964016885.1 of Eledone cirrhosa. Classification (NCBI taxonomy): domain Eukaryota; kingdom Metazoa; phylum Mollusca; class Cephalopoda; order Octopoda; family Eledonidae; genus Eledone; species Eledone cirrhosa. The sequence goes on along the minus strand of OZ024761.1, from coordinate 2,917,568 downwards.
ATATCTGTAATCATAAACATCATCATTCATAAACCTCATCAATTTTTAATTTTTTAATTTATTTACAACCGTTTTTTCAGTTATTTCTCAGTGGAGACAGCGTTTTTCAGTTTAAATGTTTATCTCTGTCTCTTTCTCTCTCCTTCCTCCTTATTATACTCTTTCTCCGTTATCCTTTCCTTCTTTTTTCCTTTTCTCCTTACTTCCTCTTCTTTCCTTTTTTTCCCCTTCCTTCCCTTTTTTCCAATCTCCTATATCCTTTTAAATTTAGTTATCATATGTTGATTAGACAGTACCTTGTTCACAAGTGTTTTTTTAAGCATCATATCATGTCTCCCTATTTTATCTGATAAAAACGCAAATATCGTCCCAGGATGAT
>OZ024761.1:2889689-2912189 GCA_964016885.1 Eledone cirrhosa | reverse complement strand
CTTAGAGTAATAACATACGTTTAAATAGCTTGACAAATTGAACATTGTGGTAGGCAAAATTTAACACACAATACCAAAGTAACGAAAGAACTAACAGGTTGAGAAAAAAAAAAAATATATATATATATATATACGATATTAACAAATGGAAACTATATTTATAAACCATATTTATTTCATTATACATATTTCAAGGACACTAAGTTAAATTATGGTGTGCTTTCATCAGACAAAATATAATATAGATCAGTTTTATAAATAAATATTGACATACCCTTAAAAAATGCAACCATTACTGTTGGAAGCTCCCGGATAGTGGAGTTGTTTACTTATATTATTATTAGTATTGGATATTTTTATTTTTAAAATAAGCCGTTGGGTTACAGAGAAAGAAAAAGAAGTAGAGAGAGAAAAAGAGAGAAAGAGAGAAAAAAGAGAGAAAAGACCAAAACAACAGAGAGAAAAAGATATAGAGAGAGAGATGAGACAGAGAGAAGGGGAGAGAACGAAAACTTTAAGTCATATCTTGTTGAGTTAACTTAACAATTGAGATGAAATGAATAAATAAAATTAGAAATGTTAATAATCATGAATGGAATATACATATATAATATGAGAAATTAATCATTGTTTAAATACGATAAGATGTTTAGTTAATCCTTTAAAACTTGAGATCAATATATTAAAAATTGGGATCTATACATTAAGAAATCTATATATTGCTAGAGAACTACATATCATATAACACGTATACACACGCAAAAATATAAATATATATACACACTACATATATATATATATATATATATATATATATATATATATATATATATATATATATATATATATATATACATATATATATACATATATATTCATTCATATATACATACATACATATATATATATTCATATATACATACATACATATATATATATTCATATATACATACATACATATATATATATTCATATATACATACATACATATATATATATTCATATATACATACATACATATATATATATATATATATATATAACCAAAGATTAATATGATTCATTGATTACTCAATGAATATAGTTTTACAATAGATTAAAAGCACTCTACAATGAAGTTTTCTGGAGTTAGTAATATTATTTAAAATATTACTAACTCCAGAAAACTTCTCTGAATGCCCTTTACAAAACAATTGCCTTGATAAGAAGTTAGTATATAAACGTACCATTAAGACAAATAATAATAATACTTATAACCACATTGGTGCCACTTCATCGAACTTTAAGTTTCGTTTTTCCAATCATAAACATTATTTCTGAAATCCAGATAAAAAACTTTCTACTTCATTATCACAATTAAAAGAGAAAAAAATTAAATACTCAATTTCTTGGTGTAAACTTAGAAACTCTGAGTCCTATCAAAAAGCTTCCTTCTCACCAAATTACAATCTTTGCAATTTAAAAACTCTATTAATAATTACCAATTATAGTAATTTAATTAACCAAAAACGAGTTATTTGCAAGTTGCCTCCATACATTTGGAAAAACATTTCAAGTATCATACAAATTTAGAAAAAAATACTTTCTATGAGGAGAAAAAAAATATGGACTAGTATTATTATTATTAACAATTGTTTCTACTTTAGGCACAAGGCCAGCAATTACCCAGTGCATTATACTAGTCCATATTTTTGGGGGGTGGATTGGCAGTATCGATAGAGGGTCGGACGCCATGCTTACGGGGTCGATAAAATAAAGTACCAGTAATGTATTCGGTAATTGCTGGCCTTGTGCCTAAAGTAGAAACAATTATTATTATTAATAATTCTTGAATTATTGTTATTATATATATAATGTTTTGCCTTACCTTATAATTGTATATCGGTTTTTTATATAGTGAATTAATCTCATGATTCGATTTTTTGAACGGCCATTGTGTAACTAGAACTTTCTGAACTTGCGGTTTAAAATATCTTCTGGCTTTTAAAGCATTTAGATAATATATAAATGACCACACATGGATACCCTTTGTTTACATTCTTCGTATATAATTTTCTTTTTATCCAAATGGATTAATAATTGTTTCTACTTTAGGCACAAGGCCAGCAATTATTCCAGTGCATTACTGGTACTTTATTTTATCGACCCCGTAAGGATGAAAGGCAAAGTCAACCTCGGAGGGATTTGAACTCAGATCCCTCCGAGGTTGACTTTGCCTTTATAATAAACATTATTAATAAACATTATTAATAATAAACAAAGGGCGGTGGATTGGCAGTATCGGTAGAGGGTCGGACGCCATGCTTTCCAGCATAGTTACGTCCCTTTACGATCTGAGTTCAAATCCCGCCGAGGTTGACTTTGCCTTTCATCCTTACGGGGTCGATTAAATAAAGTACCAGTAATGCACTGGGTAATTGCTGGCCTTGTGCCTAAAGTAGAAACAATTATTAATAATAAACATTATTAATAATAAACCTTATTAATCCAAATGGATTAATAATGTTTATTTAACATCATATTAATGGTTATAGGGAAACTACATATATTATGATATTATGATATAGTTACGAAATTAGAATCGAAATAATAATACTTTAAAGAGTAAATATAACTACTTATTAATCCAATAAGTAAATGACAACCGTTTATATTGTAAAATGAATAATTCTGATAATAATTCTAAACATTATATAAAATGCATATACTGATGGTGATATGTGAATATGTTGTGGTAAATATCCTTATACATATTTAATATGTTTGTAAACTTGCTTGAGAGGTAAAAATGTTTTTGATTTTTGAATTTTGTAACAAAATATTGAATATATTTATTAATTGAACTATGCTTCTAATTACTATAGAAAATATTTTTATATTGTTTAATTTTGATATAATACATTAGTATAATTAACTCAAACGTAAACAAATACAAAAGATATTAAAAATTTCACGGAATTTAATTGGTCGCTTCTGTTTGACTTAATATTTGAAAACAACGGTCACGCATCATGTCCCTCTCTTCTTTCTTTCTTTCATTCTTTCCTTTTTGCGGTTACGTCTTCCCTCTCCTCTTTCCCTCTCTCCTTCTTCTATCTTATCTTATTTTTTCTCTCTTCTTGTCTCTTCTCTTCTATGTATCTCTCTCTCTTTATTTCTTCTTACATTTTTCATACTCACCCCCTCCTTTTACCTACATGTCGCTCCACACCCTCTTCTTCATCATATTTAAGTTTATCATGTTATTATTTGTGTATATAAATATTGAGATTTGTTGTAATAAATCACTGCCAATACTGGAATTGAACCATCAAGACAGTTGAGGTATATCATACATCAATTCATATATTTTATCTGATGAGGGCGTACTGAAAAAACAGCACAGTACCTCCGAAATATATATAATAAAACATATATTTTGATTATGTGAACGTATTCATTTATTAATATTTTGAATAATATATATATATATATAAATATATATATATATATATATATATATATATACATATATGGGATAACAAATTATCGTTATAGGTAATCCAGTAAATACTGTAAATAAAACCCTTTTTGTACTGTTGACCATGTTCTTCTTCACTCTTTCACTATATATATATATATATATATATGCAAAGTTTTATTTAAATTGTTGGGTTAACAACGAGTAAATATTTATAACTGATATAAAAGCACTCAACAAGTATTTGGAGTATATTTACGATATTAAATAAATGGAAATTATATTTATAAAACCATATTTATTTCATTATATATATTTCAGGGATATCATATTAAAAATATGCTATGCCTTCTTCAGACAAAATACAATATAAACAGTCTTGTCTTATAAATAGATAGATTCAACTTATGCAGCTTCATATGCAAATGAGATTAATCACCTCATTTACACAGACGAGAAAACTATATATTCTCGCCTGTCTTCTAGTCCTGCAGTCGTAAGCGGTGGGAGGGACCGGGACCGTCCTGACGATGGCCAGTTAAGCCTGAAATGCATAGACCGTTGTCCGCGTTGCTTCTGCTGGACATCACCAGAGGGCGTTAGCCCCCCCCCCCCGGCATTTGCATATCTACGGCTTCCTAAAACCGTATTTCTTTGGAGATACGAAATATTTATATATATATATATATATATATATACAGACATACATATACACATATATTCATACATACATATATATACATATATATAAAGAGAGAGATACTCTATTCAACATATAACTTCCCCAACCGTCGCCATCTTTATTCCTTTTCATATACGATATAAAAATATTTCTTAAAACCATATTTTTATCCATTTATCTTTTATTAATGGTTCTATTATACTAAGTAGTGTTAGATGTGCTTAGGGTTCCGAGATGACATGTTACTCTGCACAGTGTGCTTCTTAAACCTACTGAGCTAAATGCTTCCCTTAATATTTTATATATGTTGAACAGGCCATTTATTTACCCCTACAGTGAGTTCATTTTATTCCTTCATTCTATTAAATTAAAAATAAAGAAGAAAAAACAAACGGAGCAGTGGAAATATGTATTATATACAAAATGGCTGACAAAAAATACCCCAGACAATTAGACATAATATTGTAGCGGGTTCACATATATGATAATGTGAGTTTAAAACTGTAATTAACTGTGATCGCCCAAACAATTGTTAGACAAAAGCTCACCTATGTGTGCTTAAAAAGCTAAAAATTGACAAGCAAGGGAGACAACTCCAATAATATCGGTTGATCAACATTTTTGGATAATAGAAACAATGTCGATTGGATTAAATTAGGTCGTTATAGTAAACTGTTAAAGGCACTGATTGGGTTTTTATTTGATTTGACCGATAGGTGATAGAATCGTAGAGTGGTTAGAACGTCTGATAGAATGGTAGAGTGGTTAGAACGTCTGATAGAATGGTAGAGGGGTTAGAACGTCAGATAGAATGGTAGAGTGGTTAGAACGTCAGATAGAATGGTAGATTCGTTAGAACGTCAGATAGAATAATAGAGTGGTGAGAACGTCAGATAGAATGGTAGAGTGGTTAGAACGTCAGATAGAATGGTAGAGTGGTTAGAACGTCAGCTAGAATGGCCTACAGTATTCCGTCCCATTCTCTGCGCCCTAAGTTCAAATCACACGTTGACAAGGATTAGCCACTGTATGTAGTTATTGTGGTGGGACATCCGTCAGTTTCGATGATGAGTCTTCATCTAATTTCATTCATAAATGCCACAACTACTACTTTTGTCCTTTGTCCATTTTGTTTCCTTGCATTAATAGAACAGTGAAATGGGCCTCCGTCGGTTTGGCGATGACTGTTCTGACGTTGGATCAATTTAACAGCCTGTTCGTGAAATGAATGTGCAATGTAGCTGAGAACACCACAGGCACGTGTACATTTAACGTAATTCTCAGGGAGATTCAGTGTGACATTTTGATGCTTTGAATTATAAGTACAACTCATTTATTATTTTATTATTTTATTTTGTTAGCTGAGAGGACTGGAGCAATGTAATAAAAAGTCCTGCTGAAGGACACAATGCGCTGCCAGGAATCGAACTCTTGCAATCGAGAGTCAAAGACGCTAACCACGAAGCCAGACACCGTCACATTGTACTTGGTCGTAAATTAGTCATGTGAATATATATCTGGTCTGGTCTGGTCTGGTCATGTAACTCCTGATAGAGTCTTAGGGGCGCCATATTGACATACAACGTTTCTTGGTCATTAAGCCTGGCGGGGCCCATCTCCCCTCCAGGCCTCAGTACAGCAGTTTACTTTCAGAGAAAGGTACTTCTTTTATCGACCTCGAATAGATGAAAGGCAAAGTTGACCTGGACAGGATTTGAACTCGGAAGGTACATAACCAGAGCTAGAACTAAATACTGCAAGTTATTTTGTCCGGCGCTCTACCGATTCCGCCAATCCAGCGTCATTGTGTTGTTGATAATAAGAGCAGCTTTGGGAAGGGTCAGCTTTTGAGTCAAATGTTGCACGCATGTCAACCGTGTACCCTCAGATTGTATATGACAGCTGGGGTAGAAAAGAGACATTATTCTGTATTTTAACACAACACAGTCAGAGCAGTCACCAATAAATAGATATATATTTCTCATTTACGAGGAATATATATCATCCTTGCATGCTATTATTGTTACCGGTTTTATATATATATATACATACATACGTGCACACATGCATACATTCATATATATGTATGTATGTATATATATATATATATATATATATATATATATATATATATATATATATATATATATATATATATATATATGTGTGTGTGTGTGTATGTGTATATATATATATTCATATATATATATGTATGTATATATATATATATATATATATATATATATATATATATATATATATATATATATATATATATATAAAATATTAAAAAAATAATGAATAAAACAATGAAACAGTTCCTTATATTAAACAAAAAAAGTTCATTATTTAACGATCGTTTCTGGGATATATATGTGTTAGAATTGGCATGCATATTTAACAGATCTATGTACAAAATTATACAAAATTATACAAACTATCAAAATTAAATATACATACCAACTCATATATATGCCGTCTTCAGAAATAATGAAATATATTTATTGATAATAACAACAATTCAAAATTACAGGTCTGGATTGGACACTACCGTAAACTCTTGGTAAATTTATCTACATATATATATATATATATATATATATATATGTGTGTGTGTGTTTGTGTCAATGCATGTGTATATATATGTATAAAATAATTATGGTTTTATAAATATATATATATATATATATTTATATATATATATATGTGTGTATGTATATATATATATATATATATATATATATATATATATATATATATACGTTATTCCGGGTTGAATCGGAGGTAACCACAGTAAGTAAGGTACTCAATACATAGCAGAGTATAAAAGTTTTAATATAGATGAGATTCTACAGGACTAGAACTGTTTCATTCATTAGAAATCATCATATATATATATATACCGTTGTTTTCCTTCACTCAACGAATGATATAATCCTCTTACCGTCAGGTAATTGCATATATTCACAGTAAATGCAGTTACAACAAACATATGATATAAAATCACCTATGGGCACACAATAGGAATAAATAATTGAAAAATTTGGAACTTGATCATAATATCTAAGACAGGAGATAAAGTTAATCCCTCTCTCGGTTTAATACCGCTTCCTGACACTTCTCTTGTGGAGAATATAACTCCCATAACACCGGGTTTTCAAGTGGTGAATAGAGGAAAGGGGTTAGTGTGTAGTTCGGAGATAAGAGAGTCGATCCAGGTAGGGCCGCAACTCTCTCCGAATTGAGAGAGCACAGATACAATGTTATGGGCATCTGGTTAAAATGTCTCAGTAAAGAATCGCAGGACAGAGTTCACGTTGCTCCAGTCCATTGTGTCCTTGAACAATTCACTGTATTTCACGTTGCCCCAGTCTACTGTGTCCTTGAACAATTCACTGTATTTCACGTTGCCCAGTCTACTGTGTCCTTGAGCATGACACTTTATTTCACGTTTCTTAAGACCACTATGTTCTTAAGCGAGACACTTTATTTCAGGTTGCTTCAGACCACTGTGTTCTTAAGCAAGACACTTTATATCATGTTGCTCCCTTCCACTAAGTCCTTGAACAATTCACTTTATTCCAGGTTGCTCCAGTCCACCGTGTTCTTGAGCAAGACACTATATTCCGCGTTGCTCCTGTCCACCGTGTCCTTAAGCAAGACACTTTATTCCACGTTGCTCCTGTCCACTGTGTCCTTGAACAAGACACTTTATTTCACGTTACTTCAGTCCATTGTGTCCTTGAACAGGTGGCGAAAATAATGAGTTGCTCCTGTTAATTCGAAAGGCCAGCCTTGTCGAACTCTGTGTCGCACTAAATCTCTCCCGGAAGTGACGATACCCCGATGAAAAGCACCAAATAAAATACACACTAACCTAAAAGCCACGCGACTTCAATGTATGCAATAAAGTTTATGTAGACATCGATTTCATATAGTCAGAACGAGAATCAATAATGGGAGATATTGAATTAGATAAACAATAAATCTACACAAATAAATGGTGCCGACACCCACGTTATTAAATACAGGTATCTGTTAGACATGATAGACAACTGTAGATAAACAAATATTAGACAACTGTTGTTAGACAACTGTTGATAGACAAATGTATACAGGCAACTGTAGATAGACAACTGTTGAGAGACAACTGTATATAGACAAATGTTAGACAACTGTAGATAGACAACTGTTAGACAACTGTAGATGGACAACTGTATATAGACAACTGTTAGACAACTGTAGATAGCCAACTGTAGATAGGCAAGTGTAGATAGACAACTGTAGATAGACAACTATAGATAGACAACTGTAGATAGACAACTGTTAGACAACTGTAGATAGACAACTGTTGATAGACAATTGTAGATAGACAACTTTAGATAGACAACTGTTAGACAACTGTAGTTAGGCAACTGTAGATAGACAACTGTAGATAGACAACTGCAGATAGACAACTGTTAGACAACTGTAGATAGACAACTGTAGATAGAAAACTGTAGATATCAACTGTAGATAGACAACTGTAGATAGACAACTGTAGATAGACAACTGTTAGACAACTGTAGATAGACAACTGTTGATAGACAATTGTAGATAGACAACTTTAGATAGACAACTGTTAGACAACTGTAGTTAGGCAACTGTAGATAGACAACTGTAGATAGACAACTGCAGATAGACAACTGTTAGACAACTGTAGATAGACAACTGTAGATAGAAAACTGTAGATATCAACTGTAGATAGACAACTGTAGATAGACAACTGTAGATAGACAACTGTTAGACAACTGTAGATAGACAACTGTAGATAGAAAACTGTAGATATCAACTGTAGATAGACAACTGTAGATAGAGAACTGTAGATAGAGAACTGTAGATAGTTAACTGTAGATAGACAATTGTAGATAGACAACTGTAGATAGACAACTGTTGATAGACAACTGTTAGCCAATTGTTGATAGACAACTGTAGATAGACAATAGTTAGACAACTGTAGAAGGACAACTGTAGGTAGATAACTGTAGATAGAAAGCTGTTAGACAATCGTAGATAGACAACTGTAGATAGACAACTGTAGATAGAAAACTGTAGATAGACAACTGAAGATAGACAATTGTAGATAGACAATTGTAGATAGACAACTGTAGATAGACAAATGTTAGACAACAGTATATAAACAACTGTTGGTAGACAACTGTAAATAGACAACTGTTAGACAACTCTAGATAGACAACTGTAGATAGACAACTGTAGATAGACAACTGTAGATATACAACTGTTAGACAACTGTAGATAGACAACTGTAGATAGACAACTGTAGATATACAACAGTAGATAGACAACGGTAGATAGACAACTGTAGATAGACAACTGTAGATAGACAACTGTAGGTAGACAACTGTTAGACAACTGTAGATAGACAACTGTAGGTAGACAACTGTAGATAGAGAACTGTTAGACAACTGTAGATAGACAACTGTAGATAGACAACTGTAGATACACAACTGTTAGACAACTGTAGATAGAAAACTGTAGATAGACAACTGTAGATAGACAACAGTAGATAGACAACTGTAGATAGACAACTGTAGGTAGACAACTGTAGGTAGACAACTGTTAGACCATTGTAGATAGACAGCTGTTGATTGACAACTGTTAGACAACTGTTGATAGACAACTGTAAATATACAACTGTAAGACAACTGTAGATACATAACTGTTAGACAAATGTAGATAGACAACTCTAGTTAGACAACTGTAGATAGACAACTGTTATACAACAGTAGATATAAAACTGTAGATAGACAACTGTTAGACAACAGTAGATAGACAACTGTAGATAGACAACTGTAAGACAACTGTAGATAGACAACTGTTGATAGAAAATTGTAGATAGACAACTGTAGATAGACAACTGTTAGACAACTGTAGATAGAAAACTGTAGATATCAACTGTAGATAGACAACTGTAGATAGAGAACTGTAGTTAGTTAACTGTAGATAGACAATTGTAGATAGACAACTGTAGATAGACAACTGTTGATAGACAACTGTTAGCCAATTGTTGATAGACAACTGTAGATAGACAACAGTTAGACAACTGTAGATAGACAACTGTAGGTAGATAACTGTAGATAGAAAGCTGTTAGACAATCGTAGATAGACAACTGTAGATAGACAAATGTAGATAGAAAACTGTAGATAGACAACTGTAGATAGACAATTGTAGATAGACAATTGTAGATAGATAACTGTAGATAGACAACTGTTAGACAACAGTAGATAAACAACTGTTGGTAGACAACTGTAGATAGACAACTGTTAGACAACTCTAGATAGACAACTGTAGATAGACAACTGTAGATACACAGCTGTTAGATAACTGTAGATAGACAACTGTAGATAGACAACTGTAGATAGACAACAGTAGATAGACAACTGTAGATAGACAACTGTAGATACACAACTGTAGGTAGACAACTGTTAGACAACTGTAGATAGACAACTGTAGATAGACAACTGTAGATAGACAACTGTTAGACAATTGTTGATAGACAACTCTAGATAGACAACTGTTAGACAACTGTAGATAGGCAAATGTTAGACAACTGAAACTAACAAAGTCAATCTGTGAACGCAGAAGTGAATATTTCAAAAAACGTTGCAACCGGAGGAAGACAGGAAGACGATACTTTCGTTCGTGGTAACGTTCCCTGGCAAAGAACTGGAAAAAACGAATATGATTGTTTCTACTTTAGGCACAAGGCCAGCAATTATCCAGTACATTACTAGTACTTTGTTTTATCGACCCCGTAAGGATGAAAAGCAAAGAAAAAACGAATATAATACGTCATTATTTGGAGCGGTGAAAAACAATTACACGCAAAGACAGAACCACGTTTATGGTATAAAAGAAGTCGTAGACTAATATTCTATTAGGTGGTTCATCGAGACGTTCTCCAGCAATGAACGAAAAAAACGAAGATATTACGTCATATGTGGAGCGGCGAGAACAATTGCACGCAAAGACAAAACCACGTAAATGGTATAACTGAAGTCGTAGATGACATGACCCTCCCAAAGTATAACAATATATATATATATATATATATATATATATATATATATATATATATATATATATATATATATATATATATATATAAAGAATGAAACGAAATTTCTTTTCTCACTCTTAGTACGGCTGATACCTAAATACATAGTATGTATACGTACATACATATATGTGTACAGACGCACAAAAGTATGTATATATATACATACATGCACACACATATATATATATATATATGTACGTATGGGGTTACCGAACATTTATTATAATGTTCGGTTTGTTCGTAAACAAACAACCCGAATTACGCCGTACAGTGCTCGGCAACCATCGTCGCCCTTTTGTTCAACAGGAACGATGTACACAGGAACGATGTACTAGTTTCAAGCATATTAACTATCGTCAGCATCGTATACCTTTCTGTCAGATGATTGAACGTCTGAAAGTATGTACTTTCCTTATGCATATTAACGGCTGAGCAGCCTAATTTGCATATCGAGTGAGTTAGTCGGCCGGGCGTACCGAAAACGATTAATGGAAAAGAATGAAACGAAATTTCATTTCTCACTCTTAGTACGGCTGATACCTAAATATAAGTATGTATACGTACATACATATATGTGTACAGACGCACAGTAGTATGTTTATATATACATACATGCACACATATATATATATATATATGTACGTATGGGTTTACCGAATATTTCAAGCTAATAAGCTTATTAGCTTGAAACTAGTACATCATTCCTGTGTCAGTGTTGAACAAAAGGGTGACGATGGTTGCCGAGCACTGTACGGCGTTATCCGGGCTGTTTGTTTACAAACAAACCGAACATTATAATAAATGTTCGGTAAACCCATACATACATATATATATATGTGTGTGCATGTATATATATATATATACATACTACTGTGCGTCTGTACACATATGTGTATGTACGTATACATACTTATATTTAGGTATCAGCCGTACTAAGAGTGATAAATGAAACTTCGTTTCATTCTTTTCCATTTATCGTTTTCGGTGTGCCCGGCGGACTAACTCACTCGATATGCAAATTAAGCTGCTCAGCCGTTAATATGCATAAGGAAAGTATATACTTTCAGACGTTCAATCATCTGACAGAAAGGTATACGATGGTGACGATAGCTAATAAGCTTGAAACTAGTTCATCGTTCCTGTGTCAATTTTGAACAAAAGGGCGACGATGGTTGCCGAGCACTGTACGGCGTAATTCGGGCTGTTTGTTTACAAACAAACCGAACATTATAATAAATGTTCGGTAAACCTATACGTAGATATATATATATGTGTGTGCATGTATGTATATATATACATACTACCGTGCGTCTGTACACATATATGCATGTACGTATACATACTTATATATATATATATATATATATATATATATATATATATATATATATATATATATATATATATATATATATACGATATTAAACAAATGGAAACTATATTTATAAAACCATATTTATTTCATTATACATATTTCGGGGATACCATATTAAAAATATGGCATGCCTTCTTCAGATAAAATACAATATATAAACAGTTTTATAAATAATTTTGACGTACCATAAATATTGACCAACCGTTATGTAAGAAGCTGGTTACATAACGGTTGGTCAATATTTATGGTACGTCAAAATTATTTATAAAACTGTTTATATATTGTATTTTATCTGAAGAATGCATGCCATATTTTTAATATGATATCCCCGAAATATGTATAATGAAATAAATATGGTTTTATAAATATAGTTTCCATTTGTTTAATATCGTATATCTACTCCAAAACTTGTCGAGTGCTTTATATCAGTTATAAAATATTTACTTGTTGTAACCCAACAATTTTATATAAAACTTTTGCATATATATATATATATATATATATATATATATATATATATATATATATATATATATATACATATGTTAACCTTGGTCTTCCTCTTCCAGTGTGTCCATATTAATATTTAATATATACAATTTCTCATTTGTATAGAATTTCTCTTGCTTGTTTTCAATTCCATTTCGATTCTATCTCAGAGATGATAACCGAAGCCTAAAACTGTTCCATTTTCATTTAGTCCATTTATCATAGATTTGCCTGAGACTCGTGTGAATAAAAATGTGTTCTTAATTGGCCTGTGTAGGCAAATAGTCGAGCACGCTATCTTAAAGGTAGAGTTTGTATTTTTATTTTTTATTTTTACATTGGTTTATGCATATTGTGATAGATATATACATAGATAAATATATAGATAGATTTATTGAGAGTAGTTCAATGTACAAAACTACTTTTCCAAATTGAGAGATGACAACTCCGATATTATGGATATGTGATTATATTGTTTCAGGAAAGAATCGCTGGACAGATTTCTCCCGCAGGAGACCCAGATGTAGACTCTGGGTCTCCTGTTTGGATAACATCCAGGAGCTTGGCATCACTCGCTTGTGGTCCAACTGGATCAGTTGGAAATGGTTGCTTCTGGCAGGACCCGCTGGAAGGGGTGTTTTAGGACTTTGCCGCCGCAATTACAAGAACAACTCGTTGTTTGCTATTTGATTGCACAGGAGCAACAGCTCTGTGGCTCTACACATTTCCTTGCCCTGCTCCTTTCTCACATCTCTTCCCCTGTTCCATCTTCTTATCGCTCCACCCTGTGGAGTGACTCCCTGACGACAGCGGGACGCTGGTCTCTGTCCATCGCTGTCTTTCATAACATCTTTGGAACAGCAGTTCTAGCGTTTTTATATTCTCTTATTCTATCATCTGTTCCAGCTGAGGGACTGAGTCCATGCTGGAGCACCGCCACCGAAGTTACACTTTCTATAGTCAGTCTTCTCTGGTTGACCATTGATACAAACGTGTGTTTCTGCTGCTCTTATCTCTGCTGCACCTCTTGCTGTTGGCTCATCCGGGACCTTGGTCAGTAGAATGTCGGGATCTCTCTTGAAAACATCTACATACACACCATGCAGATCTCTCGCATTTGGGGCAGCTTATTAGATTGAATGATATCTTCTCCTTTTCCTCTTCTTCTTCGCCCACTTATTCCTGACGAGGGCCGTGGGGTCAGAGTCCTCAAACACTCCCCCCAGGAGGTCCTATCAAAAGCAACCGTCTCCAACTTATCCACTTGGGTCTCCAAGCGAGACCAGCCAAGCTCATGGATGTTATCCAACCATCTTGCTCAGGGTCTACCCCTGAGTCTCCTACCGGTTGGTTTTGCTTGTAGAATCTATCCAGCGATTCTTTCTTGAAACATTCTAACCATATGGCCAGAGCATCGGAGATGTGATACCTCAATTCAAAGAATTAAATTATATGAATTGTAAAATATAGTGTTTTGCCCAAGGACACAACACGCCTTCTGAACACCTCAATAACAAATATTCGCACGCATGCGTTGAAATTATGTCAGTAAAAAGACTCGCAACTGACGCTGCAAAAATGTCGGCACCAGATAAACAGCAAGCATAATAATCTTTATACATTCTTATGTGGTTAAATGGCTTGTCCATTTCCAAACAGAGGCAGTGAATATTCATATTAAATCGTGTAAAATGTAAAAGAATTTATATCTTCTACGTTGCTGAACAAATAACTTCACGTACCTCCTTCACTACGCCATACCAACTCCTGTAACAATGTGCTGCAGTTCTCTATATAATTAAAATTAAAATAAAACTTACAAACTCCGCCCTTTTCCGTTTGCTCAATTATTTGTTGTTGTGTCGAACAAATGATTTTACAAACAACATTACATTACACAGGAGAGGGAGCATGGTGTGTGACGAAGGAAGAGATGTTAAATCATTTGTTAGACACCTATATATATATGATTTGATCAATTTCTATATCAGTTAGTAACTTTTTTCTTACAATATTTCTTCGTATATTGGCTAGTTTGTTACTATCAATATAGCCTCTGTTTTCGGGATGTTTCTTTTTCCAGTTGATATATGTCTGTTCTGTATTCGATGTATTTGATGGGTAGTACTTGGCAGTGTAGAAAGCCTCAAGGACTTCTTTATTATCTTCCCTTGACAATTTTTCTCTCTTTTTCTTTGGATTTCTTGGTGGTGAGCATGGAGAGCCAACAGTAGGAGTATTCCGGTTATGGGAGGTCTCCAGCTCCGTAGTGATGGGAAGGTTTGAACCATTAGCTGATTTTTCGACCCCAGTCTGGTTCCTCTCTGAGGGACGCGGCCCTTTTTTACCCGGGTGACGGCCGATCCGGTATGAGATTTTATCATTAGACATTTACTTTATATTGTCGCGTTTTATCCTTATCCGCCAAGGGGTAATCATTTCGTGTTACCACTTCTAGAACGAGTGTCAACCAAGACTAGAGGGGTCGTTCTCCCCTAGAGACACGGCTATTCCCCGCCGGCCGCCATCCCAGTATTTCTTGGTCACGGGGTTTTCTTTTTGTTGCTTTTTTTAAATTGTTATTATCATGAGTGGTTCCTTAATGTGAGCATTGCGTGGCTTAAGAATGAAATTATTAATAATTGTCTCCACTCCAGGCACAAGGCCAGCAATCACCCAGTGCATTACAATAATATAATATACTTTTTGTTGTAATTGGCTGTTATTGTTGTTGGCTATGTCGGTGGTGGTGCCGGGGTTTTTTATATTGTTGGTGAGGAAGGGGTGAGCCAGCAGTCCCATAGTTGTTGATGTTGACGTTTGGACGGTGGCCAGGTCACTAAGTCAATCTATTTATATCTTTTGCTAGCCTCTCCCTTGTCTAGTGATACCGCCACCTTCCCCTTTCTCTCTCAAGTTAACAGGGGAATAGTGGTGGTAGCAATGAAGGAGTGGTGGCGGCGGCGATGGGATAGTGGTAGCAATGATG
Organism: Eledone cirrhosa; assembly: GCA_964016885.1. Taxonomy (NCBI): domain Eukaryota; kingdom Metazoa; phylum Mollusca; class Cephalopoda; order Octopoda; family Eledonidae; genus Eledone; species Eledone cirrhosa. The sequence continues at coordinate 2,896,073 of OZ024761.1, read as the reverse complement.
GATGGGGTGGGGTGGTGGCAGCGGTGGCGTTGTGGTTACTGATATGTAGTATCTATGAGTTTGTGTTCGTATGTTTAATATATATTTTTATTATATATTGTGTTGACATATTCCCGTAAAATTGGAATTAAACATTTTTTTAAAAATTTTAGACAATAATAGTAGTAATTATTATTATGATGCTGGTAAAATTGCCGTTATCTGGCTGTTATATTTAGTGTGATGGGATATGTGGTGTATCAAGTTTCTGGTGTTGGTGAAATTGCTGTTATTTGGCTGTTCTATATAGTGTAGACAGAGGGTATTTTCTTCCATTTATAACCATTTTCTTTTTTTTTTTAATACAAAATATATAATACAAAATCCTTAATGTCTACTTTGTGTAAACCCTTGTGGTTAATAAAGAAAGCAGTATTATTATTATTATTATTATTATTATTATTATTACAGTATATATATATAGTATATATATATATTATATATATATGCTTTCAGTTCCTTAGAGAATTAACACCACACTCTGGAGCTGAACATATCAACGAATTAACAAGGTAAAATATATTACAACATTGTTTTCCTGTTTTTTCTATACAAGTTCTAGCTGCCTGATGAGGTAATAGCTGTTGAATAATGGCTATCACTGAAATATATATAACAGTGGATATGAATAAACGAAGTTAATTTTACCCTGTTGACTTACACTTCTTGTTTATATATATATATATATATATATATATATATATATATATATATATATATATACTCTGTGTCATGCTGAAGCCTTTCAAATGGACCAGTCTTGTCATACACTGTGCCAAGCTGAATCTCCCTGAGAATTATGTTAAAGTTACAAGTGTCTGTGAAATGTTCAACCCACCCCACCCTATCCTTGCTGACAGAAAATGTATACAACTTGTGATCCTCGACAGATTTTCGCGTGTCAGGGTGTACCACCACCACCACCTGCTCCGAAGTCCTCGTATCCTCGCTCTCGTTCAGGCCTAACAAGTGACCTTCCTTCCAAGCCGACTTCAAACCTCTTGCAATTCCTCAAATCTACTCCACCCCTTCCAATTTGCTGGGTATGGATTTAAATTAGCAGCGAAACAGCTACGTTTTGTGTAGCAATAATAATAATAATAGTTTCTGATTTAGGCACAAGGCCAGCAATTTGGAGGTAGGGGAAAGTCGATTGAATCGACTCCAGTACATTACTCCTACTTTATTTTATCGATCTCGTAAGGATGCAAGGCAAAACAAGCCTCGGTGGGATTTGACGCGATAATGGTAATAATGGTTTCTGATTGAGGCACAAGGCCAGCAATTTGGGGGAGAAAAAGTTGATTAAATATACCCCAGTGTGTTACTGGTACTTTATTTTATCGACTCCCGTAAGGATGAAAGGCAAAGCTAACCTCGGTGGGATTTGAACTCAGAACGTAAAGGGTCGTAACTCTATGCCACAAAACATGCTGTCCGACGTTGTGCTTCTCGAGGAAATTTTGATCAATTCTGAAAACTATTGACAATAAGTTTGTCCTTACAACTGAAAGTTAGAGATTTTGGTGTGAAGTTTAATATTTATTTCATCATTTTATATTCGTTTCCATCGTCTTCTTTCGCCTTTAGATCTAACCCTATCTCCCTATTGACTAAATGACGTCATTTTGGAAAGCTTTCAATATTTCTTGTAATCAATGGTGGATATTAATTGCAGATTTATAAATATTCTATACTACTGGGTGAGGTATTATGGCAATGTGATTCCTCCCCACTCCCAAGAAATCTTTAGAATCGCTCAAAGAAAACACGAGAACTGCTTTCGGCAATGAGAATGAATCAAACTGAACTGCATAGTGAAGGAGATCCTCACCATTTACCGCTAAAATCACAATACCAGACAACACAAAGGAAGAAAGTCAACAGAAGGGAACTCGAGCTGAATATTTAGATATTATAACTCTAACTTTTGTATTACTGCTAGTTTGACCCTTTTAATATTGGTTTCTTATATAGGCACAATGCCAGAAATTTTGGGGGAGAGGAAAGTCGATTAAACCGAACCAGTACGTGACTGGTACTTTATTTTATCGACCGCGTAAGGATAAAAGGCAAAGTTAACCTCGGCGGGATTTGAACTCAGACCGTAAAGGACCGTAACTCTATGCTGCAAACCATGGCGTCCGACCCTCTACCGATACTGCCAATCCACCGCCCTCTAACCCTTTTAATAATGACAAAAGTCTTCTTCTTGGCCCACCTATTTCTGAGAGGGACGTGAGGGGACAGACTCCTCAAACACACCTTCCAGCGAATCCTGTCAGAAGCAACTGTCTCTAATTGACCCGGTTGGATCACCAAGCGCGAGACCAGTCGAGCTCATAGATGTTATCCAACCATCTTGCTCGTGGTCTACACCTGGGTCGAAGTGAACTTCTTAGGCATTCAGCCATTTTGTGTGAGTCAAGTCTTTCTAATTCAGCAACTAAACGGAGCGCGGCACAACAGACACATCATGGAATACAGCATAACAGAGAAGAAAGACAACACAAAACCAAGGTTAGAATTAGACCTTGGGGGGCCCCGGGGCACTTCCCTTGGGGGGTACCTCATACACAAAAAAATAGAATACACAGCAAACCCCCCAATTTTACATATCAAATTTAGCTTGACACAACTAATTGGAATTGAAAAGTTATACATACAGGTATTAAATTAAAAGATTCTAACCATTCTAAAACTAAAAAAGCCTGCTGGGGGCACAAATAAATTGTTACGGCCATCGATGGTGGGGTATCAGGGAAATTGCCCCTTTGCTTCCCATTAAATCCGGCCCTGCACAAGAAAGACACTTTACAAACGAATGGGGAGGGAAACAGGAACAGTAAGAGTAAACAAGGAAAAGATAACTGGCAAATCTAACACTGATCCAGTGATATTAATGGGAAATAGCCATTATGTTCCCCAACAACGAACGGATTCTGTGACTTGGAGAAAATATGATTGACAAAGATAAACAAATGTTTGCAGAGATAATACATGTGTAAATTGAAGAGAGATTGCAAAACGGCAACATATCATGGCAGATAAAATAGCAAACAAACATCCCTTATCATTGGAAGCTATGCATTAGAAATATTACAGAGTAAATATATGAAATAGATATGACGGTCTTAACGAAATAATTTATGCTACGGCATATGTAGCAACAAGAATATACTGGCGCTAAAATGATGGGGAAAAAATAACAACGAGTAAATAATTCTAAAACAGATCTTGTTCAAAAATAAAAGATTTTCCTGAAGATAAATTGTAAGACCTTACTAGAAGTAAAATCCCCAACAGGGACACAAAACTGTCAGTTTCAACAAAATAAAGCAAATCTACACGGAAAGCTTGAAATGCAAAATGAAGAAAATGTTAAAAGCATTAAAGAAATATTAATACAATAGTTGGAAGACTAAAAGGTGGAGGAACTGTCGAATTGTAAAACGAATGAAACATTTGAAAGAGAACAGATGATTTGGAGAAGATAAGTGAATCCTTTTACAGAGAATTAAATAAAAATGATACAACGAATCCATGAAATGAAGAAAACAAGAAACATTTTAGAGAAAAATATGTAAAGTAGAAAAATCCGTTAGAAGAAACTCGAGAAAAAAAAAGAAATCATTTGATAGGACAAGAATGAAATTACATCAAAGCGAAGAACGCAGTGAAATAATAATGAAAGCTACGCGAGGAAAAGGCAGTTGGAAATCATTTAGGGGAGATAAAATCCATAAGTTTTGGATAAAAGAAATATTAGCGCTAAAATAACATATGCCCAATTGATTGAATAAAATAATAAAGTGTTCCTGAAAAGAGATTGAGGGTAGCAAGCAGAGAGACTATAGAAAATGAAAGGCGGTGGATGACCTTAAAACTACGATTATATGATAGATCACAACCTGTCTAACATGTACAGGGTAATAACTTCAACACTATGATAGACCACAACCTGTCTAACATGTACAGGGTAATAACTTCAACACTATGGTAGACCACAACCTGTCTAACATGTACAGGGTAATAACTTCAACACGGATAGAGGCAACCTGTCTAACATGTACAGGGTAATAACTTCAACACTATGATAGACCACAACCTGTCTAACATGTACAGGGTAATAACTTCAACACTATGGTAGACCACAACCTGTCTAACATGTACAGGGTAATAACTTCAACACTATGGTAGACCACAACCTGTCTAACATGTACAGGGTAATAACTTCAACACCAAGATAGACCACAACCTGTCTAACATGTACAGGGTAATAACTTCAACTCTATGATAGACCACAACCTGTCTAACATGTACAGTGTAATAACTTCAACACTATGGTAGACCACAACCTGTCTAACATGTACAGGGTAATAACTTCAACACTATGGTAGACCACAACCTGTCTAACATGTACAGGGTAATAACTTCAACTCTATGATAGACCACAACCTGTCTAACATGTACAGGGTAATAACTTCAACACCAAGATAGACCACAACCTGTCTAACATGTACAGGGTAATAACTTCAACTTTATGATAGACCACAACCTGTCTAACATGTACAGGGTAATAACTTCAACACCAAGATATACCACAACCTGTCTAACATGTACAGGGTAATAACTTCAACACCAAGATAGACCACAACCTGTCTAACATGTACAGGGTAATAACTTCAACTCTATGATAGACCACAACCTGTCTAACATGTACAGGGTAATAACTTCAACTGTATGATAGACCACAACCTGTCTAACATGTACAGGGTAATAACTTCAACACCAAGATAGACCACAACCTGTCTAACATGTACAGGGTAATAACTTCAACACTATGATAGACCACAACCTGTCTAACATGTACAGGGTAATAACTTCAACATTATGATAGACCACAACCTGTCTAACATGTACAGGGTAATAACTTCAACACTATGGTAGACCACAACCTGTCTAACATGTACAGGGTAATAACTTCAACACTATGATAGACCACAACCTGTCTAACATGTACAGGGTAATAACTTCAACACCAAGATAGACAACCTGTCTAACATGTACAGGGTAATAACTTCAACACTATGGTAGACCACAACCTGTCTAACATGTACAGGGTAATAACTTCAACACTATGGTAGACCACAACCTGTCTAACATGTACAGGGTAATAACTTCAACACTATGGTAGACCACAACCTGTCTAACATGTACAGGGTAATAACTTCAACACTATGGTAGACCACAACCTGTCTAACATGTACAGGGTAATAACTTCAACACTATGATAGACCACAACCTGTCTAACATGTACAGGGTAATAACTTCAACTCTATGATAGACCACAACCTGTCTAACATGTACAGGGTAATAACTTCAACACTATGATAGACCACAACCTGTCTAACATGTACAGGGTAATAACTTCAACACCAAGATAGACCACAACCTGTCTAACATGTACAGGGTAATAACTTCAACTCTATGATAGACCACAACCTGTCTAACATGTACAGGGTAATAACTTCAACTCTATGATAGACCACAACCTGTCTAACATGTACAGGGTAATAACTTCAACACCAAGATAGACCACAACCTGTCTAACATGTACAGGGTAATAACTTCAACTCTATGATAGACCACAACCTGTCTAACATGTACAGGGTAATAACTTCAACACCAAGATAGACCACAACCTGTCTAACATGTACAGGGTAATAACTTCAACTCTATGATAGACCACAACCTGTCTAACATGTACAGGGTAATAACTTCAACACCAAGATAGACCACAACCTGTCTAACATGTACAGGGTAATAACTTCAACTCTATGATAGACCACAACCTGTCTAACATGTACAGGGTAATAACTTCAACTCTATGATAGACCACAACCTGTCTAACATGTACAGGGTAATAACTTCAACACCAAGATAGACCACAACCTGTCTAACATGTACAGGGTAATAACTTCAACACTATGGTAGACCACAACCTGTCTAACATGTACAGGGTAATAACTTCAACACTATGGTAGACCACAACCTGTCTAACATGTACAGGGTAATAACTTCAACACCAAGATAGACCACAACCTGTCTAACATGTACAGGGTAATAACTTCAACTTTATGATAGACCACAACCTGTCTAACATGTACAGGGTAATAACTTCAACACCAAGATATACCACAACCTGTCTAACATGTACAGGGTAATAACTTCAACACCAAGATAGACCACAACCTGTCTAACATGTACAGGGTAATAACTTCAACTCTATGATAGACCACAACCTGTCTAACATGTACAGGGTAATAACTTCAACTGTATGAT
>OZ024761.1:2877189-2884689 GCA_964016885.1 Eledone cirrhosa | reverse complement strand
AGTGGAGTATGATAGTTTGATAACTTTTCTATTAAAGATTTTATGATATTTATGAATTTTAGGGAAGTGTTTGTCAACTAATTTAAAGAAAGTATAAGGTAGTTTTGTTTTTATAGAGGAGTTAAATACTGGATTGAACCATAAGTACTTTCTATCTCTACATCTATAGTTACTAGTGGTCTTTATATTAGTATTCTGTTCAATTAATTCTCGTGCTTGTTGCCAATTTCTATGTTTAGTCCTATATTTGTTGCTTCTATAGGTGTGGATAATGTTATTTCTATTAAGTGTGTTGTTATTTGTTGTATCTGGTATGTATTTGAGTCTCTCTTTATGGCCTGCCTTAAGTAAAGCTATGTTGTAGTAGTTAGCGTTATGTTCTCTGAGAAATATCTCAAGGATCTTTCACTAAAATATCGCTCAGAAAAATGGGAAGAAATTCTCAAAATAGAAATATTTTGTAGAGTGAAAGAAACAGGATGTAAACACACACACACACACACACATACACATACACATACATACGCACACATACATACACACATACACACACATACACATATACACACATACACACATACACATACACGCACATACATACACATACACATACATACACGTACATACACACATATACACACACACATACACATACATACACACACATACACACACACATACACACACATGCACACACATACACAGAGAAACACACACACACATACACACAGAAACACACACACACACAGAGAAACACAACATATACAGAGAAACACACACATACACAGAGAAACACACACACACACGGTAAACACACACAATCCACACGGTAAACACACACAATCCACACGGTAAACACACACATGAGACAATTAGTACCAAATAAAATAACTCAACCCACGGTAAAAATGACTTTACACATCAAATAGACCTCCTCACCCACATGAGAGGGTCGTGGGGTGGCAGGGACCTCAAACACCCCTTCCATCGGGTCCTGTCAGAAGCAACCATCTCTAGGTGACCTTATATTGATGTTATCATGCTCGGGATCTACCTCTAGGGATCCTGCCTCTTAACTTGGCATCAGTGCCATCGCTAAATACACTTCTATGATCAATTATTCCTGAGAGGGGTGTGGGGACAGAGTCCTGAAACACTCCTTCCAGCGGGTCCTGTCAGAAGCAACCGTCTCCAACTGATCCGGTTGGATCTCCAAGCGAGACCAGCCAAGATCATGGAAGTTAAACAACCATCTTGCTCAAGATATACCACTGGGTCTCCTGCCGGTTGGTTTTGCTTGTAAAATCTGTCCAGTGATTCTTTCGTGAGACATTCTAACCACATGTCCATAGTATCAGAGCTGTGATCTCTGAATTCAGAGATTCTTTCTTGAGACATTCTAACCACATGTCCATAGTATCAGAGCTGTGATCTCTGAATTTAGAGATTCTTTCTTGAGACATTCTAAACACATGTCCATAGTATCAGAGCTGTGATCTCTCAATTCAGAGATCCTTTCCTGAGACATTCTAACCACATGTCCATAGTATCAGAGCTGTGATCTCTGAATTCAGAGCTTCTTTCCTGAGACATTCTAACCACATGCCCATAGTATCAGAGCTGTGATCTCTCAATTCAGAGATTGATTCCTGAGACATTCTAACCACATGTTTGTAGTATCGGAGTTGTGATCTCTCAGCTCAGAGATTCTTTCGTGAGACATTCTAACCACATTCCCATAGTATTGGAGCTGTGATCTCTCAATTCAGAGATTCTTTCTTGAGACATTTTAACCACATGCCCATATTATCAGAGCCGTGATCTCTCAATTCAGAGATTCTTTCCAGAGACATTCTGACCACATGTCTGTACTATCGGAGCTGTGATCTCTCAATTCAGCGATTCTTTCCTGAGACATTCTGACCACATGTCTGTACTATCGGAGCTGTGATCTCTCAATTCAGCGATTCTTTCCTGAGACATTCTGACCACATGTCTGTACTATCGGAGCTGTGATCTCTCAATTCAGCGATTCTTTCCTGAGACATTCTAACCACATTCCCATAGTATTGGAGCTGTGATCTCTCAATTCAGAGATTCTTTCTTGAGACATTTTAACCACATGCCCATAGTATCAGAGCCGTGATCTCTCAATTCAGAGATTCTTTCCAGAGACATTCTGACCACATGTCTGTACTATCGGAGCTGTGATCTCTCAATTCAGCGATTCTTTCCTGAGACATTCTGACCACTTGCCCTTAGTATCGGAGCTGTGATAGACGAAAGAGTAATACAACAGTGGAATAAACCAACCAAAATACTGACAGATTCGGCAATTTTACACAACTGATGTCGTGTACAAACACAATTCTCCATGAAAATACACGGAACAGCCGGCTCGTGGAATTAACCTGTCAGCAGGGTTGGACTTAGATATTGTTCGGCCCGGGCCTCTACAGGTTTAGGGGGGGGGGGGGAGCATCATACAAAAATATTAGAATACACAGCAAGTCCTCGAATTTTATATAACAAATTTAGGTTGGCGCAATTAATTGGAATTGAAAAGTTATACATACAGATATTAAATTCTCATGACATCCACACTTCTGACAAATGCTATGAACGTGAACCAAAGACAGTTATGGAAAAGGGCAACATATCCATGTTGTGGGATATGCCTGTGATAACTGACCGAGATATCGGTGCCAATACATCATAAATCATCATAAAATACAAAACAGATCGGACATTATATATATATATATATATATATATATATATATATATACGATATTAAATAAATGGAAACTATATTTATAAAACCATATTTATTTCATTATATATATTTCAGGGATATCATATTAAAAATATGTTATGCCTTCTTCAGACAAAATACAATATAAACAGTCTTATAAATAGATAGATTCGACATACCTTTCAACTTCGACTTCTATTTGAAAAGTTGATTTGGTTGATTCTTTTCAAATAGAAGTCGAAGTTGAAAGGTATGTCGAATCTATCTATTTATAATCGTGAGGTTGTGATTTCGAATCCCAGACCAGGTGATGTGTTATGTTCTTCAGCAAAACACTTTATTTCAAGTTGCTTCTTTTCCTGGAGTTGCGACTGACAGATAGTATTAGCAATTGGAAAGACCAATGGAAACATTGTTTCCTCGGTCTGATTTGACGAGCTCCACCCAACTCGACTGTCGATATATATATATATATAGTAATAATAATAAATTTGAAGACTAAAATCCAAAGAGGGCTCGATAAGGACTTTTTTAGTTTCAGAAGATCCCGTTTATATATATATATTGGAAAATGTGGTACAGTTAGGTATATTTAAAAAAAAGGAAAAGAATGACTTCACTTGTAGTTCTAAACATTTTGATTTAATTTTATAATATGATTTTACAATTTGGTTTTGTAGATCTGAGATCTCAGTTCGACAATCGCCACTGACGAATACGAGAAAGTTCTCGAAGAAAGTTAACCAGGAATCTTTTAAAATCTCCCTACCGAAGTTAACAAAGAACTTACATGATCTACAAAACCAAATTGTAAAATTATATCATAAAATTAAATTATTTAGAACTACAAGTGAAGTCATTCTTTTCCCTTTTTAATACACATACACACACACACACACGCATATATATATATATAGTAGAAATCATCATTATATGTGTGTGTAGAAATCCGTAAATGAAAGATCAATGGAAAGAGAGCCCAGTCTGCTGCAAGAGAGTTTATTTAGTATAACCAATAACCAAAGTTACATACACTTAACGTATGTACTATCCTTGGTTTCGGAGTCCACTTATGGCCACTACTGTAAATTGCATGCATGTGTGTGTGTGTGTATATACATATATATGCATATATATATGTATGTGTGTATATATATATATATGCATATATATGTATATGTGTATGTATATATACATATATATGCATGTTTGCATGTATATATATATATATATATATATATGTATATATATATATATATATATATATATATATATATATATATATATATATATGTATGTGTGTATGGATATATGCATATATATGCATGTTTGCATGTATATATATATATATATATATATATATATATATATATATATATATATATATATATATATATATATATACATATATATATATATATAAATATATATGTGTGTATGTATATATACATATATATATGCATGTTTGCATGTATATATATATATATATATATATATATATATATATATATATATAAATATATATATGTATGTGTGTATGGATATATTTCATATATATGTATGTTTGCATGTATATATATATATATATATATATATATATATATATATATATATATATATATATATATATGTATGTATGTATATAAATATATATGTATGTGTGTATGGATATATGCATATATATGCATGTTTGTATGTATATACACATATATATTCATGCATGTTTGTATGTGTATATGTGTATATATGTGTGCGTTGGTGTGTACGTGCTTGTTTGTGTGTATTTGTTAGTGTGTTTGTGTGTGCGTGTGTGCGTGTGTGTGTGATTGTGTGTGTTTGTGTGTGTGTGTGTGTGTGTTTGTTTGTGTGTGTGTTAGTGTGTACGTTACAGACGAGTTAAATGACTTAAATACACGGTGGAAATGAATGCGGATCACAACATCAGCTTCTTTACTCTGTATATTGTATTGCAGTTGTCAGATGCGAAACATTCAGCAGATAAAGTCGGAGTAGAGAGTATTTGAGTTGGTTTCAAACCACAACCAGGATCAGATAACAATATACCAGCTTAGTATACTGCCGTGGATCGATACATGTGTGTATATAGTGTGTATATAGTGTATATATAGTGTGTGTATATATATATACACACACATATACAAATACAGTGAGTATATAATATATATATATATATATATGGGTTAGAGTTAGAGTTATATATATAGCAAATGTACATATACATATTGGGTCAGTACATACTTGCATGCATATACATACATACACATACACACATACATACATGCACACTCACATACATACATACACACACACACCTACATACATATACACATACACATACATACATAGATACATACATACACATACATACATACACACATAAATACATACATACACATACATACATATACACATACATACATACACATACATGCATACATACATACATACACATACATACACACATAAATACATACATACACATACATACATATACACATACATACATACACATACATACATACATACACATACATACACACATAAATACATACATACACATACATACACACATAAATACATACATACACATACATACATATACACATACATACATACACATACATACATACATACATACATACATACATGCACACATATATAACGGGCGGGAATGAGAGAAATACAGACAACATGAAAAGATGTGAAGATGAGATGTGAAGATGTGGAGATGTGAAGATGTGGAGATGTGAAGATGTGAAGATGTGAAGATATGAAGATGTGGAGATGTGAAGATGAGAAGATGTGAAGATGTGAAGATGAGAAGATGAGATGTGAAGATGTGGAGATGTGAAGATGTGAAGATGAGGAGATGAGGAGATGTGAAGATGTGAAGATGAGATGTGAAGATGTGAAGATGTGAAGTTAAGGAGATGTGAAGATGTGAAGATGTGAAGATGAGGAGATGTGAAGATGTGAAGATGTGAAGATGTGAAGATGTGAAGATGAGGAGATGAGAAGTTGTAAAGATGAGGAGATGTAAAGATGTGAAGATGTGAAGATGAAAATATGTGATGATGTGAAGATGTGAAGATGTGAAGATGAGGAAATGAGGAGATGAGGAGATGTGAAGATGAGGAGATGAGGAGATGTAAAGATGTGAAGATGTGAAGATGAGGAGATGTGAAGATGTGAAGATGTGAAGATGAAGAGATGTGGAGATGTGAAGATTAGATGTGAAGATGTGAAGATGTGAAGATGATGAGATGAGAAGATGTGAAGATGTGAGGATGAGATGAGAAGATGTGAAGATGTGAGGATGAGATGAGAAGATGTGAAGATGTGAAGATGTGAAGACAGCGAAGTGTAAACGACTTAAATCTGTAGAGGGGCATTTCATTGTCTGACCTGTATAGGAGAGAATAACAAACATCGAATGGTAATCGAACATTAAGAAGAAGATCAATACTTACAGTTAATGTTGATCTAGTTGTTGTTGTACTGGGTCCACTTTGTACCGGATTTGTAATTATATAAACATACGCGTAACAGTAATAATTGTGTAGATATATATATATACGTGTGTGTGTGTGTTTATATATATATATGTATAAGTTATATATATATATATGTATGTATATATTGTGTGTATATATATATATATATATATATGTAGCTATGTACGTGTGTATATGTTCGTATTATACATTGAAATCATTTCATATATATATATATATATATATATATAAATATATATATATTTATATATATATATATATATATATAAATATATATATATTTATATATATATATATATATATACGCATGTGTTTATGTACGTATGTGTGTCTGTGTGTGTGCCTGTGTGTGTGCGTGAGTGTGTGTGCCTGGGTCTGGCTGTGTCTGAGTATGTGTGTGTGAGTGTGTGAGTATATATGTGTCTGAGTATATATGTGTGTGTGTATGTGTCTGTGTATATATATGTGTGTGTATGTGTGTCTGACTATGTGTAAGAAAGACAAGTTTGTTGTATTTACTAGACACGACTTTTACACATTTTAACGACTAAAAGTTTTATTTACAGGTAAACCTTAGTTCACTGTATCATCCAGGTGTGTTAAAGAGGTGGACACCAGGTAAACCTTAGTTGCCTGTATCATCCAGGTGTGTTAGAGAGGCGGACACCAGGTAAACCTTAGTTGCCTGTATCATCCAGGTGTGTTAGAGAGGTGGACACCAGGTAAACCTTAGTTGCCTGTATCATCCAGGTGTGTTAGAGAGGTGGACACCAGGTAAACCTTAGTTGCCTGTATCATCCAGGTGTGTTAGAGAGGCGGACACCAGGTAAACCTTAGTTGCCTGTATCATCCAGGTGTGTTACAGAGGTGGACACCAGGTAAACCTTAGTTCACTGTATCATCCAGGTGTGTTACAGAGGTGGACACCAGGTAAACCTTAGTTGCCTGTATCATCCAGGTGTGTTACAGAGGTGGACACCAGGTAAACCTTAGTTGCCTGTATCATCCAGGTGTGTTAGAGAGGCGGACACCAGGTAAACCTTAGTTGCCTGTATCATCCAGGTGTGTTAGAGAGGTGGACACCAGGTAAACCTTAGTTGCCTGTATCATCCAGGTGTGTTAGAGAGGCGGACACCAGGTAAACCTTAGTTCACTGTATCATCCAGGTGTGTTACAGAGGTGGACACCAGGTAAACCTTAGTTCACTGT
>OZ024761.1:2864689-2869689 GCA_964016885.1 Eledone cirrhosa | reverse complement strand
ATTGTAGTAGAGGTGTTACTGGGTGGTAGTAGTAGTGGTGGTAGTTTTAGTATTAATTGTAGTAGAGGTGTTACTGTATGGTAGAAGTAGTGGTGGTAGTTTTAGTATTAATTGTAGTAGAGGTGTTACTGGGTGGTAGTAGTAGTGGTGGTAGTTTTAGTATTAATTGTAGTAGAGGTGTTACTGGGTGGTAGTAGTAGTGGTGGTAGTTTTAGTATTAGTTGTAGTAGAGGTGTTACTGGGTGGTAGTAGTAGTGGTGATAATTTTAGTATTAGTTGTAGTAGTGGGGTTACTGGATGGTAGTAGTAGTGGTGGTAGTTTTAGTATTAGTTGTAGTAGAGGTGTTACTGGGTGGTAGTAGTAGTGGTGGTAGTTTTAGTATTAGTTGTAGTAGAGGTGTTACTGGGTGGTAGTAGTAGTGGTGATAATTTTAGTATTAGTTGTAGTAGTGGGGTTACTGGATGGTAGTAGTAGTGGTGGTAGTTTTAGTATTAGTTGTAGTAGAGGTGTTACTGGGTGGTAGTAGTAGTGGTGGTAGTTTTAGTATTAGTTGTAGTAGAGGTGTTACTGGGTGGTAGTAGTAGTGGTGATAATTTTAGTATTAGTTGTAGTAGTGGGGTTACTGGATGGTAGTAGTAGTGGTGGTAGTTTTAGTATTGGTTGTAGTAGTGGGGTTACTGGATGGTAGTTGTAGTGGTGGTAGTTTTAGTATTAGTTGTAGTAGTGGTGGTGGTAGTTTTAGTATTAGTTGTAGTAGTGGGGTTACTGGATGGTAGTAGTAGTAGTGGTGGTAGTTTTAGTATTAGTTGTAGTAGTGGTGGTGGTAGTTTTAGTATTAGTTGTAGTAGAGGTGTTACTGGATGGTAGTAGTAGTAGTGGTAATTTTAGTATTAGTTGTAGTAGAGGTGTTACTGTATGGTAGTAGTAGTGGTGGTGGTTTTAGTATTAGTTGTAGTAGTGGTGTTACTGGATGGTAGTAGTAGTAGTGGTGGTAGTTTTAGTATTAGTTGTAGTAGTGGGGTTACTGGTTGGTAGTAGTAATAGTGGTGGTAGTTTTAGTATTAGTTGTAGTAGTGATGTTACTGGATGGTAGTAGTAGTGGTGGTAGTTTTAGTATTAGTTGTAGTAGTGGGGTTATTGGATGGTAGTAGTAGTGGTGGTAGTTTTAGTATTCGTTGTAGTAGGGGGGTTACTGGTTGGTAGTAGTAGTGGTGGTAGTTTTAGTATTAGTTGTAGTAGAGGGTTTACTGGATGGTAGTAGTAGTGGTGGTAGTTTTAGTATTAGTTGTAGTAGTGGTGTTACTGGATGGTAGTAGTAGTGGTGGTAGTTTTAGTATTAGTTTTAGTAGTGGGGTTACTGGATGGTAGTAGTACTGGTGGTAGTTTTAGTATTAGTTGTAGTAGTGGGGTTACTGGATGGTAGTAGTAGTGGTGGTAGTTTTAGTATTAGTTGTAGTAGCGGTGTTACTGGATGGTAGTAGTAGTAGTGGTGGTAGTTTTAGTATTAGTTGTAGTAGTGGGTTACTGGATGGTAGTAGTAGTAGTGGTGGTAGTTTTAGTATTAGTTGTAGTAGTGGTGTTACTGGATGGTAGTAGTAGTGGTGGTAGTTTTAGTATTAGTTGTAGTAGTGGGGTTACTGGTTGGTAGTAGTAATAGTGGTGGTAGTTTTAGTATTAGTTGTAGTAGTGGTGTTACTGGATGGTAGTAGTAGTGGTGGTAGTTTTAGTATTGGTTGTAGTAGTGGGTTACTGGATGGTAGTAGTAGTAGTGGTGGTGGTTTTAGTATTAGTTGTAGTAGTGGGGTTACTGGATGGTAGTAGTAGTGGTGGTAGTTTTAGTATTAGTTGTAGTAGTGGTGTTACTGGATGGTAGTAGTAGTGGTGGTAGTTTTAGTATTGGTTGTAGTAGTGGGTTACTGGATGGTAGTAGTAGTAGTGGTGGTGGTTTTAGTATTAGTTGTAGTAGTGGAGTTACTGGATGGTACTAGTAGTGGTGGTAGTTTTAGTATTAGTTGTAGTAGAGGTGTTACTGGTTGGTAGTAGTAGTAGTAGTAGTAGTGGTAGTTTTAGTATTAGTTGTAGTAGTGGGGTTACTGGTTCGTAGTAGTAGTGGTGGTAGTTTTAGTATTAGTAGTAGTAGAAGTGTTACTGGGTGGTAGTAGTAGTAGTAGTGGTGGTAGTTTTAGTATTAGTTGTAGTAGAGGGGTTACTGGTTGGTAGTAGTAGTAGTAGTGGTGGTAGTTTTAGTATTAGTTGTAGTAGTGGGGTTACTGGTTGGTAGTAGTAGTGGTGGTAGTTTTAGTATTAGTTGTAGTAGTGGTGTTACTGGTTGGTAGTAGTAGTAGTAGTGGTGGTAGTTTTAGTATTAGTTGTAGTAGAGGGGTTACTGGTTGGTAGTAGTAGTAGTAGTGGTGGTAGTTTTAGTATTAGTTGTAGTAGAGGGGTTACTGGTTGGTAGTAGTAGTAGTAGTGGTGGTAGTTTTAGTATTAGTTGTAGTAGTGGTGTTACTGGATGGTAGTAGTGGTGGTGGTAGTTTTAGTATTAGTTGTAGTAGTGGGGTTACTGGATGATAGTAGTAGTGGTGGTGGTTTTAGTATTAGTTGTAGTAGTGGGGTTACTGGATGGTAGTAGTTGTGGTGGTAGTTTTAGTATTAGTTGTAGTAGTGGCGTTACTGGATGGTAGTAGTAGTTGTGGTGGTAGTTTTAGTATTAGTTGTAGTAGTGGCGTTACTGGATGGTAGTAGTAGTAGTGGTGGTAGTTTTAGTATTAGTTGTAGTAGTGGCGTTACTGGATGGTAGTAGTAGTAGTGGTGGTAGTTTTAGTATTAGTTGTAGTAGTGGTGTTACTGGATGGTAGTAGTAGTGGTGGTAGTTTTAGTATTAGTTGTAGTAGAGGTGTTACTGGTTGGTAGTAGTAGTAGTAGTAGTAGTGGTAGGTTTAGTATTAGTTGTAGTAGCGGTGTTACTGGATGGTAGTAGTAGTGGTGGTAGTTTTAGTATTAGTTGTAGTAGAGGTGTTACTGGTTGGTAGTAGTAGTAGTAGTAGTAGTGGTAGTTTTAGTATTAGTTGTAGTAGTGGGGTTACTGGATGGTAGTAGTAGTAGTGGTGGTAGTTTTAGTATTAGTTGTAGTAGTGGGTTACTGGTTGCAGCTGTCTCTAATGTTTAAGAAGTTTACAAACATCACGTCCCAGGTTCGATCCCGTGGTCTGGTATCTTGGGGACTATATACCAGAACCTAGTGTGGCCTGGCATAATCAACACCTTTACCACCACTACAAACACTACCACCACCACCAACAACACTAACCCTCCCCCGCCACCAACATTACCCCTCCCCCCCCAACCAACACTAACCCCCACCACCAAAACCAACTCCAGAAAAGAACTCACAGCCTTCTTTAAAGACTTCAACCTCTCCTTACAGGTTGAGGCCAACCTCTCGGTCGTTAATTACATCGATGTTACCCTCAACTTGTCGAATGGGTTGCACTACCCGTATAGAAAGCCGAATGATACGCTTATTTACATAAGTAACCATTCTAACCATCCTGCCAGCTTAACAAAAACCTGGTAAGAAACGTTTCTCTGAGGCTTTCCTGTCTATCTACAAACGAGCATATTTTCACCGACCATTCCACATATTACAATCAAGCTCTTGCTCTGAGTGGATTTGTCGATAAGGTAGCATATACAGAGTACGAGAATAGACCTAGAAGAAATAGATCCCGGCGCATTATATGGTATAACCCACCATATAATATGGAGGTGGCCACACCATTAGCTAACATCTTTCTCTCCCTTATTAAGAAGCATTTCCCCTCAGCACATAAATATAATAACATTTTTAATAGAAATACAATTAAAATAACTTACTCTACGACTCCTAACCTTGCACATAACATCACTGCTTCAAATTTAGCTAAATTACCTAGCCGTAGGAGCACCTGCATCCCTGTATCTAGTACTAACTGTAATTGTAGGAATCGGGTTGACTGCCCTCTATCCGGGAAATGCTTCTCCAGTAACATTGTCTACAAATGTAATACCGAAACACCCACGCCCGTAGGGCCTACATAGGGTTAACCGCCAATAGATTCAAGCAGCGTCTTTACATGCACACCCATTCTTTTCTTAACCTTTTAAGAAGGAATATGACGTCTCTTTCAGCTTATATCTGGAGTATAAAAGATAACCACACCCAATATAGGTTACACTGGGAGATCCTAGCTAGGGCTAGATCGTATAACGGAAATAAAAGACCGTGCGATCTTTGCACCGCTGAAGCCCTGGAAATATTCAACGCCAATGACCACATGTTAAACAAAAATTCTGAGGTAATTTCGGCTTGTAAACATAAATTGCATAAAACTTTCCTGTATTACAGCCCCACATTATACCCTAACGGATAGTACGAACAATACGTAGATAATTTACGTCTTGATGCGGTAGCTAAGTATATTTTATGTTTATACCATTACTTATTTGTATAGGTAAGTATACCTTAGCCGTATGTTTTCTGAAGGTACGCATACTTTCTCGTACGTATATTGGCTTGTATTTGTTATAGGTGTATAAAATAAAGTACCAGTAATGCACTGGGTAATTGCTGGCCTTGTGCCTAAAGTAGAAACAATTATATATATACTGGTACATGTGTATATGGTTAAGTGTATATGCGTATTTGTGTTTGTGTGTGTATGCGGATTTGCACGTATGTAAGGTGCGTATATGTGTACTTTGTGTTTTGGTTGACGTACTTTTAGTGAACATATGTGTATTTACCTGTAGGTATGTGTGTGCTTGCGTTATGTATACACGCACACGCACATATATTTATTTGTGTATTTGATGTATACGTTCGTATGTTTACAGGTACAGGTGTCGCGCGGGTTTTTGTATGTGTGCGCGTGTTTATGTATACTTGCTTGTATATGCATACCATGGCGAGTGTTTTCGCGTATGCATGTGTATGTACGTATATAGATGTGTGTATGTA
>OZ024761.1:2852189-2862189 GCA_964016885.1 Eledone cirrhosa | reverse complement strand
GGTGTAAATATGTGGTGGAAAGCACGTGTGTGTGGGGTTTAAACGTGTTGTGGGTGTAGGTCGTGCGTGGGAGAAAAAAAATGTTTGGGTGTGTATGTGTGTGAGTTATATAGGTGATTCCGTAAGAGGATGGTTGAAATGTTGGTAAATTCCTATGATGTTTAGTAGATTCCGTGGTGGTCAAGTTCCACATACGAGTATTCCATGAAGAGGTGGTCGGAAGAGGAGAGATGTGGGGTGCGCGCGCAACAGGAAGTGGTCAAGCGGTGGGAGTGCTGTGTGTCTGTTTGTGCTGGGAGGTGGTCAGAGGGCATAGCAGCAGTCGGGTGGAATGGTAAAGGGGCGAGGATGGGTAGGTGTGAAAGTTGGAGTGAGGAGGGTGTGTGTGTGTATTAGTAGAGGTGTTAGTGGGATGAGTGAGTGTGGAGCGAGGGTGTGGGTGGAGCGGGGAGAGAAGGGTGTGTGTAGTTCTATGGAGGGAGTGTGGTGTATTGGTGTGTGTGTAGTTTGATGAAGGGGGTGTTAGTGGGTGTTAGTATACGGGAGGTGGGGAAAGGGTTGAATGCAGGTGTGAGTGGGGGTTAGTGGTGGTAGAGTGTGTAGAGTTGGTGGTGTACGAGGGTGTGTGGGTACGTGTGCGTGGGGTTGGGGGTGTTAGTTGCGTGTGGGGTGGGTGGTGTAAGTGGATGCGTGTGTTCGTGTGATAAGGAGGGGGGAGGAGGAGAAGGGAGGGATGTTAGTATGTTAGTTGGGGAAGGGTGGTCGGATGAGGGGTGGAGTGGAGGTGTTAGTATTGTTAGTTGTGGGGTGGGAGGTGAAAAGGAGGGGTGTGTTAGTGGTGTTAGTGGGGGATAAGTGTGGGGGGAGGGGGGCGGTCGAAGGCTAAAGGAATAAGGGTGGGGAGTTCAGGCCGGGGGGAGTGTGGGTCTGTAAGATGAAGATAGTTCTTTGTTCGACTCTAAGGCGATTGGCGGGTGTTCCGTGGCATTGGAGTAGGCCACAGACTGTGAGATGGCGTGCGGAATGTCCAGGGCTACCAAAGTGGCGGTCGATGGGGGAACTACCACCGAGACGAATATCCCGGAGGTGCTCAGTGAATCGGTCCGCCAGGCGACGTCCCGTCTGTCCGAGGGAGTGGTGGGAGGGGTCGAAGGCGACGGAGATGTCTAAGAAGTGGACGTGGGTGGTGGAGATAGAGGTGGTGAAGTGGAGGGAGGGGTGGAAGAAGCAGAAGGAGAGAAAGGAGTCGAGCTGTTCTCAGGTGGGGGTCGTGGCTCCGATACAGTCGTCAATGTAACGACCGTACAGTTCGGGCGTGGGGCCGGTGTACTGGGCAAAGATTTGGGCCTTAACATGGCCAACAAAAAGGTTGGCATAGTTCGGGCCCATTCTTGTACCCATGGCTAGCCGTGACCTGTTGGTAAAACTCACCCTAGAAGGAGAAACAATTGAGGGTGAGGACCAGCTCGGCGAGGCGAAGGTGGGTGGGGCGGAGGGAATGGGGGAGGGGCGAAGGTCGAGGTAGTGTTTGAGGGCGCGTAGGCCGTCGGCGTGGGGGATGACGGTATAGAGGGACTTGATGTCTGGGGTGAAGAGGAAGGGCTGTGAGCCGGGTGGGTAGGTGAAGGAGTCGAAAAGGCGCAGGGCGTGGTTGGTGTCGGAGATGTGGGAGGGAAGTGTGGTGACAAGGGGGGCGAGGATGGAGTCGAGAAAGGTGGAGATGAGTTCGGTGGGGCAGTTGCAAGCGGAGACGATGGGGCGGCCGGGGTTGTCGGGTTTGTGGAGTTTGGGGAGGAAGTAGATGGTGGGGGTGCGGGGGGTGCGGACGATGAGGTGGGAAGCGGTAGGGGGAGGAGGGAGGAGGCGATAAGGTCTTGGATGGTGGAGGAGACTTGTTGTTGGTAGAGAGGGTGGGATCGGAGGTTAGAGGGCGGTAGAAGAGGGGGTTACAGAGCTGCCTGAGGGCTTCGGCCGTGTAGAGGTCCACGCGCCACACCACCATGTCGCCTCCCTTGTCCGCCGGTTTGATGATGATGTCATCTCGGCTACGGAGGGAGCGGAGCGCGAGGAGTTCGCCCCGTGAGATATTGTACCGTTTGGAACGGTGGCAGAGGTAGAAACGATTTACTGCGCTACGGCTGGCATCGACGAACGCGTCCAGGGTGCTGAATTGCCCTGGGGCCACCACCACCAATAACAACAATAACAACAGCAACACCAAAACACCACCACCACCAACAACAACAATAACAACAGCAACACCAAAACACCAGCACCACCAATGACAACAATAACAACAGCAGCACCAAAACACCAGCACTAACAACAACAACAATAACAACAGCAATACCAAAACACCACCACCACCAACAACAACAATAACAACAGCAACACCAAAACACCACCACCAACAACAACAACAATAACAACAGCAACACCAAAATACCAGCACCAGCAACAACAATAACAACACCAACACCAAAACATCACCACCAGCAATAACAACAACAATAACAACAGCAACACCAAAACACCACCACCAACAACAACAACAACAACAATAACAACAGCAACACCAAAACACCACCAACAACAACAACAACAACAATAACAACAGCAACACCAAAACACCAGCACCACCATCAACAACAACAATAACAACAACAACACCAAAACACCAGCACCACCATCAACAACAATAATAACAACAACAACACCAAAACACCACCACCACCATCAACAACAACAATAACAACAACAACACCAACACCAAAATACCATCACCACCAATAACAACAATAACAACAGCAACACCAAAAAACCAGCACCACCGATAACAACAATAACAACAGCAACACCAAAATACCACCACCACCAATAACAACAATAACAACAGCAACACCAAAATACCACCACCACCAATAACAACAATAACAACAGCAACACCACAACACCACCACCACCAATAACAACAATAACAACAGCAACACCAAAACACCACCACCAACAACAATAACAATAACAACAGCAACACCAAAAAACCAGGCACCACCAATAACAACAATAACAACAGCAACACCAAAATACCACCACCACCAATAACAACAATAACAACAGCAACACCACAACACCACCACCACCAATAACAACAATAACAACAGCAACACCAAAACACCACCACCAACAACAATAACAATAACAACAGCAACACCAAAAAACCAGCACCACCAATAACAACAATAACAACAGCAACACCAAAATACCACCACCACCAATAACAACAATAACAACAGCAACACCACAACACCACCACCACCAATAACAACAATAACAACAGCAACACCAAAACACCACCACCAACAACAATAACAATAACAACAGCAACACCAAAAAACCAGCACCACCAATAACAACAATAACAACAGCAACACCAAAATACCACCACCACCAATAACAACAATAACAACAGCAACACCACAACACCACCACCACCAATAACAACAATAACAACAGCAACACCAAAACACCACCACCAACAACAATAACAATAACAAAAGCAACACCAAAACACCACCACCACCAACAACAACAATAACAACAGCAACACCAAAACACCACCACCAACAACAACAACAATAATAACAACAGCAACAACAAAACACTACTACCACCACCAACAACAACAATAACAACAGCAACACCAAAACACCAGCACCACCAATAACAACAATAACAACAGCAGCACCAAAACACCAGCACCAACAACAAAAACAATAACAACAGCAATACCAAAACACCACCACCAACAACAATAACAATAACAACAGCAACACCAAAAAACCAGCACCACCAACAACAACAATAACAACAGCAACACCAAAATACCACCACCAACAACAACAACAATAATAACAAAAGCAACACCAAAACACCACCACCACCAACAACAACAATAACAACAGCAACACCAAAACACCACCACCAACAACAACAACAATAATAACAACAGCAACAACAAAACACTACTACCACCACCAACAACAACAATAACAACAGCAACACCAAAACACCAGCACCACCAATAACAACAATAACAACAGCAGCACCAAAACACCACCTCCACCAACAATAACAATAACAACAGCAACACCAAAAACACCACCACCACCAATAACAACAATAACAACAGCAATACCAAAACACCACCACCACCAATAACAACAATAACAACAGCAACACCAAAACACCACCTCCACCAATAACAACAATAACAACAGCAACACCAAAACACCACCACCACCAATAACAACAATAACAACAGCAATACCAAAACACCACCACCACCAATAACAACAATAACAACAGCAACACCAAAACACCACCACCACCAATAACAACAATAACAACAGCAACACCAAAAACACCACCACCACCAACAACAACAATAACAACAGCAACACCAAAACACCACCACCAACAACAACAACAATTACAACAGCAACACCAAAACACCACCTCCACCAACAACAACAATAACAACAGCAACACCAAAACACCACCAATAACAACAATAACAACAGCAACACCAAAAACACCACCACCACCAACAACAACAATAACAACAGCAACACCAAAACACCACCACCAACAACAACAACAATTAGAACAGCAACACCAAAACACCACCTCCACCAACAACAACAATTACAACAGCAACACCAAAACACCACCACCACCAATAACAACAATAACCAGAGCAACACCAAAACACCACCTCCACCAACAACAACAATTACAACAGCAACACCAAAACACCACCACCACCAATAACAACAATAACAACAGCAACACCAAAACACCACCACCACCAATAACAACAATAACAACAGCAACACCAAAACACCACCACCACCAATAACAACAATAACAACAGCAAAACCAAAACACCACCACCAGCAATAACAACAATAACAACAACACCAAAACACCACCTCGACCAACAACAACGATAACAACAGCAACACCAAAACACCACCACCACCAACAACAACAACAACAAGAGCAACACCAAAACACCACCACCACCAATAACAACAATAACCAGAGCAACACCAAAACACCACCACCACCAATAACAACAATAACAACAGCAACACCAAAACACCACCACCGCCAACAACAACAATAACAACAGCAACACCAAAACACCACCACCAACAACACTACTTCCACCAACACCACCACCACCAACACCACTACTACTACCAACACCACCACCAACAACACTACTACCACCAACACCACCACCACCAACACCACTACTACTACCAACACCACCACCAACGACACTACTACCACCAACACCACCACCAACAATACTACTACCACCAACACCACCACCACCAACAACACTACTTCCACTAACACCGCCACCAACAACACTACTACCGCCAACACCACCACCAACACCACCAACAACAACACTACTACCACCAACACCACCACCATCAGCATTACTACCACCAACACCACCACCAACAACACTATTACCACCAACACCACCACAAACAACACTACTACCACCAACACCACCACCATCAACACTACTACCACCAACACCACCACCAACAACACTACTACCACCAACACCACCACCAACAAAACTACTACCACCAACACCACTACCAACAACACTTCTACCACCAACACCACCACCAACACCACCACCAACAACACTACTACCACCAACACCACTACCAACAACACTTCTACCACCAACACCACCACCAACACCACCACCACCAACACTACTACCACCAACACCACCACCAACAACACTACTATCACCAACACCAACACCAACAACACTACTACCACCAACACCACCACCAACAACACTACTATCACCAACACCAACACCAACAACACTACTACCACCAACACCACCACCAACAACACTACTATCACCAACACCAACACCAACAACACTACTACCACCAACACCACCACCACCAACAACACTACTATCACCAACACCAACACCAACAACACTACTACCACCAACACCACCACCAACAACACTACTATCACCAACACCAACACCAACAACACTACTACCACCAACACCACCAACAACACTACTACCACCAACACCACCACCAACAACACTACTACCACCAACAGCACCACCAACAACACTACTACCCCCACCACCACCAACAACAACACTACTACCACCAACACCACCACCAACAACACTACTACCACCAACACCACCACCAACAACACTACTACCCCCACCACCACCAACAACACTACTACCACCAACACCACTACCAACAACACTACTACCACCAACACCACCACCAACAACACTACTACCACCAACACCACCACCAACAACACTACTACCACCAACACCACCACCAACACCACCACCAACAGCATTACTTCCACCAACACCAACACCAACAACACTACTACCACCAAGACCACCACCAACAACACTACTATCACCAACACCACCACCACCAACACTACTACCACCAATACCACTACCCCAACACTACTACTAGCAACACCGCCACCAACAACACTACTACCACCAACACCACCACCAACAACACTACTACCACCAACACCACCACCAACAACACTACTATCACCAACACCACCACCAACAACACTACTACCACCAACACCACCACCAACAACACTACTACCACCAACACCACTACCAACAACACTACTACCACCAACACCACCACCAACAACACTACTACCACCAACACCACCACCAACAACACTACTATCACCAACACCAACACCAACAACACTACTACCACCAACACCACCACCAACAACACTACTACCACCAACACCAACACCAACAACACTACTACCACCAAGACCACCACCAACAACACTACTATCACCAACACCAACACCAACAACACTACTACCACCAATACCACTACCCCAACACTACTACTAGCAACACCGCCACCAACAACACTACTACCACCAACACCACCACCAACAACACTACTACCACCAACACCGCCACCAACAACACTACTACCACCAACACCACCACCAACAACACTACTACCACCAACACCACCACCAACAACACTACTACCACCAACACCACCACCAACACCACCACCAACAGCATTACTTCCACCAACACCAACACCAACAACACTACTACCACCAACACCACCACCAACAACACTACTACCACCAACACCACCACCAACAACACTACTATCACCAACACCACCACCAACAACACTACTACCACCAACACCACCACCAACAACACTACTACCACCAACACCACCACCAACAACACTACTATCACCAACACCAACACCAACAACACTACTACCACCAACACCACTACCAACAACACTACTACCACCAACACCACCACCAACAACACTACTACCACCAACACCACCACCAACAACACTACTATCACCAACACCAACACCAACAACACTACTTCCACCAACACCAACACCAACAACACTACCACCACCAACACCACCACCAACAACACTACTACCACCAACACCACCACCAACAACACTACTACCACCAACACCAACACCAACAACACTACTACCACCAAGACCACCACCAACAACACTACTATCACCAACACCAACACCAACAACACTACTACCACCAATACCACTACCCCAACACTACTACTAGCAACACCGCCACCAACAACACTACTACCACCAACACCACCACCAACAACACTACTACCACCAACACCGCCACCAACAACACTACTACCACCAACACCACCACCAACAACACTACTACCACCAACACCACCACCAACAACACTACTACCACCAACACCACCACCAACACCACCACCAACAGCATTACTTCCACCAACACCACCACCAACAACACTACTACCACCAACACCACCACCAACAACACTACTACCACCAACACCACCACCAACACCACCACCAACAACACTACTACCACCAACACCGCCACCAACAACACTACTACCACCAACACCACCACCAACAACACTACTACCACCAACACCACCACCAACAACACTACTATCACCAACACCACCACCAACAACACTACTACCACCAACACCACCACCAACAACACTACTACCACCAACACCACCACCAACAACACTACTATCACCAACACCAACACCAACAACACTACTACCACCAACACCACCAACAACACTACTACCACCAACACCACCACCAACAACACTACTACCACCAACACCACCACCAACAACACTACTACCACCAACACCACCACCAACAACACTACTACCACCAACATCACCACCAACAACACTACTTCCACCAACACCACCACCACCAACACTACCACCACCAACACTACCACCACCAACACCACCACCACCAACACTACTACCACCAACACCACCACCAACAACACTACTACCACCAACACCACCACCAACAACACTACTACCACCAACACCACCACCAACAACACTACTACCACCAACACAACCACCAACAACACTACCACCACCAACACTACCACCACCAACACCACCACCACCAACACTACTACCACCAACACCACCACCAACAACACTACTACCACCAACACTACCACCAACAACACTACCACCACCAACACTACCACCACCAACACCACCACCACCAACACTACTACCACCAACACCACCACCACCAACACTACCACCACCAACACTACCACCACCAACACCACCACCACCAACACTACCACCACCAACACCACCACCACCAACACTACTACCACCAACACCACCACCAACAACACTACTACCACCAACACCACCACCAACAACACTACTACCACCAACACCACCACCAACAACACTACTACCACCAACACCACCACCAACAACACTACCACCACCAACACTACCACCACCAACACCACCACCACCAACACTACTACCACCAACACCACCACCAACAACACTACTACCACCAACACTACCACCACCAACACCACCACCACCAACACTACTACCACCAACACTACCACCACCAACACCACCACCACCAACACTACTACCACCAACACCACCACCACCAACACTACCACCACCAACACTACCACCACCAACACCACCACCACCAACACTACTACCACCAACACCACTACCAACAACACCACCACCACCAACACCACCACCAACAACACTACTACCACCAACACCACCACCAACAACACTACTACCACCAACACCAACACCAACAACACTACTACCACCAACACGATCATCAACAACACTACTACCACCCACACCACCACCAACAACACTACTAACACCAACACCACCACCAACAACACTACTTCCACCAACACCACCACCACCAACACTACTACCACCAACACCACCACCAACAACACTACTACCAACAACACCACCACCAACAAGACTACTACCACCAACACCACCACCAACAACACTACTAACACCAACACCACCACCAACAACACTACTTCCACCAACACCACCACCAACAACACTACTACCACCAACACCACCACCACCAACACTACTACCACCAACACTACCACCACCAACACTACTACCACCAACACCACCACCAACAACAGTACTACCACCAACACCACCACCAACAACACTACTAACACCAACACGATCATCAACAACACTACTACCACCAACACCACCAACAACACTACTACCACCAACACCACCACCACCAACAAAACTACTACCACCAACACCACCACCAACAACCTACTTCCAACAACACCACCACCAACAACACTACTACTACCAACACCACCACCAACAACCTACTTCCAACAACACCACCACCAACAACACTACTACCACCAACACCACCACCAACAACACTACTACTACAAACACCACTACCAACAACACTACTACCACCAACACCACCACCAACAACACTACTACTACAAACAC
>OZ024761.1:2829689-2847189 GCA_964016885.1 Eledone cirrhosa | reverse complement strand
AACACCAACAACACCAACACCAACAACACCACCAACACCAACACCAACAACACCAACAACACCAACACCAACAACACCAACAACACCAACAACACCAACAACACCAACACCAACAACACCAACAACACCAACAACACCAACACCAACACCAACAACACTAACACCAACAACACCAACAACACCAACACCAACAACACCAACAACACCAACAACACCAACACCAACAACACCAACACCAACACCACCAACATCAACAACAACACCAACAACACCAACAACACCAACAACACCAGCAACACCAACAACACCACCAACACCAACACCACCAACAACAACAACACCAACAACAACAACACCAACAACAACACCAACACCAACAACACCAACACCAAAAACACCAACACCAACAACACTACCAACACCAACACCAACATCACCAACAGCACCAACAACACCAACAACACCAACAGCACCAACAACACCAACACCACCAACAACAACACCAACAACACCAACAACACCAACAACACCACCAACACCGACACAAACACAAACAACACCAACAACAACAACACCACCAACACCAACAACACCAACAACAACAACACCACCAACACCAACAACACCACCAACACCAACAACACCAACAACACCAACGACACCAACAACACCAATACAAACACAAACAACACCAACAACAACAACACCACCAACACCAACAACACCAACAACACCAACAACACCAACAACAACACCAACAAAAGCAACACCAACAACAACACCAACACCACCAACACCAACACCAACAACAACAACAACACCAACAACAACAACACCAACAACAACACCAACACCAACAACACCAACACCAAAAACACCAACACCAACAACACTACCAACACCAACACCAACATCACCCACAGCACCAACAACACCAACAACACCACCAACACCAACCACACCACCAACACCAACACCAACACCAACAACAACAACAACACCAACAACAACAACACCAACAGCAACACCAACACCAACAACACCAACACCAAAAACACCAACACCAACAACACTACTAACACCAACACCAACATCACCAACAGCACCAACAACACCAACAGCACCAACAACACCAACAACACCAACAACACCAACAACACCAACAACACCACCAACACCAACACAAACACAAACAACACCAACAACAACAACACCACCAACACCGACAACACCAACAACACCAACAACACCAACAACAACACCAACAACAGCAACACCAATAACAACACCAACACCACCAACACCAACACCAACAACACCAACAACACCAAAACCAACAACACTAACAACACCAACAACACCACCAACACCAATACAAACACAAACAACACCAACAACAACAACACCACCAACACCAACAACACCAACAACACCAACAACACCACCAACAACACCAACAACAACAACACCAACACCACCAACACCAACACCAACAACACCAACAACACCAAAACCAACAACACCAACAACACCAACAACAACAACACCACCAACACCAACAACACCAACAACACCAACAACACCAACAACAACAACACCACCAACACCAACAACACCAACAACACCAACAACACCACCAACAACACCAACAACAACAACACCAACACCACCAACACCAACACCAACAACACTAACAACACCAACACCAACAACACCAACAACAACACCAACACCAACAACACCAACACCAACAACACCACCAACACCAACACCAACAACACCAACACCAACAACACCACCAACACCAACACCAACAACACCAACAACACCAACACCAACAACACCAACAACACCAACAACACCGACACCAACAACACCAACAACACCAACAACACCAACACCAACACCAACAACACTAACACCAACAACACCAACAAGACCAACACCAACAACACCAACAACACCAACAACACCAACACCAACAACACCAACACCAACACCACCAACATCAACAACAACACCAACAACACCAACAACACCAACAACACCAGCAACACCAACAACACCACCAACACCAACACCACCAACAACAACAACACCAACAACAACAACACCAACAACAACACCAACACCAACAACACCAACACCAAAAACACCAACACCAACAACGCTACCAACACCAACACCAACATCACCACCACCAACATCACCAACACCAACAACACCAACACCAACAACACCACCAACAGCAACACCAGCAACACCAACAACACCAACACCACCAACAACAACACCAACAACACCAACAACACCAACAACACCACCAACACCAACACAAACACAAACAACACCAACAACAACAACACCACCAACACCAACAACACCAACAACAACAACACCACCAACACCAACAACACCACCAACACCAACAACACCAACAACACCAACGACACCAACAACACCAACACAAACACAAACAACACCAACAACAACAACACCACCAACACCAACAACACCAACAACACCAACAACAACACCAACAACAGCAACACCAACAACAACACCAACACCACCAACACCAACACCAACAACAACAACAACACCAACAACAACAACACCAACAACAACACCAACACCAACAACACCAACACCAAAAACACCAACACCAACAACACTACCAACACCAACACCAACATCACCCACAGCACCAACAACACCAACAACACCACCAACACCAACAACACCACCAACACCAACACCAACACCAACAACAACAACAACACCAACAACAACAACACCAACAGCAACACCAACACCAACAACACCAACACCAAAAACACCAACACCAACAACACTACCAACACCAACACCAACATCACCAACAGCACCAACAACACCAACAGCACCAACAACACCAACAACACCAACAACACCAACAACACCAACAACACCACCAACACCAACACAAACACAAACAACACCAACAACAACAACACCACCAACACCAACAACACCAACAACACCAACAACACCAACAACAACACCAACAACAGCAACACCAATAACAACACCAACACCACCAACACCAACACCAACAACACCAACAACACCAAAACCAACAACACTAACAACACCAACAACACCACCAACACCAACACAAACACAAACAACACCAACAACAACAACACCACCAACACCAACAACACCAACAACACCAACAACACCACCAACAACACCAACAACAGCAACACCAACAACAACACCAACACCACCAACACCAACACCAACAACACCAACAACACCAAAACCAACAACACTAACAACACCAACACCAACAACACCAACACCAACAACACCAACAACACCAAC
The DNA here is from genome assembly GCA_964016885.1 of Eledone cirrhosa. NCBI lineage: Eukaryota > Metazoa > Mollusca > Cephalopoda > Octopoda > Eledonidae > Eledone > Eledone cirrhosa. The sequence continues at coordinate 2,843,820 of OZ024761.1, read as the reverse complement.
ACCAACAACACCAACACCAACAACACCAACACCAACAACACCAACAACACCAACAACACCAACAACACCAACACCAACAACACCAACAACAGCAACAACACCAACAACACCAACAATACCAACACCAACAACACCAACAACACCACCAACACCAACAACCCCAACACCAACAACCCCAACACCAACAACACTAACACCAACAACACCAACAACAGCAACAACACCAACAACACCAACAACACCAACACCAACAACACCAACACCAACAACACCACCAACACCACCAACACCAACACCAGCACCAACCACACCGACACCAACAACACTAACACCAACAACACCAACAACAGCAACACCACCACCACCAACACCAACACCACCACCACCAACATCACCAACACCAACAACACCAACACCAACAACACCACCAACACCAACACCAGCAACACCAACAACAACACCAACACCAACAACACCAACACCAACAACACCACCAACACCAACAACACCACCAACACCAACACTACCAACACCAACAACACTAACAACACCAACAACAACACCAACACCAACAACACTAACACCAACAACACCAACAACACCAACACGAACACCACCAACACCAAGAACACCACCAACACCAACACCAACAACAACACCAACACCAACAACACCAACACCAACAACACCAACAACACCAACACCAACAACACGAACAACACCAACACCAACAACACCAACACCAACAACACCAACAACACCAACACCAACAACACCAACACCAACAACAACAACACCAACAACACCAACAACACCAACACCAACAACACCAACACCAACAACACCACCAACACCACCAACAACACCAACAACACCAACACCACCAACAACACCAACAACACCACCAACACCAACACAAACACAAACAACACCAACAACAACAACACCACCAACACCAACAACACCAACAACACCAACAACACCAACAACACCAACACCAACAACACCAACAACAGCAACACCAACAACAACACCAACACCACCAACACCAACACCAACAACACCAACAACACCAAAACCAACAACACCAACACCAACAACACCAACAACACCAACGACACCAACAACACCAACAACACCAACAACACCAACAACACCAACACCAACAACACCAACAACAGCAACACCAACAACAACACCAACACCACCAACACCAACACCAACAACACCAACAACACCAAAACCAACAACACCAACACCAACAACACCAACAACACAAACAACACCAACAACAACAACACCACCAACACCAACAACACCAACAACACCAACAACACCAACAACAACACCAACAACAGCAACACCAACAACAACACCAACACCACCAACACCAACACCAACAACAACAACAACACCAACAACAACAACACCAACAACAACACCAACACCAACAACACCAACACCAAAAACACCAACACCAACAACACTACCAACACCAACACCAACATCACCCACAGCACCAACAACACCAACAACACCAACAACACCACCAACACCAACAACACCACCAACACCAACACCAACAACAACAACAACACCAACAACAACAACACCAACAACAACACCAACACCAACAACACCAACACCAAAAACACCAACACCAACAACACTACCAACACCAACACCAACATCACCAACAGCACCAACAACACCAACAGCACCAACAACACCAACAACACCAACAACACCAACAACACCAACAACACCAACAACAGCAACACCAACAACAACACCAACACCACCAACACCAACACCAACAACACCAACACCACCAAAACCAACAACACTAACAACACCAACACCAACAACACCAACACCAACAACACCAACAACACCAACACCAACAACACCAACACCAACAACACCAACACCAACAACACCAACAACACCAACAACACCAACAACACCAACAATACCAACACCAACAACACCAACACCAACAACACCAACAACACCAACAACACCACCAACACCAACAACCCCAACACCAACAACCCCAACACCAACAACACTAACACCAACAACACCAACAACAGCAACAACACCAACAACACCAACAACACCAACACCAACAACACCAACACCAACAACACCACCAACACCACCAACACCAACACCAGCACCAACCACACCGAAACCAACAACACTAACACCAACAACACCAACACCAACACCACCACCACCACCAACATCACCAACACCAACACCAACAACAACAACACCAACAACAACACCAACACCAACACCAGCAACACCAACAACACTAACAACACCAACAACAACACCAATACCAACAACACTAACACCAACAACACCAACAACACTAACACGAACACCACCAACACCAACAACACCACCAACACCAACACCAACAACAACACCAACACCAACAACACCAACACCAACAACACCAACAACACCAACAACACCAACACCAACAACACCAACAACACCAACACCAACTACACCAACAACACCAACAACACCAACACCAACAACACCAACACCAACAACAACAACACCAACAACACCAACAACACCAACACCAACAACACCAACAACACCAACACCAACAACACCACCAACACCACTAACACCAACACCAACACCAACAACACCAACACCAACAACACCAACACCAACAGCAACAACACCAACACCAACAACACCAAAACACCAACAACACCCACAACACCACCAACACCAACACAAACAACACCAACACCAACAACACCACCAACACCACCAATACCAACAACGCCAACAACACCAACAACACCACCAACACCAACAACACCAACAACACCAACAACACCACCAACACCAACACCAACACCAACAACAACAACAACACCAACAACACCAACACCTACAACACCAACACCAACAACAACACCAACAACACCAACACCAACACCAACAACACCAACACCACCAACACCACCAACACCACCAACACCACCAACACCAACAAGACCAACAACAGCAACACCAACAACACCAACAACAGCAACACCAACACAAACACCAACAACGCCACCAACACCAACCACACCGACACCAACACCACCAACACCACCAACACCACCACCACCACCAACAACAACACCACCAACAGCACCACCACAACCAACAACACCGACAACACCAACCCCAACAACACCAACAACACCACCAACACCAACACCAACAACACCACCACCACCAACAACACCACCAACACCACCACCACCAACAACAACACCAACACCAACAACACCACCGACACCACCAACGCCACCAACACCAACAACAAGAACATGAACAAGAAGAACAACAACAACACCAACAAAAATGGTTTACTGCTCACGTTAGTACTGAAGAAGGGTGACAAAAGCTTATGTAGTATTTTTAGAAGAGAAAAGTATTTTCAAAAGAACAGACGAGACAGATATGAAATGTGAAGTGTCTTTTCATGAAACATAAAATAGAATTTACAGAACAATATGGCGACTTTCTCACGCTCTACTAACAACAAATCCCACTAGTTGCCAGACGTTAACTAATTATTCCATATACTAACTGGCCTCGTGCCGTCAAAAATGGCGGCTGATTCTAAATATTTCTACTTTTGGTACAAGGCCGGATATTAGCCCAGTGCATTGCTGGTACGTTATTTTATCGCCCCTGTAAGGATACAAGGCAAAGTTAACCTCGGTTGGATGTGAACTCATACCGTAAAGGGACCTAACTCTATGCTTCAAAGCATGGCGTCCGACCCTCTACCGATAATCTATACATAATATTAAAAAGTGATGCTGGTTAGTTGGTTCCTTCGCTCTCACTCACACAAGTGATACAAACACACAGCCAATGTGTGCAGCCAAATCATTACACATACACACAAGTGTGACGAATCTCAGAATACTGGACTTCTATAGTTTCTCACCCTCTCCTTCTTCAGTAATCACATAGATGTGTGTGTATGTAATAATTATTTTGTCTAAGGGTGTCTATATATATATGTATGTGTAGATTTGTGTCTGTTTGTAACTCTATTGTCCATGTATCTTTCTAAATAAACACACAAACACATATACACTCCCACAAACACATATACCCTCCCACAAACATATATACACTCCCACAAATATATATACACTCCCACAAACACATATACACTCACACAAATATATATACACTTCCCCAAATATATATACACTCCCACAAACACATATACACTCACACAAATATATATACACTCCCACAAATATATATACACTCCCACAAACACATAATCTCAGACAAATATATATACACTCCCACAAACCAATATACACTCCTACAAACACATATATACACTCCCACAAATACATATACACTCCCACAAACATATATGCACTCCCACAATCACATATACATTCGAACAAACACATATACACTCCCACAAACACATATACACTCCCACGAACACATATACACTCCCACAAACATATACACTCCCACAAACATATATACACACCCACAAATATATATATACTCCCACAAACACATATACACGCCCACAAACATATATACACTCCCACAAACATATATACACTCCCACAAACACATATACAGTCCCACAAACACATATATACTCCCTCAAACACATATACACTCCCACAAACATATATACACTCACACAAATATATATACACTCCCACAAACACATATACACTCACACAAACATATATACACTCCCACAAACATATATACACTCACACAAACATATATATATACACGCCCACAAACATATATGCACTCACACAAACACATATACACTCCCACAAACACATATCCACTCCCACAAGCACATATACACTCACACAAACATAGATACACTCCCACAAACATATATACACTCCCACAAACATATATACACTCACACAAACATAGATACACTCCTACAAACATATATACACTCCCGCAAACATATATACACTCCCACAAACACATATACAGTCCCACAAACACATATACACTCCCACAAACATATATAGACTCCCACACACACAAATACAGTCCCACAAATACATATACACTCCCACAAACATATATACACTCCCACAAACACATATACAGTCCCACAAACACATATATACACCACAAAAACATGTACACTCCCATAAACATATATACACTCCCATAAACATATATACACACCCACAAACACATATACACCCACACAAACACATATACAGTCCCACAAATATATATACACTCCTACAAACACATATACACTCCCACAAACATATATGCACTCCCACAATCACATATACATTCGAACAAACACATATACACTCCCACAAACACATATACACTCCCACGAACACATATACACTCCCACAAACATATACACTCCCACAAACATATATACACACCCACAAATATATATATACTCCCACAAACACATATACACGCCCACAAACATATATACACTCCCACAAACATATATACACTCCCACAAACACATATACAGTCCCACAAACACATATATACTCCCTCAAACACATATACACTCCCACAAACATATATACACTCACACAAATATATATACACTCCCACAAACACATATACACTCACACAAACATATATACACTCCCACAAACATATATACACTCACACAAACATATATATATACACGCCCACAAACATATATGCACTCACACAAACACATATACACTCCCACAAACACATATCCACTCCCACAAGCACATATACACTCACACAAACATAGATACACTCCCACAAACATATATACACTCCCACAAACATATATACACTCACACAAACATAGATACACTCCTACAAACATATATACACTCCCGCAAACATATATACACTCCCACAAACACATATACAGTCCCACAAACACATATACACTCCCACAAACATATATAGACTCCCACACACACAAATACAGTCCCACAAATACATATACACTCCCACAAACATATATACACTCCCACAAACACATATACAGTCCCACAAACACATATATACACCACAAAAACATGTACACTCCCATAAACATATATACACTCCCATAAACATATATACACACCCACAAACACATATACACCCACACAAACACATATACAGTCCCACAAATATATATACACTCCTACAAACACATATACACTCCCACAAATATATATACACTCCCACAAACAGATATACAGCCCCACAAACACATATACACACACACAAACATATATACACTCCACACACACATATACACTCACACAAATATATATACGCACCCATACACACATATACCCACTCACAAACACACATACACTCACACAAACATATATGCATTCCCACAAACACATATACACTCCCACAAACATATATACACTCCTACAAATATATATATATATACACTCCCACAAACACATATACACTCCTACAAACACGTATACACTCCCACAAACACATATACACTCCCAGAAATATATATACACTCCCACAAATACATACACTCCCACAAACATATATACACTCCCACAAACACATATACACGCCCACAAATATATATATATACACTGCCACAAACATATATACACTCCCACAAATATATATACACTCCCACAAACACATATACACTCCCACAAATATATATATATACACTCCCACAAACATATATACATTCCAACAAACTCACATACACTCACACAAACATATATACACTCCCACAAACACATATACACTCCCACAAACATATATACTCTCCCACAAACACATACACACTCAAATAAACATATACACTCCCACATACACATATACACTCCCACTAACACATATACACTCCCACAAACACATATACACTCACACAAACATATATACACTCCCACAAACATATATACACTCCCACAAACACATATAAAATCCCACAAACGCATACACTCACACAAACACATATACACTCACACAAATATATATACACTCCCACAAATACATATACACTCCCACAAACATATATACACTCCCACAAACATATATGCACTCCCACAATCACATATACATTCAAACAAACACATATACACTCCCACAAACACATATACACTCCCACGAACACATATACACTCCCACAAACATATACACTCACACAAACATATATACACTCCCACAAACACATATACACTCCCACAAACATATATACACTCCCACAAACACATATACAGTCCCACAAACACATTTATATTCCCACAAACACATATACACTCCCACAAATACATAACCACTCCCACAAGCACATATATACTCCCACAAATATATATGTTCACTCCCACAAACATATATATACTCCCACAAATATATATATACTCCCACAAACACATATACATTCCCACAAACACATATACACTCCCACAAACATATATACACTCACACAAATATATATACACTCCCACAAACACATATACACTCACACAAACATATATATATACACGCCCACAAACATATATACACTCCCACAAAAACATATACACTCACACAAACACATATACACTCCCACAAACACATATCCACTCCCACAAGCACATATACACTCACACAAACATAGATACACTCCCACAAACATATATACACTCCCGCAGACATATATACACTCCCACAAACACATATACAGTCCCACAAACATATATACACTCCCACAAACACAAATACAGTCCCACAAATACATATACACTCCCACAAACATATATACACTCCCACAAACACATATACAGTCCCACAAACACATATATACACCACAAACACATGTACACTCCCACAAACATATATACACTCCCACAAACATATATACACTCCCACAAACATATATACACTCCCACAAACACATATACACTCCCACAAATATATATATCTACACTGCCACAAACATATATACACTCCCACAAACGCATATACACTCACACAAACACATATACACTCACACAAATATATATACATTCCCACAAACGCATATACGCTCCCACAAATATATATATACACTCCCACAAACATATATACACTCCCACAAACACATATACATTCAGAAAAATATATATACACTCCCACAAACACAAATACAGTCCCTCAAATACATATACACTCCCACAAACATATATACACTCCCACAAACACATATGCAGTCCCACAAACACATATATACACCACAAACACATATACACTTACACAAACATATATACACTCCCACAAACATATATACACTCCCACAAACATATATACACTCCCACAAATATATATATACACTATCACAAACATATATACACTCCCACAAACACATATACACTCCCACAAATATATATATCTACACTGCCACAAACATATATACACTCCCACAAACATATATACGCTCCCACAAAAACATATACACCCACACAAACACATATACACCACACAAATATATATACATTCCCACAAACACATATACACTCCCACAAATATATATATACACTCCCACAAACATATATACACACCAACAAACACATATACACCCACACAAACACATATACACTCCCACAAATATATATACACTCCCACAAACAGATATACAGCCTCACAAACACATATACACTCACACAAACATATATACACTCCACAAACACATATACACTCACACAAATATATATACACTCCCATAAACACATATACACACTCACAAACACATATACACTCCCACAAACATATATGCATTCCCACAAACACATATACACTCCCACAAACATATATACACTCCTACAAATATATATATACACTCCCACAAACACATATACACTCCTACAAACACGTATACACTCCCACAAACACATATACACTCCCAGAAATATATATACACTCCCACAAACACATACACTCCCACAAACATATATACACTCCCACAAACACATATACATTCAGACAAATATATATACACTCCCACAAACACATATACACTCCCACAAACACATATACACTCCCACAAACATATATACACTCCCACAAACATATATACACTCCCACAAACACATATACACTCCCACAAACACATACACTCACACAAACACATATACACTCACACAAATATATATACACTCTGACAAACACATATACACTCCCACAAATATATATATACACTGCCACAACATATATACACTCCCACAAACATATATACGCTCCCACAAATATATATACACTCCCACAAACACAAATACACTCCCACAAATATATATATATATATATATATACACTCCCACAAACATATATACATTCCAACAAACACACATACACTCACACAAACATATATACACTCCCACAAACACATATACACTGCCACGAACACATATACACTCACACAAACACATATACACTCACACAGATATATATACACTCCCACAAAGACATATACACTCCCACAAATATATATATACACTCCCACAAACGTATATACACTCCGACAAACACATATACACTCCCACAAATATATATATACACTGCCACAACATATATACACTCCCTCAAACATATATAGACTCCCACAAATATATATACACTCCCACAAACACATATAAACTCACACAAATATATATACACTCCCACAAACACATATACACTCACACAAATATATATCTACTCCCACAAACATATATACACTGCTACAAACACATATACACTCCCATAAACACATATACACTCACACAAACATATATCCACTCCCACAAACATATATACACTCCCACAAACATATATACACTCCCACAAATATGTATATACAATCTCACAAACACATATACACTCACACAAACACATATACACTCCCACAAATATATATATATATACTCCCACAAACATATATACACTACCACAAATATATATATATACACTCCCACAAATATATATACACTCCCACAAACACATATACACTCACACAAACACATATACACTCACACAAACACAAATACACTCACACAAATATATATACATTCCCACAAACACATATACACTCCCACAAATATATATTTATACTCCCACAAGCATATATACACTCCCACAAACACATATACACTCCCACTAACATATATACACTCCCACAAACATATATACACTCCCACAAACATATATACACTCACACAAATATATATATATATACTCACACAAACACATATACACTCACACAAATACATACACTCACACAAATATATATACACTCCCACAAAGACATATACAGTCCCACAAACATATATACACTCCCACAAACACAAATACAGTCTCACAAATACATATACACTCCCACAAACATATATACACTCCCACAAACACATATACAGTCCCACAAACACATATATACACCACAAACACATGTACACTCCCACAAACATATATACACTCCCACAAACATATATACACTCCCACAAACATATATACACTCCCACAAACACATATACACTCCCACAAATATATATATCTACACTGCCACAAACATATATACACTCCCACAAACGCATATACACTCACACAAACACATATACACTCACACAAATATATATACATTCCCACAAACGCATATACACTCCCACAAATATATATATACACTCCCACAAACATATATACACTCCCACAAACACATATACATTCAGAAAAATATATATACACTCCCACAAACACAAATACAGTCCCTCAAATACATATACACTCCCACAAACATATATACACTCCCACAAACACATATGCAGTCCCACAAACACATATATACACCACAAACACATAGAAACTTACACAAACATATATACACTCCCACAAACATATATACACTCCCACAAACATATATACACTCCCACAAATATATATATACACTATCACAAACATATATACACTCCCACAAATACATATACACTCCCACAAATATATATATCTACACTGCCACAAACATATATACACTCCCACAAACATATATACGCTCCCACAAACACATATACACCCACACAAACACATATACACCACACAAATATATATACATTCCCACAAACACATATACACTCCCACAAATATATATATACACTCCCACAAACATATATACACACCCACAAACACATATACACCCACACAAACACATATACACTCCCACAAATATATATACACTCCCACAAACAGATATACAGCCTCACAAACACATATACACTCACACAAACATATATACACTCCACAAACACATATACACTCACACAAATATATATACACTCCCATAAACACATATACACACTCACAAACACATATACACTCCCACAAACATATATGCATTCCCACAAACACATATACACTCCCACAAACATATATACACTCCTACAAATATATATATACACTCCCACAAACACATATACACTCCTACAAACACGTATACACTCCCACAAACACATATACACTCCCAGAAATATATATACACTCCCACAAACACATACACTCCCACAAACATATATACACTCCCACAAACACATATACATTCAGACAAATATATATACACTCCCACAAACACATATACACTCCCACAAACACATATACACTCCCACAAACATATATACACTCCCACAAACATATATACACTCCCACAAACACATATACACTCCCACAAACACATACACTCACACAAACACATATACACTCACACAAATATATATACACTCTGACAAACACATATACACTCCCACAAATATATATATACACTGCCACAACATATATACACTCCCACAAACATATATACGCTCCCACAAATATATATACACTCCCACAAACACATATACACTCCCACAAATATATATATATATATATATATATACACTCCCACAAACATATATACATTCCAACAAACACACATACACTCACACAAACATATATACACTCCCACAAACACATATACACTGCCACGAACACATATACACTCACACAAACACATATACACTCACACAGATATATATACACTCCCACAAAGACATATACACTCCCACAAATATATATATACACTCCCACAAACGTATATACACTCCGACAAACACATATACACTCCCACAAATATATATATACACTGCCACAACATATATACACTCCCTCAAACATATATAGACTCCCACAAATATATATACACTCCCACAAACACATATAAACTCACACAAATATATATACACTCCCACAAACACATATACACTCACACAAATATATATCTACTCCCACAAACATATATACACTGCTACAAACACATATACACTCCCATAAACACATATACACTCACACAAACATATATCCACTCCCACAAACATATATACACTCCCACAAACATATATACACTCCCACAAATATGTATATACAATCTCACAAACACATATACACTCACACAAACACATATACACTCCCACAAATATATATATATATACTCCCACAAACATATATACACTACCACAAATATATATATATACACTCCCACAAATATATATACACTCCCACAAACACATATACACTCACACAAACACATATACACTCACACAAACACAAATACACTCACACAAATATATATACATTCCCACAAACACATATACACTCCCACAAATATATATTTATACTCCCACAAGCATATATACACTCCCACAAACACATATACACTCCCACTAACATATATACACTCCCACAAACATATATACACTCCCACAAACATATATACACTCACACAAATATATATATATATACTCACACAAACACATATACACTCACACAAATACATACACTCACACAAATATATATACACTCCCACAAAGACATATACACTCCCACAAACATATATACACTCCCACAAATATATATATATACACTCCCACAAACATATATACACTCCCACAAACACATATACACTCCCACAAACATATATACACTCCCACAAACACATATACACTCACACAAACTTATATACACTCCCACAAACATACATACACCCCCACAAACACATATACACTCACACATACATATATACACTCCCACAAACATATATACACTCCCACAAATATATATATACACTCCCACAAAGACATATACACTCCCACAAACACATATACACTCCCACAAACATATATACACTCCCACAAACATATATACACTCCTACAAACACATAAAGACTCCCACAAACATATATACACTCCCCCAAACATATATACACTCCTACAAACATAATAGCACGCCTACAAACATATATACACTCCCACAAACACATATACACGCCCACAAACACTTATACACTCCCACAAACACATATACACTCCCACAAATATATATACACTCCCACAAATATAGTGGGGGTGGGGGCCCACCAACAACAGACGTAGCATTTGTACCCTCAGCTGGGATTTTACTTTTAGGGTGCTTAGAATGTTTTAATTTAACTCCTGTATGTATAACTTTTCAATTTTAATTACTTGTGTCAAGGTAACTTTGATATTTAATATTGGGGGTGTGTGTGTATGAGAGGCCCCTAATCAGAAGTGACACGATGCTCCCAAACCTGAAGTGCCCCCCCCCCCCCACGCCAAGTTCTAAATCAAACCCAGAAGGTAGCATCTTTCTCTCCTCTATACACCCACGTTACTTTCCGTGTGAAACTTAAATAACAAAGAGTGGGACTTTTAAGATGAAGGACCACTACTTGACTTCAAATATAATAGCTGCTACTTCTCCAGCATGAGGTCTACTACGGCAGCTCTAATTGAAGTTATGACCTTTCATGTCCTGACCTCTGTACTGTGACCTCAGCTGATCTTGTGGTGTGGCCTTGTGTCCTTTCATGCGCTGAACTCTGTACAGTGACCTCAGCTGATCTTGTGGCCTTGTGATCTTTCATGCCTTGACCTCTGTACTGACCCCTCAGCTGATCTTGTGGTGTGGCCTTGTGTCCTTTCATGCGCTGAACTCTGTACAGTGACCTCAGCTGATCTTGTGGCCTTGTGATCTTTCATGCCCTGACCTCTGTACTGACCCCTCAGCTGATCTTGTGGTGTGGCCTTGTGACCTTTCATTCCCTGACCTCTGTAC
>OZ024761.1:2767189-2822189 GCA_964016885.1 Eledone cirrhosa | reverse complement strand
GAAATAAATACGTTTGTTTATATTTTGTTTTTGTGTATGCAAAAATATCTGTACACGAAAATATATATATATATATATATATATATATATATATATATATATATATATATATACATATATATATACATATATATATATATACAGTCATATATATATACATACATACATATATATATACATACATGTATATATATATATATATATATATATATATATATATATATATATATATAAGTATGTATGTATACGTACATACATATATGTATACAGACGTACAGTAGTATGTATATATATACATACATGCACACATATATATATATATATGCACGTATCGGTATAATTATATATATATATATATACATACATATATATATATACATATACATACATACAACATATATATATAAATATACATACACACATGTATATATATATATATACATATACATACAATTATATCTTCTTGGTTGTCCATGGTAAACGATGATGTCATCTTTATTTTAGTTCCCGTCTGCCGTGGGCACGAAGGTGACTGTGGAGGCCGATCCTTGACTTGCAGGTCCTGGGCCACATGTTACCTCCGCCTCTCGCCCATCGCCGCAGGGCTTTGGCCGTGCACGCTAAAGAAGAAACATGTGCGGGAAAGGTTTACAGTGGGTGGGCCAGTACTCAGTGACGGTCCCACTCGGCCGCAGAAGCCAGAATCCGGTGGTACGGAGGACCGTGACGACCAGAGACTTCCTTGGCTGCAGTGGCTGGCCACGACGTCTGTAGTGCCTTGCCGTGCCCTAGCACTCCACACCGCTTGCTGTCGCCGCCTTCGTGACCGTTGGGACGATGTTGTCCTCCTCCACTCACTCCGCCGGGTCCAGTCTTCGCATGTAGGGGCAGGATTCTCCTATTTAACTCACCGGGGGGGGTTTCTGACCCGTCCGGCTACCCTTAACCTGGTTGGGGCTGCCAGCCAGGGCGGTTTACCAGGGCGTGGCCGCTGTCGCATACTACAGCTTCTTGGGGCCACAGGAGAGAGGTGAGTGTCAGGTGGGACCCAATGCAGGAGGAGCCGTCCTGAAAAGGGCATGGCTAGCGCCCCCCCCCCCCCTTACAGAGATACATGCCCCTCCCTGATATATATATATATATATATATATTAAAATAACATTTGCTCTGCGGTTCTTATATATTTGATATATATTTATCCTTATCGAGCCCTCTTTGGATTTTAGCCTTCAAATTTATTATTATTTCTCACTCTATATATATATATATAAATTAATAAAAACAATGAATAAAAACAAAGTTCCTTATATTAAAAAACTCATCATTTTACGATCGTTTCTAGGATATATATGTGTGTGTAGATCTATGTAAACATTTTACAAACTATCAGAGGAAATATACATGCCTATTGGACACGGATTGAACACTACCGTATATTTTGTATATATATATATATATATATATATATATATATATATATATATATATATTTATATATATATATACATACATACATGTATATCAATGACATTAATCAATGGAAACTATATTTATAAAACCATATTTATTTTATTATATATATTTCAAGGGTACCAAAAACTTTGGTACGCTTTCATCAGATAAAATACAAAATTTGTTTTATAAATAGTGACATACCCCAGAAACCAGACCTTATCGGGTCAGGTTCCGTTTGGATAGTGAAAGGAAAAGGAAAAAAGAAAAACATTTCAAATCTTTAGGTTGGATATGTAAATGAAGTAGAAGCGTACACTGAAAAAGTCGTTATATTTAGACGCTAGGTAAATTTAAATAATTATTAGGATATTTTATAAAGGTAGAAGAAAGAAGAAAGTAAATTTAAAAATTAAAAATGTGTTGAAGTGGTAGAAAACTAATCCAAAAATTAAAAATATATAACAAAATCATGAGTTATAATATTATATTGATAATCCTTATAATTAGATTTTATGAAGAATTAAGCTTATTATATTACAACAGGTCATTTATATAAATAAATAAAAATATAAATATTATTGGTGATTATGTATGTTGTTATTTTAAATAGGTAAATAATTCAAATATTATTTTATAATTTCAGGGTTACGAAAGATATTGTGTTTACATTTTCATTTATTAATATCATTGATATTATACTCCAAGTAATTTGTTGAGTGCTTCGAACCTGTTATAAATAAATTTGTTGAATTGCCAACAAATTAAATATCTCTTTGCTTATACATATATGTATATATATATATATATATATATATATATATATATATATATATATATATATATATATATATATATGGTATAACAAGTTATCGTTATAGGTAATCCAGTTAGAGGTTGTGAGTACTCTGCGTCGTGGATAGTTTTAACGTACGGCTTTGTTTGACTCAACAAGATGCTTCCATAGTTATGCAGCGAGTTCGCGGTAATTTCTATGCAGGTTATACTTGGAGTAATAATAGTTAAATAATGAAGAGTAACATGGTTAGCTGTAAAATAAGGGATTTATTTAAAGTACTGACAATTGTTTCGTTGATCAGGTGAGTCTAGAGTTCGCTAATCGCTTGAGGTTGCGTCATTCGATCTCCAATACATTATTTACCTCTGGTCAACACATCAGAGTACGTAGATATGCAGAGTACGTATATATACGTACTCTGGTGTGTTGATCAGAGGTAAATAATGTATTGGAGATCGAATGACGCAACCTCAGATGATTAGCGAACTCTAGACTCACCTGATCAACAAAACAATTGTCAGTACTCTAAATAAAGCCCCTTATTGTACAGCCAACCATGTTACTCTTCATTCTGTAACTATATATATATATATATATATATATATATATATATATATATATGTATGTATGTAATGTATGTATGTATGTATACAAAGAAAAATAAAGGAGTAAAAATAAAGAGTATTATATTGCTAAGAAGCCATACAACTAAAATATTTAAGGAAAATCGCTGTCTCTTCAAGAAAAAACAAATGAAAGATATATAAATGCATGAGATGGCGTGTTTAACATATGAATAGAGAAGAGACTATTGGAATATTCCGTCATCAATAGAAACCCTTCCGGATATCTTTTGTTTACCAACTTCGAAATGATCTCATCCTTTTAATTTGAAATATTAATTTAGAAAATGCCTTGGATGTCTTCCAGCATGATATGAAGAGGACGATGAATGATATTCCAGAATCTAATGACATTTATGTCCTCTCTAATAAAACACCTATCTTATACTATGTTGATAAATCTACATATATCTTCGCTTTACGTACAATTTAATCATCAAAGTGTCACCAAAACCGAACAGGTAACTGACTTTTACAGCACAAAAAAACCCCACAAAAAACACTGCGGTAGAAGCAACAACAGACCTCTGCCTGGATTGAAATTCTAAAACTTAATCAATAATATTTCCCAAACGACTTTATCAGAAATGTGTCTATTAGAAAGAACAGTTGCACCAAATTAGATGGTGGACTGGTGGTAAGGGTGTTTGATTTACGATCGTAATGTCGTGGGTTCGATTCCTAAATGAGATATGTGTTGTGTGCTTAAGCAAAACACTTTATTTCACGTTGCTCCAGTACACTCAGCTGAAAATATGTTCCAGGAATAGTTGGAGGTTTAAACCTGGGATGAATGTATATAACAGTCTATATACACAAACTAACGTATATAGCAGTATATATACACAAGCTGTGGAGGCACGTGGCCTGGTGGTAAGAGTGTTGGACTTACGATCATAATGTCGTGGGTTCGATTCCTGGGTTGCGTGTAGTGTTCTTAAACAAAACACTTTATTTCACGTTGCTCCAGTATGCTCTGCTGAAAATATGTTCCAGGAATAGTTGGAGGTTTAACCCTGGGATGGACTGGCGTCCTGTCCAGGGGGGAGTCTTGTACTGCCAGTCACTTAACGACATAGAAAGCAGGATAAGCAATGGCCTGACGAGCCTCCGGCTTTTAGACGGAACAGGTAATTAATCCTCGTTAAGATACTAATTATCATTAAAAAATGTCTAATTAGAATGTTGGGAATTACTTAGTGATTGGTAGGTTCGATAAGAAAGTAAATTTTATTTTTATGCAGTTCGACGTTAAATATTACAATACAAATATAACACTAACAACACTAACAACAATACATTATACACCACAACACTAACAACACTACATTATACCACACAACGCTAACAACACTAACTATATCTATTGAGTTCGCTAAATCTATTATCAATATGGAAAAGTTGAAAAAGATATCAAATAACAAGCTAGAAAAACAGTGATTTACTGTGATAAATCAGCCGGGGTCCAGAAAACCTCTAGAACGTATTAAGATGTGAGTATGGGTGCAATTGATTCAGCTGAGGACACGGAACTATCCGACCCGAACCTGCTATTCAAACCCTAACAGAAATTTCATTAATGGTAGTTTGTTTCATGTTGATGCAATCCAACTGCAATCCAACTGCAATCCACAATCATTTCATAGAACTTTCACACATAAATGTACTTTCGATTCCTAATTCTATAACAGTTACATATTTTTATGTAACACTCAAGCTATCGAATAGTTTATATTAATCAAACTACCGGCTGTGACGGATGTTTATCTACATAGATAAACTTTCTTTCAAATCCCAAATTATATCTAAGAATCAATTTTGAAATATATCACTTAAACTATCCAATATTTTGATAAAGAAAAAAAAACAATTTTAAAATTGTGATATAAATATTGCATCAAGGCCTTAACGATAAATGTCTAATTTAATAAGATTGATTGTTTATCGATTTCTGACAGAAACAGAAGTAATGCAAATAGACAGAGGCATACCTGTTAGAATAATTCTCCAAATAATTACAGTCACACCGCCTATCGCTGAAATGTCCTTGTTACATTAAAGGGGAGAGAATTAAGAAAACATAAGAGCTTTTGTGTTATAATCCATTAATGAAATCACTTTAACTCTACAAAATACTTCAGCGATGTTCGTATAGTCACTGCCACCGTCTCTCTCGCTCTCCCCATGTCTCACTGTTATATACAAATGGAGGCTCACACGCATGGCCACGGCGAACAGAATAGTTCAAGCGTTTCCATGGAGGATGGTGAGGGAGATGCTTTGGAAGGGCAGCCATTCCAGCTCACAAGGCGCACACCTGCGGGTAGCCACTTCCGTGCCTGTGTTGGTGAGTAGGATGGTGGTCCTAGGGCCAAGGATACAAGAAATCTCCATTGCTACGGGTAGCCAAAACTGTGCTTATGGTGGGGAAGCAGGTAGTTAGTCCTAGGGCCTAGGACACCAGAAATATTTATTTATGTCTTATTAAAATTACCACCCACCCCAACCAAAATAGATGCTACGGGATCTTGGATAAACCGACTGATAAATTATCCGGTTTGATTGCACTAAACTTAACCGAAAATATAACTTCTAATTCAGTAAAATTTAAATTATGGTGGAAATAATATTACTGCTAGCTAATAATACTCTAATTCTGGTGTGTAGGTTTTGAAAATGTCTGCTAGCACGTGACAAATTAAGGTTTTTGTAATTAATTTTCGAACTTTGTAGAATGTTTAATATCTATATATGTATAAATATTTATAGAGTTGCAAAAGTTCACAAATACTTTTCAATAAAATGTTGGGCTTCTTAGCAACACATATTCCTTCTCAAAGCATATTCGTATATATATATATATATATATATATATATATATATATATATGTGTGTGTGTATATATATATATATATATATATATATATATATATATATATATATATATTAACTCGAAAATAGAGTTTTGACACGCGAATTTATTAGGATTCTCAGGAAAATGTGAAAACTCGGCATATGGAAGCTGTTAGAACAGCAAAATGCTGTCGAAGGGTGGGGGGGCGATCCAAGGGCGACTCAGGTACCACACCAATACTGAACCATCCGATGCTTCTAGGGCATCCCTCTCCTCCTCAAATTAACCAGCCCACAGATGCCATAAGGGTTTAGCTCACTATCCAGTGATTTCGATCTCGTTGTTTACAAATTCATTTGGAGCACAGACATGGGATTAATTGTAATACAAGATTCAGGCAGAAAATGAAACAATGAAAATAGTGGAATTATTATATCGACAGATTAACATGAGAAGACGTTAAAGTACTCATAATTTCATCAATTGAAACAGCCAGTATCCGCCTAAAGGGGGAGATAATTAAGAAAACATAAGAGATTTTGTGTTATAATCTATTTATGAAATCATTTTAACTCTACAAAATACTTGAGCAATAGTCACTGCCTCACTATTTCAAATTCCGGGAAGAATCTGCTGGTCATATATATATATATATATATATATATATATATATATATATATATATATGCATGTGTGTGTGTGCGTGCCTGTGTGTGTGTGTGTGTTTATATACATGTATATATATGCGTTTATATATATATATATCGTTTCTGAATTTGTTTAGCAAGATTCTTTATCTGAAATCGTGTGTTGAAACCGATATTGTTATACTTTGGGAGGGTCATGTTGCCAATATTAACCAAAATTAAATAGAAAATATGAGTGGAACAGCAACATCACAACTTACAATTAAGGACAAAATGAAAACACACACACACACATAGAACAAACAACCAACCAGTAACATGTAAATAAACAAATAAATAAATGAACATAAACACACACAGACACCCGGATGTGGCGCATGCGCAGACTGAGCACACAACACACACACAGAAACAAAATGGCGTAGGACAGAACAAAGGAGAGGCACAGAAACAAAGAAAGGAATCCCCAGTCACTGAAGAGGTCACAGAGTGTGTGACGAAAGAACTATGACTATATATAAACAACTATCTGGTTGTGGAACCAACCAACCAACCAGAAATTTATAAATTTATAAATTTATTATAAATTTATTATAATAAATTGAAGTGAAAGCAACTGGTGCGTGTGTTTCTTATTGGCAACATGACCCTCCCAAAGTATAACAATATATATATATATATATATATATATATAAATGGAAAAAATGAAATTTCATTTTTCACTCTTAGTACGGCTGGTACTTAAATATAAATATGTATACTAGCTAGAAACTAGTTCATCGTTCCTTTGTCAGTGTTGAACAAAAGGTCAACGATGGTTGCCGAACACTGTACGGCTAATAATTCGGGCTGTTTGTTTACAAACAAACCGAGCATTATAATAAATATTCGGTAAACCCATACGTACATATATATATGTGTGCATGTATGTATATACATACTACTGTACGTCTGTATACATATATCTATGTACGAATACATAGTTTTATATATATATATATATATATATATATATATATATACAATGTATAGTAAGAAACACAGTAAACCGTGTGTCTAAAATTACAAGGGTTGAAAAACCACATATGCTTGAAATATTTAACCAAGAAACAGACAGAATGACAAAATGAAAATAAAAATATATTATCATAATAATACAAACCGCCTCAATAACCATTATATCTCTCGGACAGATTATCCCTAATCTGTTTCGCCCTGAGTGTGTTTGTAACAGATAATCCGGGGCTTCATCAGCGAGAGATTGCGATTAAATGTCAC
Organism: Eledone cirrhosa; assembly: GCA_964016885.1. NCBI lineage: Eukaryota > Metazoa > Mollusca > Cephalopoda > Octopoda > Eledonidae > Eledone > Eledone cirrhosa. Next base: position 2,814,536 of record OZ024761.1, on the reverse strand, counting down.
AAACACTATTTGCCAACGTTCACACAGAAAGATGAATTTATCACCTCGTGCTCCGCCAGTCAAACGTGGTAAGCGCGTATTGAACAGAAATAACAGTCCAACACGCACAACTTAATAGCTCAACTTGTAAGGGAGCAGAAATATATATATGAATTAGAACCCTGTAACCATTAAGCTCTAAGTATAAAGTACAAATAAATACTGAGCCGATTAACAATATATAGTAAGAAACACAGTAAACCGTGTGTCTAAAATTACAAGGGTTGACAAACCACATATGCTTGAAATATTTAACCAAGAAACAGACAGAATGACAAAATGAAAATAAAAATATATTATCATAATAATACAAACCGCCTCAATAACCATTATATCTCGGACAGATTAGGGATACAAAAGATGGTTAAAAGAGTTCCATGTATTTTATTATGCGCATTTCAAAAACAAATATCATCATGCAATAATATTTGTGTTTTCATCAGATAAAACAGGAAGACATGACTTGAAGATTAAAAAACACTTGTGGATAGTTCAGTTTTAAATCAACATATGAGAAGTAGTTTTAGATTGATGTGTGATATTGGGAAAAATATTTTATTTAGATGGGGTGGGTGGAAAGGATGAAAAAAAGAGGAGGAGATGAGAGTAAAAGGTGGAGAAGGAGGAGTATAATGAGGAAGGATGAGATAGGAGGAGAGATGGGTGATAGAGAGAGAGAGATAGCTTTTATAACTGAGAAAGATATATTGTTTTACATAGAGAGTTTGAAAACTGTTGGAAGATAATGTATAAATTAAAAGAATTTGAAAATTAACGAAGAGAAAAATAATGTAAAGTTAAGGTTTGTATATTGAGGTGTTTGATAATATGTGCGAAGAAAAAGAAAATGTTAATATGTATTGAGAATAATGAGTTAGATGAAAGGGAGAAAAGAATAATGAATTGAGGATGAATAATCTAACGTCAAAAAATGTATGTTTACGAAGGATTTTTACAAGGTGATATAGAGTAAGAATGTATTGTATTATGTAATAATTGATTCTATGTTAGGCAAGAGTGAGAAAAGGTACAGATTAGGGGTTAGACATGGGTATATTTTTAAAAGAAGTGTATATATATATATGTGCCTTTGAGAAAAAGATGCTAAATTGATAAAGAATTGAATATTAGCTGTATACTTTGTGAAATGTTTTATGGAATTTATGCAAGCAGATAGAAAACAAGTCAGTGCGTCTATTTATTATAGAATCTAGATTAGAAATAATGGTAAATTTTTCATTTAGACAGAGATTGCAGATTTTGGATAGAGAACTGTTCAAGTATGCAGACGCAGAAGAAACCTTCTTCCAAAAGATGCTATATTTAATATTTTTGTCTTTCAAGGATCATATGAGTTCTGAGAGAGCCGTGTTGGTTCTTTTAAGTTTGTATTTAAAAGACGAATGATGGTTATAAAGACGAGCTTTAAAAGAGGTGGAAGTGAAGCCAAAATAGGTGAAGGAATTGGTGTCAGTTATAACTTTACATTCGTAAATTAAGTTTTTATCAAGACAATGGTTGTTGAGAGGACATTTATTTTTAATAGGGCAATTGCAATTGCAATTAGAGAGATTATTAATGAGTGACCTAGTGTTATCTATAGAAGGAATTGGATTAGAGAAGTTATTTGCGATAGGAATAATAGTTTCTTGATTTAGAATGGGATTAAGAACATTTAGCGAAGTTGTGTTTGACGTTGTATTTGGGTTTGTAGAAATTAGCCTAGGGTTTACAATGACGTCGGGAGTACTATTATTATGATATTCAGTGTTGGAAGGAAGAGATTTAGTATTTAGTATTTTATTGTTGTGTTTAGAGATAATGTTGGAAATGTTGGAGGATGTAGAATAGGAAAATTTTATAGTGTGTTTGTTAAATATTTTACTATAGATATGTGAGGGAGGGAAGCATTTATTTAAGGCACTAAAGAATAATTTAGGAATATTGTTATTAATAGAGATGGAGAAAGGAGCATTATACCAGATTATGTTTTTGTATCTAGGTCTTTTATTAAAGTTATTGGAATGATCAAGATTAATTATTCTACTGTAATTTCTTCTAGAATTTGTTTCTTTACTATATTTGATTTTATCAGGATAGCCGGCTTTAGAAAGCGCGTTATTATAGTAATTGGCTAACGCCAATTATTATAATAACGTGCTAACGCATCAACGATGTTTTTATTAGAAGATAGGTTAGATATTCTTTTTCCAATATTACTAACTATAGCATTCTTGATATTAGTAGGTTGGTTAGATTTAAAGTTAAGATAATTTAGGTTCTCATTGTTTTTATGGTAAGGGTAATATAGGCCAGTGTCAAGATTAAGAGATGCATCCAAGAAATTAGCTAGTTTGATGCTGTTATCAAATTCAATTTTTAGGTTATGTTGGTTAAAGAGATTACGTATATTGTTCTTAATAATATTAAGGTTAACTATGTTGCAATTTAAGATAGTAAAGAGTCCATTGCACTACAATAAAACTCACCTCCTACATATATATATATATATATATATATATATATATATATATATATGTATGTATGTATATATATATATACATATATATATATATATATATATATATATATATATATATATATATATATATATATATGGTGGCTGCCCCCTCGTTATCGAGTATGGCCATTGCACGAGAAGAAGAAAAAAATAATAATAACAATAATAATAATAATTGTTTCTACTATTGGCACAAGGCCAGAAATTACCCAGTACATTACTGGTACTTTATTTTATCGACCCCGTAAGGATGAAAGGCAAAGTTAACCTCGGCGGGATTTGAACTCAGAATGGCAAGGGCCGTAACTCTATGCGTCAAAACATGGCGTCCGAACCTCTACCGATACTGCCAATCCAACAATAATAATAATAATAACAACAATAATAATAACGACAACAACAACAATAATAATATACATATAAATATATATATATATACACACACACACGCACACACACAAACATATCTAAACACACACACTATAGCAATTAACAGCGCTGCGATCGAATGTGGCTTTTTAGCCCAGCCAATGATCTAAAATGTCTTGCACAGAGTTAGCAACCAAAACATTCACTGGGAATAGCCGGCTGTGGTTGGAGTTCATGTACTGTTGCATGTCGTGTGAGCCCTCCTGTTGATTTACATTCTCTACCACATGCTTGGCAAGCATGATGAGTAGCATCTCCAACATAAGCCTGATAGTCAACCACTGGCGTTACTTTATGACTGCGAAGATGACTTTCGAGGCCAGCTTTGCTTAGGTAGAGTCTCGCACAGACGCTGCATGTCAGCACCATAGGAGGACTTTCGCCGTCTGGAAGTGCAACATCAATGCCCTTCCTCACATCCCGCTTTACTTTCTCGTATGCGATTTGAGATGCCTCAAAGGCAACTTTACGCCCATATACAATCTTTCTACATTTATTACGATCAGCAACAACATTTTCCCATGTATCAGCAGAGATGTTAGCGTCTTTCAAAGAGGCTTTCAAGGAATCCTTATACCTCTTTTTGGGTTTATGTGGCGGTCGTTTTCCTTAAACTAACTCTCCATAAAAGAGTTGTTTTGGTATTCTAGAATCCTCCATCCTGGCAAGGTGACCACTCCAACGGAGACGTTGCTTAAGCACAAGAGCTTCTATACTGTCACACTTAGAGCTTTCCAAAATCTCGACATCACTGATGTGGTCCCTCCAGTGAACGCCATGGATCCGTGTGAGACCCATCTGATGGAAACGCTCCAATTGCTTAAGGTGGTGTCGATATGTTACCCAGGTCTCGCAGACATAAAGAAGAGAAGAGAGCATACATGCTTTGTACACATTTACCTTTATCTTCTTGCATATGTCTCGCCGACCACAGAGTCGCCTTTCTAGCTTTCCGAAAGCATCACTTGCTTTCCTAATCCTGAGTCGGATTTCACTATCAAGGTTGCTGTATCGTTTGACAGTGCTTCCCAGGTAGACAAACTGATCAACCACTCCAAGTCGTTTACCATACACATAGATATTTGGTTCACTGTACTGCTTACCAGGGCAGGTTGGTACATGACGACGGTTTTCTTGAGACTGACAGTCAATCCTGGGGCGGTGCAAGCATCAGAAAATACATTCAAAATGTGTTGCATATCACTCTATGTGTGTGCTACACGATCGCAATCATCTGCATACAAGAGGTCTTTTATAATTGATGTAAATACTTTTGTTTTTGCAGCAAAGCGCCTGATGTTAAATATGCTGCCTGAGGTTCGATATCGGAGGTAAACACCATGCTCGCAATTCCTGAATACAATATAGAAAACCATTGCTAAGTATATGGCAAACAGGGTCGGTACTGGAATATCCCCCTGTTTCACTCCCTTTTTTTACTGAGATAGGCTCCGACATGTTACCTCCGACATTAACCCAAGCCTTCATGTCCTCATGGAAAGACCTAACTAATAATAATACACTATTAATAATTATTAATTAATGCAATCGTGCAAATCCTGTGCGTGACAAATATTTTTAAAGTGAGAAAAGACTGTGCACTGAGCCAATCCCACTCTCTGAGCGACAGTAGCTATAACCCGAAAAGAAGAAAAGATCAACATCATCGGTAACTACTGAGCAACAGGTTTTATGTCGGAGTTAACCCAGTTTCCTGAGATGCCTTCTCCTAGAAGAATGCCCTGACAAGGGCTAGGGGCTCTTGACTCCCAGTGGTTTAAATGTGCGATCGGGTATCCAGCCCGACTATTTCTATGTCCCCACGCATAAAAAAAAACTCACTATTTGTCACTTATACGTACGACTTACACACACGCGCACACACACATATACATACGCGCGCACACACCAACACTCATACATACAAACAAACACACACACGCTACTCACTTACACGCACACACATATATATATATATAAATTACCGTCATTACTGATAATGAACTGGGTAATTGCTGGCCTTGTGCCAAAAGTAGAAACAATTACTGATACAAGATTACAAGAATATGTCAACTGATGACCTTCGAAAGAGTTCGTATAGTTGAAGCCGTTCGTGTTACCGTTCAGTATTATTATAATTGCTTTACAGCATAGAGCTATGGCCCTCCACGCTCCGAGCTCAAATCCCGCCGAGGTCAACCCTGCCTTTCAACCCCACGGAGTCAACAAAATAAGCACCGGTAATGCGCTGGAACAATCGGTGGTTCCGTGCCAAAAGCAGAAAAGTTATTATTATTAAAGTTGTTGTTTTCTTATGGCCCGGTCGCTGGTGATGGTGGTGATGGTGGTGGTGGTGGTGGTGGCAGTTGATGTTGTTGTTGTGTTGTGTGTGTGTGTGTTTTGTTATTTTGTGGGGTTTTAAAAAAAATATATATAGAGAGAGAGAGAGAGATACACCTCTCTCTAAGAAGATATACAAACTATTCTTTTGAAAATAATTGTTTCTTCTTTTGGCACAAGGCCAGCAATTATCCAGTGCATTACTGGTACTTTATTTTATCGACCCCGTAAGGATGAAAGGCAAAGTCAACCTCGGCGGGATTTGAACTCAGACCGTAAAGGGACGTAACTATGCTGGAAAGCATGGCGTCCGACCCTCTACCGATACTGCCAATCCATCTTTTGAAAATAATGAACGAAATAGAGTTTAGAATAAAAAATGATAGCAAGGCGACGTTCCAAGTCTGTGCAGTTAGTCGAGCGAATATTTACTTTCCTTTCAATAAAACTCTAGAATTTTATAGAATTGGTAAACATAGCATCCTTTTTAACATTATATTAAAGTATATTAAGTGGTGTAGAGACAGGGTAGAGACAGGTAGAGACAGGGTAGTCACGGCTAGAGACAGGGTAGTCACGACTAGAATGCCTTTATGTTGTTTCATATGATGGAGTTTATTGGACAACAATTAATATCTTTAAAACGTGTACGATGTTGAATCGGTGTATATACACTAACTAAGATATGTGACAGTGTATATACCCTAACTAAGGTATGAGACAGTATATATACCCTAACTAAGGTATGTGACAGTGTATATATATACCCTAACTAAGGTATGTGACAAATTAACATGAGGTAGACCTGAACTGAGAAGGCAAAGCTGAGGATCAGATATTTCAAGACATTTATCCGACGCTCTTCAGATATTTCCAATATTAGGAGTAAAGTTTTGTTATATTTGGGGAGGGCCATGCTGTCCTAATATTGCCAAAATATAGTAAAAACACATTCACTGTTTGGTTTAGTTTTCACTTCAGTATATTTTTATATTTCTATAAATAATTCAGTTGACAATCAATGTTTAACATTGAATGACCCACAGTTAAAAATATGAATATAAATATAATTTCTCAAAGCTCTTTCGTCACACATTTCTGTGACATCTTCAGTATTTTCCGTCGTTGTGTTTCTATAAGTTTTTTTTTTATTTGATATGCAATAAATTTAATTGGTGGCTGACATCATCAGGTAATCAGTTGTAATTACATATTTTGACATTCAATATGAGACGTTGAAGAGGTTTAATTACTTCATTGTGTCTGTTAAGGATTTTTATTATCTTCCCATCAACTCCTGCCTTGAACTTTATATAGGTTAAGATACTACTACTACTACTACTACTACTACTACTACTACTACTACTACTGTTGCTGCTGCTGCTACTACTACTACTTCTACTACTACTACTACTACTGCTGCTGCTACTACTACTACTACTTCTACTACTGTTACTGCTACTATTACAAATACTACTACTACTACTACTACTACTACTACTACTACCACCACCATTACTACCACCACTACCACTACTACCACCAATACTACTACCACCACTACTATTACCACCACTACTACCATCACTACCACTACTACCACCACTACTATTACCACCACTACTACCACCACCACCACTACTACCACCACTACCACTACTACCACCACTACCACTACCACCACCACTACTACTACTACTACTACTACTACTATTATATTCATCCACTTATTTGTGGTGACATAAAACCTTTCTATCTCACACGATCCAACATTAACGGCCTCAGTTCTTCAGATAATTCTGTTTCTTCCTCAAAGACTCTCTTTAATGTCTTGAGAGGATTCTTTAATGTTTGTGTTCCACATTAGTGGGTTCCCATAGTAAAGGTTTTCTAGCAGGTTCGTTGCCTTGCCTGACATGACCTTCAAGTTGAAGACGCCTGACGCAAAAGTGTGCTTAAACATCTTTGCTACTCAAATGATGGGGGCTCAGACAGTGTATGTGGGGAAGCGTTCTCTTGCGTGAGGCAGCGTTCTCTGGCGTGTGGGAGCTCGTGGTCCCTGCAGATAGAATGAAGAAATTGTTGTATCGGAAGATGGTGAAGGAGACGCGTTGGAATAGCTATTTCACCTCGAGTGATCAACTCCGTCTCCGATAGCAGTGTGTACGAAGGTGGGCCACAGACCCAGAACGCCAGAACATCTTTCCGTTGCTACAGTTTAGACAACAAACCTGTCGGAGAGCATTATATACTTGACAGCTTGCTAAGTTCGGCTTAACAGTAAGCAAAACCTTGGCCTAACGGAGAGAGTTCGAGTTGCCAAGCAAGTTAAGTGGTGTACTAAGATGGATACTGTCAGATTAATGCTATTCTCCAACAGCAAAGGTCATCTGACTGATAAAATGACAAGTCAGTCAAGCATATTGGTGACCTCCCCACAGCACCGGCGGACAGAATGGAAAAGGCGTTTCCCCGGAGGACGGCAAGGGAGACGCACTGGAAAAGCCATTCCAGCTCGCGAGGCTCACACCTGCGGCTGGCCAACTCAGCGCCTATGGTGGTGAGTAGAGAGGGAGCCCTAGGGCCGAGGACACCAGAAGTCTACACTGGCAAGGGTGTAACCGCAAACCTGTCGGAGAGCGACCAGTATTTGAGGAGTTTGACCTCCTCAGCCCGACGTGCAGCAGAACCTGGGTTAGTCGCAGACTGTACCAGGTTGCGGCTGGAGAAAGTGTCGGTGCAAGTGGCATCCCAGACGAGGGGTTTGCCACTGCGGAACGGGAAGATGGTCATGCCATCTGACCTTTTGCCAGATACTTGGAGAGCTTGCTAAGTTCGGCTGGACAGTCAGAAAAGCCCCGGCTAGTCAGCGAATGCACCAGGTTGCCTCTGGAGAAGGTATCACCAGAGAGACCAATATTGATATATCTTCTTTGTATAGGTGTCATCGTAGGTTTGCAATGGTGTATTAATCATAGAGACAAGCGCATTCATTTATTAAACTAATAAATTCAGACTTTGTAATTAATGTTAAAATTTCACACTTTGATCTCAAGCAGAAGACTAAGATCAATAACTTATCAATTGGCCGCTCACCTAGAACTATATTTTGAAAGTGATATATTAAAAGATTGTCACGTCTAGAACGCCTTCATGTTATATCTAATAACATTTAATAAAACAAAAATAACATCTTTAAAATTATAAGATTTTGTATACACAAGCTAACATAGCAGTATATATACACAAGCTAACGTATATAGTAGTATATATACACTAACGTATATAACAGTATATATACACAAGCTAACGTATATAACAGTATATATACACAAGCTAACGTATATAGCAATATATATACACAAGCTAACGTATATAGCAATATATATACACAAGCTAACGTATATAGCAGTATATATACACAAGCTAACGCATATAGCAATATATATACACAAGCTAACGTATATAACAGTATGTAGTGACCTTCATTCCGCGGGCTCATATACATTATCGGTGCGTTATTTGGTTCAGCCCAGCTAATGACCGCCAGCGGAGGGGAATGTATTTCTACGCGCCCTGCAAGAAAAATTCCTGCGTCGGTTCTAGAAATCTCTCTCTTGCAGCTTTGACCGCGGAAAGGTAAACAACTATTTTTCTTTCGCCGTGAAATCACTAGCCAATATGTAACACAACCATTTAACCACGGGCCTGGCAAACACTTCAGCCAGTAGACTGTGCCTTCTGAAATCTTAATTCGTTTGTTTTATTTCTTTTGGCTTGCCAGCTCTACTCAGCTCAATCTTTGTTTATAAATTACATAAAAACATTCGTAAAGTCTTGTAATGTTGTTAACACACCTTTCCAGTTACAACGAATACAACATCATGATAATTCGTCTTGGTGATACATCTACTCTTATATCCATCTGCTAAATTGTATGAACATTCTACAAACAAAGTAAATCAGCCTTTCATGTTGTTTCTAAAACAGTAGTAATTTATATATATATATATAAATCCTAATTCTATTAAAGTCGTGACCCTCGACGGAGGAGTATTTAAGTATGAAATGCTCCTTTTAAAATATATATATAATAACCAAACATCAAAAGTGGTGACCCCGAAAAAAATAATAGGAAATGGTGTTATATGTATTAAAAAAAACATTTAATACGTTTTTTTTTCTGATATGGCTGCATTTATTAATATCAACAACTTTCTCTACAATATTTACTTTCTACTAAATTAGGCAGTTGGGATCCGGTGGTGCTTACTGGAGTAAGTAACCATGGGGCCAACTCGCCTAAAAATGGTAACCTGACGTGAGGAATATTTTAAATATTCCTTTTAAAATTAAAAATTAATTAGCAGTATTTCAAAAGAAAAATTTCACCACGAAGAAATTTCAAAAATGGCTCCCGATAAGCCCTCTTCTACCAACAAGCAAACACCAAACTCACGTGGTGACTCTCAGCTCTTCAGCGTTCGACTTCGATTCTACTGAAGATTTACTGTGCCTTCCCTTCGATAACAACAACAACAATTCTACTAGCTTCCCAAAGAAATTTCAAAGAAAAGAAAAGGCGAACTTTTTGTTAAAAACAATTCTTTCTTTCTTCTTTTTTTACAGGCAATGTTTGGACATTTTTTTTCTTTTAAACTGTATTATATGAAAATTCATTTTTTTTTACATCATTGTATATATGACTGCACGCACACATTTTCTTTGCTGTATTACATGCCTGCATATGCACACACATTTCTTTGTCACACACCAACATGTTGTTGTCTATGGTATATGATCTTCAAGCGTCGTAATATTCTGCGAGATCCCTTTTCACCTGGTGGAGGAACCAAAACATGCTGTTGATACTTTGCAGCTTAATTCACATGCACTGCAATACGAGAATGCTAATTGCAGCTGGATTCAAACAGTTTCGCATCTCGTTGCACACTCATCGTCCTGTAGCATAACAACCTCCATCTTGTTACTTTACCCGACTCACTGGGAAAACAACAAATGGAACTAGATCTATCAGCATTTCCACCATTTCTCCCATGGATTCGCCAGAATTATGAAATTACCACTTCAACTACTACCCACCTACAGATTCAACTTGCTTTTTTTCTTTTCAAAGCAACCAGCCATTTTTTCATGGCTGCCTAGCACTTCCGGCAATTCATCTGGGAGGCCGACATTTTCTCGCCTACCCATCATCTTCTTGCCAACTTTGGTATAGCATTTACCATAACAGCCATACAGCTACTGGTAAACTACCATAACAGCTTCATCCACAGCTACTGGTACAACACTTACCATTAACATTTAATGCAAGAACAGCAACTTCGCCCTTGTCAGACTTTATCAGCTTTCTGTTAGACCCCTGGTGGTCACGTATAAATAGCAAAACAGCTAGTCAGTTGACACAGCGACTCAACACGGCCCTTAGCGCCTCATTTTTCTTCTTGCATGCATTCTTTGGTTCAATTTTTTTTCATTGATGTGCTCTTTCAGCATTTTCCCCTGCTGATTCAATAATCTGTATCGTCTTGCGACTAGGAAGGGGGTATTGTAGTGACCTACATTCCGCGGGCTCATATACATTCTCCGTGCGTTATTTGGCTCAGCCCAGCCAATGACTGCCAGCGGAGGAGAATGTATTACTACGCGCCCTGCAGGAAAAGTTCCCGCGTCGATTCTAGAAATCTCTCTCTGGCAGCTTGACCATGCTAAGGTAAAAACCACATATTCTCTTGCTCCGTAAGCACAAACAACATGTAACGGTGAGATTTGCACTTTGGCCTGTCGGCCTTCCTTGGGCCTGGCACAATGCCACATTTCTTTGTAACTCTTTTATGTTTAACTTCAACTATACAACTAAACAAACATTACTTTGTGCTACAACAAATAAACATACATTTCATGGTTTATTTCTGCTGTTGACATCATTATTATTGAGACACGAGTAACGTGTTTCAATTACATTTATATACTTCGCTGCTAAAAATACATATACAGCAGTATATATACACAAGCTAACGTATATATCAGTACAGATACACAAGCTAACGTATATAGCAGTATATATACACAAGCTAAGGTATGCGTAGTGACCTACGTTCCGCAGGCTCACATACATTCTATGTGCGTGATTTGGCTCAGCTCGGCCAATCAGCACCAGGAGAAGAGGATGTATCCCTACGCGTCCTGAGGGATTGTGGTGACCTACATTCCGCGAGCTCACATACATTCTCTGTGCGTGATTTGGCTCATCTCAGCCAATCAGCGCCAGTAGAAGAGGATGTATCCCTACGCGTCCGGAGGGGAGAGATTACCCTAGTAAATTTGAAGAATCGCTCTCTTGCAGCTTGACCATGCTAAGGTAAACACCACTTGTTCTTTTGCTCCGTAAACACAAACAATATGTAACGACAAAACATTACTACGGACCTGGCCAAACGCCTCAGCCAGTCGACCATATTTTCTCTTGTAATCTTAATTGAATTATTTCATTTCTCTTGGGATGCCAGCTTAATTCACCTCTTAACCTTTGTTAATAAATTATGTAAAAACGAGCTAAAGTCGTTGTCGATGTTCTTACCACATCTTTCTACCAAAGGTGGTTCCTCGTGGCAACATTACCACTTCTAAATACTTTTTCTGCTAAACTGGTGACCGACGTAAGAATTTTACGCAGCCTTTTTGTTCAATGCAACTTACGAAAATACAAAATATCCCTTTGAAAATTGTAAAAAAATTAGCAGTATTTCAAAAACTTTTCGCCACGAGGAAATTTCAAAATGGCTACCGACAAGTCCTGTCTACAATCAACAACGACAACAGCAGCAGCAGCAGCAGCAGCAGCAGCAGCGACAACATTATTTAACCACTAACCAACAGCAGGGAATAGTGAGATGGTAGCTTCATAGCCTTACCGACGCAAACCACCACACATCATATTGTTTACTTCCACGCTTTCACCTGTTCTATCGTCTCTACCGTTAGAAAGAAAAAAAAAGGAAATGGAAGTAGTTTTGTTTTTTTTTAAAGAACAACACGTGGTTTAACATTTATGAACTCGCCAACGACAACATCTTGGAAAAAAAGAAATTGGCTGTATTTTCAAAATTATAGCCCGGAGACATTTTTCTTTCGATACGGCTTCCTGCAATGCAAACAAGCAACACAACCTTATGTCACATAAGGTGGCAGGACGGTAAAATGGCCACGAAAACTCTCAAAAACAATATACATCTAACCCCTAGTGGCATTAACAAACTTCTTTTTCAGTTTTCAGATAGAACTAGTGTCAGAAAGTCTGTACACTGGTGATGTGTGAACTGTTTGACTTTGAGAAACTTTGATCTTATCATTGAGCATTAATTTCTCTGCTCCCTTATATTGACTTTGAATTATCAGTTTGTTACATTCACATATTTCTTTGTAAAATGCATTTACTTGTTTTGTGCTCTTTTGCTGTTTGCTTGCTCATGGTTTTTGTTCATTCACATTCTTTGCTGTTTTACATGCCTGCATATGCACACATTTCTCTGTCCTTTTCTTTTTTCTTTTCAAAGCAACCAGCCATTTTTTCATGGCTCCCTAGCACATTCGGCAATACATCTGGGAGGCCAACATTTTCTCGCCTACCCATCATCTTCTTGCCAGCACTGGTAAACTGCCATAATAGCTTCGTCCACAGCTACTGGTACAACACTTACCATTAACATTTAATGCAAGAACGGCAACTTCGCCCATGTCAGACTTTATCCGTTTTCTGTTAGACCTTTGGTGGTCACGTATAAACTACAAAACAGCTAGTCATTTGACACAGCCGCTCAACACGTAACATTACGGCTGTTGCCAGTTTAAATGCATTTCATTGTTCAGTGCATTTTTGTAACCTTGCTACATGTGGCATTTTCATTGCCTAGCACGATTTTTTTGTTTATCGCATATGGGGCCCCTTTACTGCGAATGGTATATTTTAATGCATTTTGCATTTATTGCTGTACATTTGTCCGTGTTAATGCTTGCATGCATGAACCTATTTCTCTTTCCGATGCTTCGTTTTGAAACATGCTTCCACATTTTGTAAACTGTACCTTGTGGGTCCTTGGCTTCATCGTTAACGATTTTCGGCTAAAAATCTGCCCGGAGGTGATGTAGTGACCTACGTTCCGCAGGCTCACATACATTCTCTGTGCGTGATTTGGCTCAGCTCGGCCAATCAGCACCAGGAGAAGAGGATGTATCCCTACGCGTCCTGAGGGATTGTGGTGACCTACATTCCGCGGGCTCACATACATTCTCTGTGCGTGATTTGGCTCAGCTCAGCCAATAAGCGCCAGTAGAAGAGGATGTATCCCTACGCGTCCGGAGGGGAGAGATTACCCTAGTAAATTTGAAGAATCGCTCTCTTGCAGCTTGACCATGCTAAGGTAAACACCACTTGTTCTTTTGCTCCGTAAACACAAACAATATGTAACGACAAAACATTACTACGGACCTGGCCAAACGCCTCAGCCAGTCGACCATATTTTCTCTTGTAATCTTAATTGAATTATTTCATTTCTCTTGGGATGCCAGCTTAATTCACTTCTTAACCTTTGTTAATAAATTATGTAAAAACGAGCTAAAGTCGTTGTCAATGTTCTTACCACATCTTTCTACCAAAGGTGGTTCCTCGTGGCAACATTACCACTTCTAAATACTTTTCTGCTAAATATGTATCAGGATATATATACACAAACTAAGGTGCATAAAATGATATATATATATATATATATATATATATATATATATATATATTTATATATACACACACAAACTAAGGTACGTTATATTATACACATAAAATAAGTCCATTTCGATTTGATATTTCAATTTGGAACCGTTTCGTGGTGTTTGTCTTATCTTCTTGTGGGAACACAGGGTCATGGAGGTAAAGTCCTTAAATATGCTTTTATGGTGGTCCTATCCAAAGCAGCTGTTTCCACTTGATCCGGTTGGATCCCCATCCGAGACCAACCGAGCTAATAGATGTAATCCAACCACCTTGCTCTGTGTCTGCCGCTGGGTCTCCTGTCGGTAGGTTTTGCCCGTAAAATCGTTCCCGAAGTATTTTAACCACGAAGAGGTCGACAGCTTGAAGGGTCCCAAGTTGTTGACCACGTCGTGGTGAACCCTAGAAACTAATCTCTGATCTCTGATCAAGTGACCGGCAACACGAGACAGCAACAGTCTTATACACCACAAGAAGAAGTAGATCTAACCAAGAGACTTAAGTTGTCAACCTCATCGTGTTGAGACCTGATCTCTGATCTCAGATCAAGTTAATGACACGGTACAGCAACAGTCTTAAACACCACAAGAAATAGATCAGACCAAGGGACCTATATTGTCGACCTCTTCATGTTGAGACGTGGAAACTGATCTCTTATCTCAGATCTAGTGAATGACAACAACACGAGACAGCAACAGTCTTATACACCACAAGAAGAAGTAGATCTAACCAAGAGACTTAAGTTGTCAACCTCATCGTGTTGAGACCTGATCTCTGATCTCAGATCAAGTTAATGACACGGTACAGCAACAGTCTTAAACACCACAAGAAATAGATCAGACCAAGGGACCTATATTGTCGACCTCTTCATGTTGAGACGTGGAAACTGATCTCTGATCTCAGATCTAGTGAATGACAACAACACGAGACAGCAACAGTCTTATACACCACAAGAAGAAGTAGATCTAACCAAGAGACTTAAGTTGTCAACTTCATCACGTTGAGACCTGGAAACTGATCTCTGATCAAGTGATCGACAACAAACTGATACAACGACAGTCTTATACACCACTAGAAAATAACCAACCATTTAAAGTAATGTAAACATTATTAAGTAGAATATCAGAAATTTTAATTGATTTTTTATAAAGATCAATATATTGTTCAATGAAAAGTATCTTTTTTATGGCTTAAGTGGCAATACGTTGTTATATCTTTGGGAAAGGTGGGGAGCGGTATACAATGTGAAATATTTAAGTTATTCTGAACTGTCATCTGGCTGATATCAAAGTTAATGGTTCAAACACTCAACGGCATTCGATAAATGCGGGGTTCGATTCCTCACAGACGAGTCAGTCCGTTTTGGTCACATCACCAGAATAAAGACTGGACTGGAGGTACTTTAACCCTTTAGCATTTAAACCGGCCATATCCGGCCAGAATTCTCTCATCGCTTTCTGTACAACCCAACTGTAATCAGCCACTCATACTGATATTAAGGTATTGTTCTCAAAATAAATAAGATCAAAATCTCATAGATTCAATATTATGTGAGTTATTATGTGAGGTAAAGCCTTTACCGTGAAAATATAATAGTATATATAGAATAATGTAAATGTTATGTGAGATATTATGTGAGGTAAAGCCTTTACTGTGAAAATACAATAGTATATATAGAATAATGGAAATGTTATGTGAGATATTATGTGAGGTAAAGCCTTTACTGTGAAAATACAATAGTATATATAGAATAATGGAAATGTTATGTGAGATTTTATGTGAGGTAAAGCCTTTACTGTGAAAATATAATAGTTTATATAGAATAATGTAAATGGTAGGTGAGATTTTATGTGAGGTAAAGCCTTTACTGTGAAAATATAATAGTTTATATAGAATAATGTAAATGGTAGGTGAGATTTTATGTGAGGTAAAGCCTTTACTGTGAAAATATAATAGTTTATATAGAATAATGTAAATGGTAGGTGAGATTTTATGTGAGGTAAAGCCTTTACTGTGAAAATATAATAGTTTATATAGAATAATGTAAATGGTAGGTGAGATTTTATGTGAGGTAAAGCCTTTACTGTGAAAATATAATAGTTTATATAGAATAATGTAAATGCTATGTGAGATTTTATGTGAGGTAAAGCATTTACTGTGAAAATATAATAGTTTATATAGAGTAATGTAAATGTTATGTGAGATATTATGTGAGTTAAAGCCTTTATTGTGAAAATACAATAGAATATATAGAATAATGTAAATGTTATGTGAGATATTATGTGAGGTAAAGCCTTTACTGTGAAAATATAATAGTATATATAGAGTAATGTAAATGTTATGTGAGATATTATGTGAGGTAAAGCCTTTACTGTGAAAATACAATAGTATATATAGAGTAATGTAAATGTTATGTGAGATATTATGTGAGGTAAAGCCTTTACTGTGAAAATACAATAGTATATATAGAGTAATGTAAATGTTATGTGAGATATTATGTGAGGTAAAGCCTTTACTGTGAAAATACAATAGTATATATAGAGTAATGTAAATGTTATGTGAGATATTATGTGAGGTAAAGCCTTTACTGTGAAAATACAATAGTATATATAGAGTAATGTAAATGTTATGTGAGGTATTATGTGAGGTAAAGCCTTTACTGTGAAAATACAATAGTATATATAGTGTAATGTAAATGTTATGTGAGATATTATGTGAGGTAAAGCCTTTACTGTGAAAATACAATAGTATATATAGAGTAATGTAAATGTTATGTGAGATATTATGTGAGGTAAAGCCTTTACTGTGAAAATACAATAGTATATATAGAGTAATGTAAATGTTATGTGAGATTTTATGTGAGGTAAAGCCTTTACTGTGAAAATACAATAGTATATATAGAGTAATGTAAATGTTATGTGAGATATTATGTGAGGTAAAGCATTTACTGTGAAAATACAATAGTATATAGAGAGTAATGTAAATGTTAAAGGATTAACCAAGCTCTTTTTGTTTTTGCTCAACTATTACACCGTGTAACATATTTTTTGTTCCCCGGTTCTAAGTGTCATTTCATGGTTTGTTATATCCCGTTATTATTTTTAAAAAAACACTATTATTTAATCAGAAGTTTGGGTTTGTGGTCAGGAGTTTGATATTTCGAAATTTTCATATTTTTTAAGAAAAAACACATTTTTTTTAAATTTATCAGTTCATATAATTAAATCAACAGAGTATATATTTATTTTATTACACAAGCTTATCAAAAGCAAACAAGTAAAAACAAATAACACTTATAAAGCAACTTATACACGTCAGAAATGACTGGATTTCCTGGATTTACGGTTGTAGTCCAGGTCGCATTCCCGCACTAGCCCCCAGATATAGTCCCCTATCATTTTTTCATTGTAGTGGCCCTGGTACCTCCTCTCTATTTCTTTCACATCTTGGTGGAATCGTTCGCCTTGTTCTTCTGAGTATGCACCCATATTGTCCGTGAATTGTTCCAGGTGAGCGTCCAGCATATGGAGTTTAAGCGACATCCTGCATCCCATGGCACCAAAAGCCTTTTATCAGATCCTGCACCAGTTGCTGGTAGTTTTCAGCTCTGTAGTTGCCCAGGAAGCCCTTAAACAGTTCCATGCTGTTCTCTCAATCCTATTGAGCTTATTGGAGAACTCGGTAGACTCAAACACCTTTATCTGAGGTCAAACAAAAAATCCACCTTTGATTTTGGCCTCAGATAACTTGGGGAAGAACTCAAGAAGGTACTTAAAAGCGGCTGATTCTTGGTTGAGAGCCTTCACAAACTGCTTCATCAACCCCAACTTAATGTGCAGTGGTAGCATGAGCACAATCCTGGGATCAACCTCTGGCTCCCACATGAGGTTCCCAACTACAAATTCTGTTCGCTGCTTCCAGTTCTTTCTTTTGTAGTGGTCAGAGGTGTCTCTGCTGTCCCAAAGGCAGAGGAAGCATTGGAATTTGATAAAGCCTCCTTGGAGTCCAAGCAGGAAAGCCACCATCTTGAAGTCTCCAATGATTTCTCAATTATACTGGTTGTATTGCAGAGCTTCCAACAGGACTTTCACACTGTAGTAATCTTCCTTCAGGCAGACTGAATGAGCTAGGGGCAGTGTCGGGAACTTGTTTCCATTGTGGAGGAGGACGGCCTTCAAACTTGTGGTGGTGTTGTCTATAAATAGCCGCCACTCCTTGGGCACAAACGGCACCCCAATAACGTCAAACAGTCCAGGCACGTCATGGCAGTAGCAGAGGCCATCCCTAAGAGTGTAAAAGCCTGAAAAAGCTTCGTGTCGACTTCGCTGACTTGTCACCTGCACTTCCTCCTTGACTAAGTTCCACTGCTTCATCCTGGAGACGAATGCTTAAAACACAACTTACCCTTTATTCAGGGTGCGAAAATCCAGTATCAATAAATCTCTTTAATCCACTTTTTAACAATTTTATACTTTATTCGACTTTTATAATTTTCTTTAGGTATTACTCTTTATTTTATAATTTTAATTTAACCTGAAACATATATAAAAGAAAAATCATTTAACATAAAATTAAACTTACATACAACGTAAAATCCAGCATACAAATAATTCTAGTGAATAGCTTAGAATTTTTACAAACCCAAACTTTTAACTGTTTAATAGCACTTTTTTAAATTTATTTGGCTCCTAAGCAACACAAAAAAAAAGTGATTACAAGCCAGGAACAGAGAACATTTTTTTTTTTTGTTACACGGTGTTATTTACGGTGATCAATTGTGAATATAGTCATCTGCGTTGGGACGACTTCGTTTCAAACAAACAGTATATCATAAATTAGGGGGGGGGGCTTACTCCATCTTGAGGCACTCCGTCGTTTACGACGATGAGTGGTCCAGTTGATCCGATCAACGGAACAGCCTGCTCGTAAAATCAATGTGCAAGTGGCTGATAATTTCACAGACACGAGTACCCTTAACATAATTCTCAAGGAGATTCAGCGTGACAAGGCTGGTCATTCGAACTACAGATAGAACTCCTTTTTGCCAGTTGAGTGGATTGGAGCAACGTGAAATAAAGTGTCCTGCTCAAGGAAACAACACGCCGCCGGGAATCGAACTCACAACCTTACGGCTGCAAGTCGAATACCCTAACCACTAAGCCACACGCCTTCACTGATTGTATCTACTGAAGTACTAACCCCCACCGGAGCCCCATCCCCTAAATTAAACAATGCACATCCCCCCTCCCCCCGCCACAATTATGAAACACAGCGCGTGTGTACATTAGCAGATCAATATCAAATTTATCGATAGATGAGCAAATTGGAAATATTTCGATAACAATTATATCTCAAATATTTACGAATAAAATCAAACAAAATAGAAGTTCCTATTACTATCGATTTCTGATCGTTATTGATTACTTAAAATCAATCACTTCTGTCTCTAGATTACACCGTATTGATAAATGCCTGATATATGCATACACACACACACACACACACATATATATATGTATATATATATATATATATATATATATACAATGAGTTAGAGACTTTGTGGATATGTAATCTACAGAATTATGTTCATAACAGACACGAAGCACTCGACATGAGAAATTTATCTGGAGTATTATAATAATTGTTTCAACTTTCGGCACAAGGCCAGCAATTACCCAGTTCATTACTGGTACTTTATTATATCGACCCCGTAAGGATGAAAGGAAAAGTTAACCTCGGCGGGAATGGAACTCAGATCGTAAAGGGACGTAACTATGCCGGAAAGCATGTCCAACCCTCTACCAATTCTGCCAATCCACCGCCCTAATAATAGTAATAAATGGAATATATATCACTATAGCATCATATATATATATATATATATATATATATATATATATATATGAAAGTATATATATATATATATATATATATATATATATATATATATATATATATATATATATATATATGTATATATATATATATATATATATATATATATATATGAAAGTATATATATATATATATATATATATACTTTCATATATATATATATATATATATATATATATATATATATATACACATATATATATATATATATATATATATATATATATATATATATATATATATATATATATATATATATAGTTTCATATATATATATATATATATATTTAGTTTCAGAAGATCCCGTTATGTGTGAAAGCAGTGATTCTTTGCTTAAACTTTAATCTGTTATTTTAATAAATATTTGCTCTGCGGCTTTTATATATTTATATATATATTATCCTTATAGAGCCCTCTTCGGATTTTAGTCTTGACAATTATTATTATTACTATTATATCTATATCTATGTATATGAGGTTTTTAACCCTAGGAAAGGAAAATGCTTCTCTGATGATCTTTGTTTTTCCATTAATATCCATGTGATATCTAATGTTTTGCAAAGTGAAACTGTACAGTAAGGACCACTTGAATAGGTGAATATTTATATTATATTTTTTTAATTTTGATTAATTTTAATTGTAAATTAATTTTGATTTATTTTGAAAAATTGTTTGAATTTTACTTGTTCTGCTTATCTTGATATTAAATTCCGGTATATCAAATTATTACCATAGAACCACCTTGAATCATAGACAACCTATGTATTTCTAGGTGTACACTGTACCCTTAGATATATTAACTTTATTCATTTTCTCCGTTATGTAGAGAAAAAATCTGTCGTTCTATCTAGCTGCTAATTTTTTTGGGGGGTGGCGAATATAGACAACAAGTCTACGATTTCCCGCCTTCACTTTACACCGGCGTATATATGGGTCACTTTCACGACCTTTCAGACCTGTGTTAGTAGGAGACGAAGTCATATATTTTATCGTTCCTGAGGTTTTTAACCCTAGGAAAGGAAAATGCTTCTCTGATGATCTTTGTTTTTCCATTAATATCCATGTGATATCTAATGTTTTACAAAGTGAAACTGTACAGTAAGGGCCACTTGAATAGGTAAATATTTATATTATATTTTTTTAATTTTGATTAATTTTAATTGTAAATTAATTTTGATTTATTTTGAAAAATTGGTTGAATTTTACTTGTTCTGCTTATCTTGATATATATATATATATATATATATATATATATATATATATATATGTGTGCGTGTGTGTGTGTGTGTGTAAAAGGTAAACAGAAATAACAACACAATCGGTACAGTATATGGAAGGGATATATTAGGGTAACGCTTGATATAGCAGGTAGAGGGTCTTAACGTTTCGGACGCTAGTCCTTCAACAGAAGAAAGAATGAGAAATAAGATAGATTGGAATTGCAAACAATGTCTTTAGATAAAAATAACAGGTCCATTCATGTTGACATCTCTTACCATTAACTTTCTAATTAATTGTTATTCATATTCTGAGGTTTAACCAGAGAAGATATTTCAACATGGTGTGGGGATATGTTAGACTACAGTGACACTATGTACGGGGGTGGGGGTGTTACGAAGTTGTCTCTGATTTTCATGGGTTTTGGAAAGGAGATTGGTAATATTGTGAGTTTAACAAGCATATATACTCCATCCTGTCGGTTGTCGCGACCTGTATGTATGTATATATATATATATATATATATATACTTTATTGTTTTGCGAGATTTCTTATATCTGAAAATGTGTGTTGAAACTGATATTGTTATCGAACCAACCAACCGGAAACTTATAATAAATTGAAGTGAAAACCAAACCAAAAGGTGCGTATGTTTTTATTGGCAACATGACTATCTCAAAGTATAAATATATATATATATATATATATATTTTTTTTTTTTTTTCCAGAAATAGCTGTCGAAACGGACGGAGCTCAGCTGTCGGGGTTCTGACTCTTTTCATATATAGTTAGCGAGTGTATATAACATAGGGGGTGTATATAATATAGTTAGAGCTACCAGTGATCACTAGTATATATGAAATAGGGAGTGTATTTATTATAGGGGGTGTATATGACATAGCTAAAGCTACCAGCTATCACTACTATACGCATGCGTGTTTCCTTCTTGGCAATACATGTGATATCTAATTTTATATTAAACTGATATCTTGATATCTTCTATATAATCCTTGATATCTCCTATATAATCCTTGATAACGAATATCTTCTGTCAATAATATCTGATATTATAGATATAAATATACTTTTCTTTTGAATCGTAATGCAATATCGTTAGTATCGATCCAGTATTGGCTCGGCATTACAATACGTGTTTACATCACTAGTTTCACATTTCTCTCTATGTTCACATTTCTGTCTAGGTTCACATTTTTCTCTATGTTCACATTTCTCTCTATGTCAGAATTTACGTCTCATAACATAGCATTGCGACAAAAAAACTTGTTATATGAATTTTTTGCCTCTAGGGATGTTCTAATGAAGTTCTTTATTTTAAAGTGCTTTACAGTGAATTTCCCTTTAGTCTATTCTGAGTCTTAATCCAGATGGTTCTATACTAGTACATACATACATACATACATTCACACATACATATATATATATATATATGAAGTATAAGAATCAAAGAACTGTTCAAAACATTATTGTGCTTACAGCTGTTTCCTCCAAACCGAGGTTTGGATTCTTCGGAGCAATTTATTAATGCATGGACAGTTATATGACCTCCTTTTCAGCCGAGAGACATACCAATACATATTCAAACATTGATACATATTCAAACATTGTGGGTCAACATTCATTACAGAATTTAGAGTGGCAGTACACACTTCGAGATTACATTTATATTAATAGGTACAATCAAAAATCAAAGATATAGGTTAAAGTACAACATGAAGATAAGTGGTTATATAGTGCAAATGTTATATGTGTGGCATGCATGTGCGTCTTGTTTATATAGTGTGGCAGAGAGATATGTGTGGTAGAGGCACTTAGGTAGGTAAATAAGAGTGTTAGGTTGGTAGATCTGGTGGCAAAGTCTTTATATGATTGATATAGTCTGTGTGTGGAGAAATATTATAAGCATTAAAGATAGTGCAAGCATTAAAAGTGTTATAAGTATTGGAGATGCACAGCGCAGGGATGTCAAGTAATTCATGTACTTCGGCATTTTCATGGTCAAGGGAGTGTATATTTTGATTATATGCCTTTCACATAATCCACGACAATCCAGTTAGAGATCGTAGTCTGGTGTTCTTTAGTTCGATACAGGAGGTTGTAACGTTTCGAGAGACGCCATTGAATACCGGAAGTGTGTGTGTGGCTAAGGGGAGTTAATGCATGCGGGGAGGTAACTCTGGGGTTTCTATATCTAGCCATTAAAATGTGTCCCAATATAGACCCTGAATTCTATGGTGAGGTGCACCTTCCAAGAGAGACTTTTAAAGCATAAAGTGTACTAACTATAGAGTAGTTTAACTAAATTATGCTGAAGGTGATCATATTATTATTAAGGTGGATTAACCCATCTTAAGGTGCTACAAATGGAAATTATAGATGATGAGCGAGGATTCTAAATTAATGATCTCTGTGGTTGTAGTCTGCTCATATGACCAGGCGCGGTGATTGCAGGATTGCTTCAGGACCCAATGATCTCTGGTAAGATCTGGGTCATCGCTTGCTACATTGGATGTCGAAAGATAATCGTCCCCAGGCAGGCCAAAGGTCAATCCGCAGTCCTCGCGACCCCTCTCTGACCGTCAGATCATCCATATACGTACAACCCGCACGGCAGTTGCATTGCATTCACTCACTGCGCTCAGCAGCCCGGTCCTACTGGTCAACAGCGCTACTCGATTAAATCATTTTACATCTGTCTAAGGAAGGTGTTTCCTCTGCCCAACACCATCCAACCGATCAATTCATGCTCAAAATTACCCTTAGAGCGGTGTAGTGCCGTCCAGGTGGGTGGATGTTGTCACACCTGCCGTAGAGGTATAAATGGGTATTTTCCCTGCGAAGGGTTCCAGCGGGATGTCGTTGTTTGTGTTATAATGGATCAGCTAGTGTTGGGTATGTAGTATAGGGTGTGTCTCTGGTGTTTGATGCTAGATGTGGTGTTAGGTTCCAGTCCGACATTGCTATGTATAGGGCTTAAAGTTTTGGAAGGAATGTCTGAGGCGGTGCTGGCAAGTTGCAAACACCTCAGATTTTTTGTTAAGTAGGTTACGGTTGGAGAAGATAATATTGTGTGTCTCTAGTATACAGAGGTTACAGAATTTATTAGGTGGTTTGTACGAGGTCGCGCTGCCTATCACTTCCCATTTGAGTGTGTATGGTTTATTTTTAGATTTTAGATAGTGTATGTAGCTAGAAAGTGAGGTGGAGTTGGCTAGGCTGTGCTTTTTGAACGAGTGGATGTGCGAGTTATATCTAATTTTGAAGCAGTTAGAAGTGGAGCCTACATAGGTTTCTGAAGAGTTATTAGTCGTGACTGTGCATGAGTATATGACATCCTTGGTTAGGCATTTTTTATCTAAAGGGCAGGTTCTATTAGCTCTACAGTTACAATTATTCTGTGCGTTAGTCCGCTGGTTATAATGCAATGCGGAAGTCTGTGTGGTGGATATAGGATTTTGGGTGTTCAGGTTGACAACCCTGGTGTTATTACTTATACTAGTGCTATTTCTATTGTTACTGCCGTTGCTATTGTTGCTTGCTACAGTGGTATTTAGAGGGTTTGCATCCCGTTGTGATTTTGTTTGTTGGAAGTAAGAACTAATTTTACTATTATTGCTGCTAGCTATGTGGTATGCTAAGTTAAGCGTCGTAGAGTATGAGATTTTAATGGTGTTTTTGTTTAAGAGGTTGTGGTACTTGTGTCCTAGAGGGAAGTTTTTATCTAGTAGTGAGAAGAAAGCCCTAGGTATGTTGGTGGAGACATTTAGGTTGAAAGGAGGGTTGAAAACATTTAATATATATATATACTTTATAAATAACAATCTAAGAGTGTTTTAGAACATTTAATCACTAACGTTCGTTTCATCCAAGCACAAGGCCGGAATCATCGGAGCATATAGTAAAGGTTAGAACACAAATAAACTTGTCAAAGAACGTTTTTAATGCTTTTAGCTGCTCCTAATTTCATTTCTTGTATATATATGTATAAATATGCTCATATTTTTCATTGGCTTCTTCTACCTTTGTTATCTGTTCATATGAATGTTAATACTTATGCTTACTTCCTATATTGTGTATCCTTAAAATCTTCTTTGACAAATTTATTTGTGTTTTAACCATTACTATATACTCCGATCAAACCGGCCTTGTGCTTGGATGAAACGATCGTTACTGATTAAATGCTCTAAAACACTCTTTGATTGTTTTGTTGTATATAAAGTATTTCGGCTCTGTAATATATTTGTTATTTTACATTGAGCTATTCTCATACTTGTTATTGGATAATATTTAATATACCCACATTTTATATGTATATGTGTGTGTGTGTGTGCGTGTGTGTGTGTGTGTGTCCGTACACTCGTATTTACAGATATATATACACAGACACGCACACACTGACACACAAAAACAGACAGACACACTCACACACACACAAACACACAAACACCTTCACAACATACATACACACACACACATATATATATGGTGGCTGCCAACTCGTTTTCGAGTACGGCCACTACTTTATATCCATGTAGGAGAACCCCTACCGATGCGCTGAACGAGTGTGACTTTTTAGTCCAGCCAGCGACTTGAAAACTCTGGTACAAACACTACACTTGTGACAATTATTGACACATAGTGCTGGGCCCATGGTACCATGTGATGACAAGTGCAGAGAGATCTCCAGATACAAAGCAATACCTGTGCCGTGAAGCTTTTATAGTGAGCAAAGGCACTGCACAAAGCCAGTCCCACTCTCTTAACCAAGATGATATTTACCAAAAAGAAGAACAAGTCAACATCATTGGATACCATCAGAGTTGCAGGTTTATATCAGAGTTTTCCTTCTCCTAGAATTCTGCCTTGACAAAAGGGTAAGGGGTCATCTCTCCCGGTGATTTTGGATGGCCATTGACTCTTAAGAGCTCCTTTACCATTTGACAGGTTTTGTTTTTAGTCCTGCAGGATGTCCAAAGTCACCCTCCTCACCAAGAAACTTGGGTGGGGCTGCCAGTTTAGTCGCCAACGACCCGACCATGAGACAGGTTGTACTGGGATACATGTTACCAGTAGCAGCAATATATATATACACCCATATATACATACATACACACACATACACACACACACACACACATACACACACACATACATACACACACACATATACATACATACATTCATACACTCATACATACACACACATACATATGCACACATACATACTTACACACACACACACACATACATACACACACTCACACAGACACACATACATACATATATACACACACACATACATACATGCATACACACAGACACACATACATACATACATACATACATACATACATACATACATACATACATACATACATACATACATACATACATGATGATGGCTACCCCCCTCGTTATCGAGTATGGCCATTGCACGAGAAAGAAAAAAAAAATAATAATAATAATAAATAAATAAAAATAAAAAAAAAATAAAAAATATAAAAAAAAAAAAATATATATATATATATATATATATATATATATATATATATACATATACATACACATATACACAAACATACACACACTCACACACACATATACACACACATACATTAATAACAATAATAATAATAATAATCATAACAACAATAATAATAACGACAACAACAATAATAATATACATATACATATATATATACACACACACGCACACACATAAGCACATCTACACACACACACACACACACACGATAGCAACTAACAGCGCTGCGATCGAATGTGGCTTTTTAGCCCAGCCAATTATCTAAAATGTCTTGCACAGAGTCGGCAACCAAAACATTCACTGGGAATAGTCGGCTGTGGTTGGAGTTCGTGTACTTTTGCATGTCGCTTGAGCCCTCCTGCTGATTTACATTCTCTACCACATGTTTGGCAAGCATCATGAGTAGCATCTCCAACAGCAGCCTGGTAGTCAACCACTGGTCTTACTTTATGACTGCGAAGTTGACTTTCGAGTCCAGGTTTGCTTAGGCAGAGTCTCGCACAGACGCTGCATGTCAGCACCATAGGAGGACCCTCGCCGTCTGGAAGTGCAACAGCAATGCCCTTCCTCACATCCCGCTTTACTTTCTCGTATGCGATGCGAGATGCCTCAAAGGCAACTTTACCCTCATATACAGTCTTTCTCCATTTATTACGATCAGCAGCAATATTTTCCCATGTATCAGCAGAGATGTTAGCGTCTTTCAGAGAGGCTTTCAAGGAATCCTTATACCTCTTTTTTGGTTTATGTGGCGGTCGTTTTCCTTTAACCAACTCTCCATAAAAGAGTTGTTTTGGTATTCTAGAATCCTTCATCCTGGCAAGGTGACCACTCCAACGGAGTCGTTGCTTAAGCACAAGAGCTTCTATACTGTCACACATAGAGCTTTCCAAAATCTCGACATCACTGATGTGGTCCCTCCAGTGAACGCCATGGATCCGTCTGAGACACATCTGATGGAAACGCTCCAATTGCTTAAGGTGGTGTCGATATGTGACCCAGGTCTCGCAGGCATAAAGAAGACAAGAGAGCACACATGCCCTGTACACCTTTACCTTTGTCCTCCTGCATATATCTCGCCGACCCCAGAGTCGCCTTTCTAGCTTTCCGAAAGCATCACTTGCTTTCCTAATCCTAAGTGAGATTTCACTGTCAAGGTTGCTGTATCGATTGACAGTGCTTCCCAGGTAGACAAACTGATCAACCACTCCAAGTCGTTTGCCATACACATAGATATTGGGTTCACTGTACTGCTTACCAGGGCAGGTTGGTACATGACGACGGTTTTCTGACAGTCAGACCTAGGGCAGTGCAAGCGTCAGAAAATGTATTCAAAATGTGCTGCATATCACTCTCTGTGTGCGCTACAAGATCGCAATCATCTGCATACAAGAGGTCTCTTATGATTGATGTAAATACTTTTGTCTTCGCAGCAAAGCGCCTGATGTTAAATATGCTGCCTGAGGTTCGATATCGGATGTAAACACCATACTCGCAATTCCTGAATGCAATACAGAAAACCATTGCAACGTATATGGCAAACAGGGCCGGTGCTGGAATATGCCCCTGTTTCACTCCATTTTTTACTGAGATAGGTTCCGACATGTTACCCCCGACATTAACCCAAGCCTTGATGTCGTCATGGAAAGACCTAACTAAAGCAAGGAACTTATCAGGGCAACCAAGTTTCTGGAGAACCTTCCATAATGCATCTCTGTTAACAGTATCGAAAGCTTTTGTCAGATCGACAAAAACCAGATACAGATCCAAGCCTTGTTCCATGCACTTCTCCTGGAGCTGTCTAGCTGAGAAGATCATATCAGTAGTGCCGCGTCCAGCACGAAAACCAGATTGACTTTCAGGAAGAACACAATCTGCAATGTGTGTCAGCAGACGGTCCAGAAGCACCCTGCATAAAACTTTCCCTACGACAGAAAGCAATGATATACCTCTGTAGTTCCCACAATCGTTCCTGTTACCCTTTCCCTTGTACAAGACCACCATTACTGCATCTCTCCAGTCCTCAGGTACGGATTCATTAGCCCATATCCTGCCAAACAAAGAGTGAAGATGTTGCAGGAGTCTTCACCACCATATTGTAGGAGCTCAGCATGTATGCCATCCATACCTGGAGATCTTCCACTGTTCAGCTTCGAAATAGCCACTGCAACCTCCACAAGCGTCGGAGGTTCTGCGAGAGCTACTTTCACAGGACTTTCTGGAATGAGATTGAGGAAATCTTCACTGACGACAGACGGCTGATTCAAAAGATCATCAAAGTGCTCTCGCCACCTTCGTAGAATTCCTTGTAAGTCACGAAGAAGTTCTTTGCCATCCTTGTTGCGAAGCGGTGTCACCAGAGAAGACGGTCCATAAACCTCACGCAAGAGACTGTACAACAGCTTTGTGTTATTGGAATCAGACGCAGTTTGTATCTCACCAGCCTTCTCACTCCACCACTGATCCTTCATCTGAGAAAGACTCCGCCTAACACGTGATTTTACATCCCTGAGTTCCTCATGCAACGTATTCCTCTCCTGTGGTTTTGCCGTCAAGTAGCGTGACAGAGCACGCCTCTTATCAGCCAACAAGTCTTCTATATGTACATCATTCTCATCAAACCAGTCCTGATGTTTCCTCTGCGCCAATCCCAGAACACGCCTGCCTACATCATAAACCGACTTTTTAAGGGTCGGCCAATCCTCACCAAGATCTGCGGCCTGCATCTCTTCTTCCAATGTCCTCTTCACATTTTTATCCTTAAGACGAGCAGCATTCAATCTTTTGGGCAGGGCAACACCAGGAGCCCGGATTTTACGTTTAGTGATTAGTTTCACTTTTGCGCGTACCAGGCGGTGGTCCGTCCAGCACTCAGCTCCACGAAGAACACGAACACACTGCACATCCTGTCTGTCACGCATCCTGACTAGGACGTAGTCCAAAAGATGCCATTCCTTAGATGCAGGATGCATCCATGTGGTCTTGAATTTTTTCTTTTGTTGGAACATGGTGTTGGTAACACACAGATCCAGCTCCTCACACATCTGCAGCAGGAGCATACCATTGCTGTTACACTTTCCCACCCCATGCCTTCCGATTACATTCCATGTGTTAAAATCCCTACCCACTCTAGCATTAAAGTCACCAAGCACGATGACTTTGTCTGCCTGAGGGATATTTCTTAAAACACCTTTCAAGGCATGGTAAAAGGACACCTTTTCCTCATCGACAGAACTCATAGTTGGAGCATACACACTCACCAGGGTAGCATATCTTCCCTTGTCCAGCGAACTCTCATGGACATAAGACGCTCACTAATCCCTACTGGGAATTCTTCTAATTTGTTCACAAGCACAGTCTTAACGGCAAATCCTACCCCAGCCTCTCTTCTGGTTCCTTCATCTCTTCCTTTCCAGAAGAATGTATATTCTCCACAAAATTCCGTAAGATGACCATCTCCAGCTAGCCTCGTCTCAGATAAAGCCACGATGTCAAGATCGTAACGTCGAAGCTCCTTTGCAACAAGAGCGGTCCTTCGTTCAGGACGCTCCAAGGAATCCCTGTCAAGCAGCATCCGTACGTTCCAGCAGCCAAGACTAAATGCCTTGTTTGGCTCTATTACAATGGCACGATGACGAGCGGGCCCAGGCTGTGATAACCTGGGGCCCCTGCCCTTATTGCCAATGATCTTTTTTGTTCCAGAACCTAAATTGCCAATTATCTCTTTTATATTGTTCTGGAACATCATTGAATTGGAAAAAAAAAAAAAAAAGTAATAATAATAGTAATAATAATAATAATAATAATAATAATAATAATAGTACACTATTAATAATTATTAATGCACTCGTGCAATGCCTGTGCGTGACGAATATTTTTAAAGTGAGAAAAGACTGTGCACTGAACCAATCCCACTCTCTGAGCGACAGTAGCTATAACCCGAAAAGAAGAAAAGATCAACATCATCGGTAACTACTGAGCCGCAGGTTTTATGTCGGAGTTAACCCAGTTTCCTGAGATGCCTTCTCCTAGAAGAATGCCCTGACAAGGGCTAGGGGTTCTTCACTCCCATGGTTTAACTGCGCGATCGGGCATCCAGCCCGATTATTTCTGTCCCCGCGCACAAAAAAAAAAAAAAAAAAAAAAAATCACTTATTGACACTTATACGTACGACATACATACACGCGCATACATATGCGCGCACACAGCAACACTCATACATACAAACAAACACACACACGCTACTCTACTCACTTACACACACACACACATATATATATATATATATTACCGTCATTACTGATACAAGATTACAAGATTATGTCAACTGTTGACTTTCAAGAGTTTGTATAGTTGAAGCCGTTCGTACTACAGTCCAGTATTATTATAATTGCTTTACAGCATAGAGTCACGGCCCTCCACGCTCTGAGCTCAAATCCCGCCGAGGTCAACCTTGCCTTTCATCCCCACGGAGTCAACAAAAGAGAGTACCAGTGATGCGCTGGCCAGTCGCTGGATCCGTGCCAAAAGCAGAAAAATTATTATTAAAGTTGTTTTCTTAAGGCCCGGTCGCTGGTGATGGTGATGGCGGCGGTGGTGGTGGTGGTGGTGGCAGTTGATGTTGTTGTTGTGTTGTGTGCGTGTGTGTGTTTTATTATTTTGATTTTGTTTTTTTTTCCTTTTTTTCCCTTCCCTTTCCTTTTTTTTTTTTAAATCTTTTGATGCCGCTGTTGTTGTTGTTGTTGTTGTTGT
The DNA here is from genome assembly GCA_964016885.1 of Eledone cirrhosa. NCBI lineage: Eukaryota > Metazoa > Mollusca > Cephalopoda > Octopoda > Eledonidae > Eledone > Eledone cirrhosa. The sequence goes on along the minus strand of OZ024761.1, from coordinate 2,782,990 downwards.
TGTTGTAAATGTTCATTTCAGTTCATTCTGAAGCTGTTGTTGCTGTAAACAGTAGTGCCGGTGTTGTTGTTGTTGTAGATGTTGGGGTTGAAATCTGGTCGTTTGACTGAGTGATGTATATACACACATATACATACATATATATATATATACACATTCAACAGAGAGTAGAGAGTTTGACAACAGGTCGATGACTTTATTCTAGATAGGGTAATGACATGTGATGGTGGAGAGAGTGTGTAGACGTTATTGTGGTGGTGGGGGACAGTGAGATGTATCTAGTTCATTTGACGTTTTCTTCTCTTTGCAAAATTTGAATTTTAGCCATGTTATATTGAGATGTAAGTAAATGTAAAATGTAAAATATAAATAAGGACTGCTCTGCTAAAATATACTAAAATATTTGTGTAACTTCCACAAACTTCTGTCGTGACATTCCCGAGTCCAGTGACCAACAAATTGTTGTATTTTGATGTTTCAGAATACAAAAATTAATTAAAAACTTACCCCACGAAAAGACAGCGTGTGTTGTCCTATCTATAAGCTACCTCATACATATATACATACATACATACATACATACATACATACATACATACATACATACATACATACATACATACATACATGATGGAATACATACATACATACATACATACATACATACATACATACATACATACATACATACATGATGGCTGCCCACTCGTTATCGAGTGTGGCCATTGCACGATATACCATTATTAATAATTATTAATTAATTCTATCGTGCAATGCCTGTGCGTGAATATATCTTTTTAAAGTGAGGAATGACTGTGCACTGAGCCAATCCCACTCTCTGAGTGACATTAGCTATAACCCGAAAAGAAGAAAAGATCAACATCATCGGTAACTACTGAGCCGCAGGTTTTATATCGGAGTTATCCCAGTTACCTGAGTTGCCTTCTCCTAGAAAATTGCTCTGACAAAGGCTAGGGGTCCTTCACTCCTAGTGTTTTAACCGCACGGTACATGTGTATATACATATTTACACAATTTTGGATGACTGTTGACTCTTATGAGTTCTTCCGCCATTTGTCAGGTTTTGTTTTTTGTCCTGCAGAGTGTCTAAAATCACCCTCCTCACCAAGTAAACTTGTTGGGGTTGCCGGTTTAGTCGCCGACGACCCGACCATGCGACAGGTTGTACTGGGTTACATGTTACCAGTAGCACTCAAGAGTGACCCGACATACATACATACATACATACATACATACATACATACATACATACATACATACATACATACATACATAATGCATACATACACACATACCTACATACAAAATGCATACATACATGCATACATACATACACACATACATACGTAAAGCCTGTTGGGAATAAGAGGAACCTTACAATATTAACAAAGAGGTCATTTTTTAAAGAAAACAATATTTATTTCTATTAGGAACCAAATCGATTCTATTATAATCTAGAACACCAATAATCAATGCCTCTGATCTGATTATTTCGAGGTATATTTTAATTAAAATCCCCTGACGTTTTCTCAATTATGTGTATTATAATTGCTATTGACATTAATAAAGATTACTTGACTGTAACATTTCATTAATTCCGATTTCACTTTCAAGATTTGCCATAAATTTTCCACAGAGATCACAACTGGAAACTAATGAGACAAATATAAGGTCTGGAACCTGAGGAGCTCTCAGGAACTTATTGATTATCTTGACAACAATAGAAGCTCATTTTTGGCAACAGTAATAAAATATTTTCTTAAACTTCCTTCCGTAGTTTACGGAATTAAACAAATGAAATGTAGTTTAGTAGAGTCTTGTGAATGTATGGGTGTACGTAGTGGCCCACATGTATGGTGTATGTAGTAGCCCACATGTATGGGTGCATGTAGTGACCCACATGTATGGTGTACGTAGTGGCCCACATATATGGTGAATGTAGTGGTCCACATGTATGCTGTATGTAGTGGCCCACATGTATGGTGTATGTAGTGGCCCACATGTATGGTGTATGTAGTAGCCCACATGTATGGTGTATGTAGTAGCCCACATGTATGGGTGCTTGTAGTGACCCACATGTATGGTGTACGTAGTGGCCCACATGTATGCTGTATGTAGTGGTCCACATGTATGCTGTATGTAGTGGTTCACATATTTGGTGTACGGAGTGACCCACATGTTTGGTGTATGTAGTGGTCCACATGTATGCTGTATGTAGTGGTTCACATGTTTGGTGTACGGAGTGACCCACATGTATGGTGTATGTAGTGGTCCACATGTATGCTGTATATAGTGGTCCTCATGTATGGTGTACGGAGTGACCCACATGTATGGTGTATGTAGTGGTCCACATGTATGGTGTATGTAGTGGTTCACATGTTTGGTGTACGGAGTGACCCACCTGTTTGGTGTATGTAGTGGTCCACATGTATGGTGTATGTATTGGTCCACATGTATGGTGTATGTAGTGGTCCACATGTTTGGTGTATGTAGTGGTACACATGTATGATGTATGTAATGGTCCACATGTATGGTGTATGTATTGGTCCACATGTATAGTGTATGTAGTGGCCCACATGTATGATGTATGTAGTGATCCACATGTATGGTATATGTAATGGTCCACATGTATGATGCATGTAGTGGTCCACATGTATGGTGTATGTAATTGTCCACATGTTTGGTGTATGTAGTGGTCCACATGTATGGTGTATGTAGTGGTCCACATGTATGGTGTATGTAGTGGTCCACATGTATGGTGTATGTAGTGGTCCACATGTATGGTGTATGTAGTGGTCCTCATGTATGGTGTATGTAGTGGTCCACATGTATGGTGTATGTAGTGGTCCACATGTATGGTGTATGTAGTGGTCCACATGTATGGTGTATGTAGTGGTCCACATGTATGGTGTATGTAGTGGTCCACATGTATGGTGTATGTAGTGGCCCACATGTATGGTATATGTAGTGGTCCACATGTATGGTGTATGTCGTATCCCACATGTATGTGTGTATGTAGTGGCCCACATGTATGTGTGTATGTAGTGGCCCACATGTATAGTGTATGTAGTGGTCCACATGTATGGTGTATGTAGTGGTCCACATGTATGGTGTATGTAGTGGTCCACATGTATGGTGTATATAGTGGTCCATATGTATGGTGTGTGTAGTGGTCCACATGTATGGTGGTCCATATGTATGGTGTATGTAGTGGTCCACATGTATGGTGTATGTAGTGGTCCTCATGTATGGTGTATGTAGTGGTCCACATGTATGGTGTATGTAGTGGTCCACATGTATGGTGTATGTAGTGGTCCACATGTATGGTGTATGTAGTGGTCCACATGTATGGTGTATATAGTGGTCCTCATGTATAGTGTATGTAGTGGTGCACATGTATGGTGTATGTAGTGGTCCACATGTATGGTGTATGTATTGGTCCACATGTATGGTGTATATAGTGGTCCACATGTATGGTGTATGTAGTGGTCCACATGTATGGTGTATGTAGTGGCCCACATGTATGGTGTATGTAGTGGTCCACATGTATGGTGTATGTAGTGGCTCACATGTATGGTGTATGTAGTGGTCCACATGTATGGTGTATGTAGTGGTCCACATGTGTGGTGTATGTAGTAGTCCTCATGTATGGTGTATGTAGTGGTCCACATGTATGGTGTATATAGTGGTCCATATGTATGGTGTGTGTAGTGGTCCACATGTATGGTGGTCCATATGTATGGTGTATGTAATGGTCCACATGTATGGTGTATGTAGTGGTCCACATGTATGGTGTATATAGTGGTCCATATGTATGGTGTGTGTAGTGGTCCACATGTATGGTGGTCCATATGTATGGTGTATGTAGTGGTCCACATGTATGGTGTATGTAGTGGTCCACATGTATGGTGTATGTAGTGGTCCTCATGTATGGTGTATGTAGTGGTCCACATGTATGGTGTATGTAGTGGTCCACATGTATGGTGTATGTAGTGGTCCACATGTATGGTGTATGTAGTGGTCCACATGTATAGTGTATGTAGTGGTGCACATGTATGGTGTATGTAGTGGTCCACATGTATGGTGTATGTATTGGTCCACATGTATGGTGTATATAGTGGTCCACATGTATGGTGTATGTAGTGGTCCACATGTATGGTGTATGTAGTGGTCCACATGTATGGTGTATGTAGTGGTCCACATGTATGGTGTATATAGTGGTCCACATGTATGGTGTATGTAGTGGTCCACATGTATGGTGTATGTAGTGGTCCACATGTATGGTGTATGTAGTGGTCCACATGTATGGTGTATATAGTGGTCCACATGTATGGTGTATGTAGTGGCCCACATGTATGGTGTATGTAGTGGTCCACATGTATGGTGTATGTAGTGGCTCACATGTATGGTGTATGTAGTGGTCCACATGTATGGTGTATGTAGTGGTCCACATGTATGGTGTATGTAGTGGTCCACATGTATGGTGTATATAGTGGTCCACATGTATGGTGTATGTAGTGGTCCACATGTATGGTGTATGTAGTGGTCCACATGTATGGTGTATGTAGTGGTCCTCATGTATGGTGTATATAGTGGTTCACATGTATGGTGTATGTAGTGGTCCTCATGTATGGTGTATGTAGTGGTCCACATGTATGGTGTATGTAGTGGTCCACATGTATGGTGTATGTAGTGGTCCACATGTATGGTGTATGTATTGGTCCACATGTATGGTGTATGTAGTGGTCCACATGTATGGTGTATGTAGTGGTCCACATGTATGGTGTATGTAGTGGTCCACATGTATGGTGTATGTAGTAGTCCTCATGTATGGTGTATATAGTGGTCCACATGTATGGTGTATGTAGTGGTCCACATGTATGGTGTATGTAGTGGTCCTCATGTATGGTGTATGTAGTGGCCCACATGTATGGTGTATGTAGTGGTCCTCATGTATGGTGTATATAGTGGTCCACATGTATGTATGAATGGATCCATAACGCCCGAAGAAGTCGTAGTTGCGCCATATTGACATAGCTGCCTTTCTAGAGCATTTTAAAACATGGTGGCACCCCATCTCCTTTCCAGCAGATTTCTTCCAGAGAAGGATAGAGGGTGAGTTAGAGAAAGAGATATAGAGGAAGAATCGAACCCAGTTCTAGATTGGTACTCGCATAGTTGATCTTAGCGGGATTTGAAATCGGAGAGTAGAAAGTCGGAATGAATACCGCAAGGCATTTTATCCGACGTTCTAAAGACTTTGACAATTCGCCGCCTGTTAGTGACCAACATAATAGATCCTTAAACGGAGCATTTTAGATAGATCCCCCACCCTAATACCATCCCGGGCGCCGCCACTGTCAACTATGTCTCCGGGAGAGATTCCATATACTTGAGCAACAACCTAAGTTATCCTTCAACATGAAAACTGACCAGAGAAGCGCTATGTAAGCCAACTCCCTACCACTGGAAAAACTGACATGGATCTCTCCCACCCTCTGTCGTCTGTTCTACCTATCCGACCTACAGAGCCCCAGGCATATACCACCACTTAGTCCCAGCAGACAAAGTGTTACCCCAGAGGATAGCCGCAGGAGACGCACGGACTGAGCCATTCCAACTCGTAGAGTTTATTCGTTGGGGTGACCAACTCCATGCTGATAATCGGGGGTGGTCTGGGGACTCAGGATGCTAGAAGTCTCCTATCAAAAAATAGTCGATACATACTTCAACAACTTCCGATCTGTTTCACCTATGTATGTTATATTCTTATTCCTACATTGTCCCTCAGTTCATCTTATGTTATATACTACCTTTCCAGTTTTGCAGATAACTTGAAGGCTTAATTTGCAGACTATGCATTTTGCAGACTATGCAATTTCACTGTTATATTCTCTAGCGAAATATGTTGCTGTGATTGGTTGACTCGAAAGCTCGTCGTGTGAAATAACATTACACCGTTAAAACATCACCAGGTAAATATTTAGCCACTTGTGTGAAGATATGTGGTTTAGTTGTTAGAGTGTTCAGTTCACGATCACAAACCCGTGTGTTCGATTCACAACGATGCATTGTGTCCTTCAGCAAGACACTTTATTTCACATTGTTCCAATATACTCAGATGGGAGAAAGGAACTGTACATTTCAAAGGGCCAGCTTTGTCAGTTAAGGGTGCACGTGTCTGTGGAATGTTTAGCCATTTCAAAGTTAATTTTATGTGCAGGCTGTCCGTTCTTTGAACAACTTGTACACTCTTCATCGAAACCAATGGAGGTTCAACCACTTTTTCGTTGCTGGTATAGGACAAGGGAGATCACTCTGATGGGATTTAAAATGATTAAAAATCAAGAGGAGATAATTATATCATCATCACCATTGTTTTATATTTACTTTCCTATGTTGACATAGGTTAGACAGGATGTTTTGAGTTACTTTACAGTCTCATGTCCATCCTAGTTACCACGCTGTATATTAAAGATCTCTTAAAGAGGTATCCACATATATTATTAAACATATGTTGTCTTCATGAGAAACTATTTTCATGTATTAGAATGATATATAAAAGTATTTGATAGAACAAGGAATGTAGGACACATTAGGATAAGGCCTACCTATCCTAAAAACTAGGATATATTTACACACATATATATCATCAGTTCACGTCTGTGTTCCCTGCTAGCGTTGGAATGTCATCATACTCTAGGTGGACCGGAATTATGACACAATCCCATCTTCTGCTGAGGGCATTTTATTGTGCTACTAAAACTTGGGAAGTTCTACATCTGTGTATAAATCTATATATACGCGTGATGTGTTTGTGCTCGCGCGTGGAGGAGTATGCGTACATGGATGTATGAATTCAGATGTAGGCTTTGTATAGATTCATGTGTAACAGTCGTCGTCGCAGCCGACGGATGACCAATACACATGTACATATGATTTGTTTTTTAATATCGACAATATTTATGTGAAAAGAGCCCGGGTTGGGGGAATTGCTGTGCGAGAGTACGACACCTCTCCCTCTGGCGAGAATAGGCTGAACAATAACATAAATAGTAGCGGACTGAGTAAGTGGAAGAAGTAGGCACAAGGTCCACAGTTGGTGTGTTGATAGTCAAAGCTGGTACTATTCACATTGTTGGTGTATTGATAGTCACAGTTGGTACTAGTTCTACAGTTTGTGTATTGGTAGTCCAAGTTGGTACTAGTTCCACAGTTGGTGTGTTGGTAGTAAAAGCTGGTACTAGTTCCACAGTTGGTGTGTTGGTAGTCAAAGTTGGTACTAGTTCTACAGTTGGTCTGTTGATAGTCAAATTTGGTACTAGTTCGACTGTTGGTGTGTTGATAGTCGAAGTTGGTACTAGTTCGACTGTTGGTGTGTTGATAGTCAAAGTTGGTACTAGTTCCACAGTTGGTGTGTTGATAGTCAAAGCTGGTACTATTCACATTGTTGGTGTATTGATAGTCACAGTTGGTACTAGTTCTACAGTTTGTGTATTGGTAGTCCAAGTTGGTACTAGTTCCACAGTTGGTGTGTTGGTAGTAAAAGCTGGTACTAGTTCCACAGTTGGTGTGTTGGTAGTCAAAGTTGGTACTAGTTCTACAGTTGGTCTGTTGATAGTCAAATTTGGTACTAGTTCGACTGTTGGTGTGTTGATAGTCGAAGTTGGTACTAGTTCGACTGTTGGTGTGTTGATAGTCAAAGTTGGTACTAGTTCCACAGTTGGTGTGTTGATAGTCAAAGTTGGTACTAGTTCGACTGTTGGTGTGTTGATAGTCAAAGTTGGTACTAGTTCGACAGTTGGTGTGTTGGTTGTCAAAGTTGGTACTAGTTCGACAGTTGGTCTGTTGATAGTCAAAGGTGTTACTAGTTCCACAGTTGGTGTGTTGATAGTCGAAGTTGGTACTAGTTCCACGGTTGGTCTGTTGATAGTCAAAGTTGGTACTAGTTCCACAGTTGGTCTGTTGATAGTCAAAGTTGGTACTAGTTCCACAGTTGGTCTGTTGATAGTCAAAGTTGGTACTAGTTCCACAGTTGGTGTGTTGATAGTCAAAATTTGTACTAGTTCCACAGTTGGTGTGTTGATAGTCAAAGCTGGTACTAGTTCCACAGTTGGTGTGTTGGTAGTCAAAGGTGGTACTAGTTCTACAGTTGGTCTGTTGATAGTCAAATTTGGTACTAGTTCCACAGTTGGTGTGTTGATAGTCAAAGTTGGTACTAGTTCCACGGTTGGTGTGTTGATAGTCAAAGCTGGTAATAGTTCTACAGTTAGTTTGTTGGTACTCGAAGCTGGTACTAGTTCGACAGTTGGTGTGTTGATAGTCAAAGCTGGTACTAGTTCCATAGATGGTGTATCGATAGTCAAAGTTGGTACTAGTTCTACAGTTTGTGTATTGGTAGTCCAAGTTGGTACTAGTTCTACAGTTGGTCTGTTGATAGTCAAAGTTGGTACTAGTTCCACAGTTGGTGTGTTGATCGTCTAAGTTGGTACTAGACCGACTGTTGGTGTGTTGATAGTCAAAGTTGGTACTAGTTCGACAGTTGGTGTGTTGATAGTCAAAGTTGGTACTAGTTCTACAGTTGGTCTGTTGATAGTCAAAGTTGGTACTATTTCCACGGTTGGTGTGTTGATAGTCAAAGCTGGTACTAGTTCTACAGATGGTGTATCGATAGTCAAATTTGGTACTAGTTCCACAGTTGGTGTGTTGATAGTCAAAGTTGGTACTAGTTCTACAGTTGGTGTGTTGATAGTCGAAGTTGGTACTAGTTCCACGGTTGGTGTGTTGATAGTCAAAGCTGGTACTAGTTCCACAGATGGTGTGTTGGTAGTCAAAGTTGGTACTAGTTCTACAGATGGTGTATCGATAGTCAAAGTTGGTACTAGTTCCACAAATGGTGTGTTGATAGTCAAAGTTGGTACTAGTTCCACAGTTGGTGTGTTGATAATCAAAGTTGGTACTAGTTCTACAGTTTGTGTATTGGTACTCAAAGCTGGTACTAGTTCCACAGATGGTGTATCGATAGTCAAAGTTGGTACTAGTTCCACAGTTGGTGTGTTGATAGTCAAAGCTGGTACTAGTTTCACAGATGGTGTATCGATAGTCAAAGTTGGTACTAGTTCCACAGTTGGTGTGTTGATAGTCAAAGCTGGTACTAGTTTCACAGATGGTGTATCGATAGTCAAAGTTGGTACTAGTTCCACAGTAGGTGTGTTGATAGTCGAAGCTGGAGTTCAAGTTCAGTCTGTTGGATTGTTGGTTCTTAAAAGGTTCTTGTTCCGTTACGTGTGGTTATTGCCGTTTGTTTCAATTATATCGTCATTACACTGTTGCAGTGTATTCGTTTATCCCTACGGACATAACAGGAATGCTGATTCCTTGGCAGAATTGGCACTTTGGAAGACATTATAGATGCTTACTAAAGGTAGTTGGAACTATCAGATCTATAATGTATGTATAGTATGGTCCCAAAACTCCTGATTGCGTCATAGGGGCGCCGTGTTGACATACGGCATTTCTTGGGCATTTTAAGCCTGGCGGAGCCCATCCCCTTCCAGGTATGAGTACAGCAGATTTCTTCCAGAGATAGATAGACAATGAGAGAGAGATATAGAGGAAGAATCGACCCCAATACTTGACTGGTACTTCTTCTATCGACCTCCAGAGGTAAAGTTGACCTCGGCAGGATTTGAACCCAGAGAGCGAGAGAGACAAAACCAATACCACAAGGTATTCTATCCGACATTCTAACGACTCTGCAAATTTGCCGCCTCAGATGTTTTATAGATACAGACAATTATTGGCAGGGCCATCAGCTTTCTAATTTAGTTAACAGCTTTAAATAAAAAAAGTAAGAAGATTGACAAAAAAAAATTACATTTAAAAAAAAATTACATTTAAATTAAATTACAAAAAAAATTACATTTAAAACTTCCTGAAAATCAAAATAGGAAGGAGGGAGGGAGTGGGGGTGAAAGAAGATAGAAAGAAATCGAAGTAGAAAATTTAATCTTAATTTGATTTGATTATTTTTTACTTGGTCATATTAATAAAATTATGGGGAGAAATTAAGAGAGAGGAGAAAGAGAGGAGAAAGAGAGGAGAGAGAGATATAGAGGATGAGAGGAGAAGATAAAGAGAGTGAGAGAGTGGAGAGTGAGAGAGAGGAGAAAGGACAGAGGGTGAGAGTGAGAGAGAAGAGAGTGAGAGAAGAGAAATTTAAATATTTCAAAGTGTATGTCTACATGTGTGTATCAATCTCTGTTATATGTGTATATACGTATGTTTGCAGGTATGTATTCATGTATATGTATGTATAAGTGTATGCATGTATTTTTGGATGAATTGTATATATATATATATATATATATATAATATAAGATCAAAAGATGGTTAAAAGAGTTCCAAGTATTTTATTATGCGCATTTCAAAAACAAATATCATCATGGGACGATATCTGCGTTTTCATCAGATAAAATAGGGATACATGATATGAAGCTTAAAAAACACTTGTGAATAGTGAAGTTTTAAATGTTGATTTAAAACTTCACTATTCATAAGTGTTTTTTAAGCTTCATATCATGTATCCCTATTTTATCTGATGAAAACGCAGATATCGTCCCATGATGATATTTGTTTTTGAAATGCGCATAATAAAATACTTGGAACTCTTTTAACCATCTTTTGATCTTATATTATATATATATATATATATATATATATATATATATATATATATATGGTGGCTGCCAACTCGTTTTCGAGTACGGCCACTACTTTATATCCATGTAGGAGAACTCCTACCGATGCGCTGAACGAGTGTGACTTTTTAGTCCAGCCAGCGACTTGAAAACTCTGGTACTAACACTACACTTGTGACAATTATTGACACATAGTGCTGGGCCCATGGTACCATGTGACGACAAGTGCAGAGAGATCTCCAGATATAAAGCAATGCCTGTGCCATGAAGCTTTTATAGTGAGCAAAGGCACTGCACAAAGCCAGTCCCACTCTCTTAACCAAGATGATATTTTCCAAAAAGAAGAACAAGTGAACATCATTGGATACCATCAGGGTTGCAGGTGTTATATCAGAGTTTTCCTTCTCCTAGAATTCTGCCTTGACAAAGGCTAAGGGGTTATCTCTCCCGGTGATTTTGGATGGCCATTGACTCTTAAGAGCTCCTTTGCCCTTTGACAGGTTTTGTTTTTAGTCCTGCAGGATGTCCAAAGTCACCCTCCTCACCAAGAAACCTTGGTGGGGGTTGCCAGTTTAGTCGCCAACGACCCGACCATGAGACAGGTTGTACTGGGATACATGTTACCAGTAGCACCAAGTGGTGCTACTGGTAACATGTATCCCAGTATATATATACACACATATGTGTACATTTAGTGACTAAATGTAATAGCACAAACATTATAGTATGTTAGAATTTGTTTAAATCCTTCACAGAATTCTAATCCGCTATTAAGAAAGTGACGGACATTCTAACGACTATGGTTTGATGGTCACTGCTTCTGCGTAGAGGATGAGATGGTATCAGACCTCTTGCTGCGGGCGTCCTATAGTGGGCGGCCCCACCAGCGAAGGACGTAGCAATTTATTTGTGCCCTCAGCTGGGCTTTTTAGTTTTAGGGTGGTTAGAATTGTTTTTATTTAATACCTGTATGTATAACTTCTCAATTCTAATTACTTGCCAAGCTAACTTTGATATGTAAAATTGGGTGGTTTGCTGTGTATTCTAATTTTTTGTGTATGAGGGGGGCAGGGGCTCAAACCTGAAGTACCCAGGGCCCCCAAGATCTAAATAGAGCCCTAGTTGTGGGAGAGAAAAAAGAAGGAAGACCTGGGCGGAAGTTGTGAGAGCTGATCACAAATCGCTGAAGCTCGTGGTATCGATGATAAAGGATTGTTAGGAATGGAGGGATGTAGTACTGGGGTGGAGGACATGTCCAACCCATGCAAACGTAAAATAATGATGTTCATGAGGATTATGATATACCTACAGGGAGAGTGGTAACAGAGAGTAAGAGACAGAGAGGGAGAAAGAGGGGGAGGATACAGAGAGAGAGAGACAGACAGGAAGAGAGGGGGCGAGACAGACTGAAACAGAGAGAGAGGGGGAGCAGATATACAGAGACAGGCAGAGAGAGAAACAAACACAGAGAGAGAGAGAGAGAGAGAGAGAGAGAGAGAGAGAGAGACTGACAAAGAGACACAGAAAGACATAGAGAGAGAGAGAGACTGACAAAGAGTCAGAGAGAGACAGAGAGAGAGAGACAGAAAGAGAGAGAGGGAGAGAGAGAGAGATTGACAGAGAGAGACACAGAAAAAGACAGAGAAAGAGACAGAGTGATAGAAAGAGAGAGAAAGACAGAGTTATAGAAAGAGAGAGAGCAACAGAGAGAGAAACTGACAGAGAGTGAGAGAGTGGGGGAGAAGAATCGATCACAGTACTAGACTGTTTGCTCCATTTGATCGATTTGGAAATTATGAAAGACAAAACTGCTGAACTGAAACTGGATTTGAACTTAGAATGGATGGGATTTGATCACAGAATTGACTGGATCAGAACACAGAATGGACGAGATTTGAACACAGAATATACGAGATTTGAACACAGATGAACGATATTTGAAGACAGAATAAATGAGATTTGAACACATAATGAATGAGATTTTGAGGACAGAATGTACGCGATTTGAAGACAATGAACGAGATTTGAACAGAGAATGAACGAGATTTGAACACATAATGTACGAGATTTGAACATAGAATGAACGGGATTTGAACACAGAATGTACGAGATTTGAACGCAGATGTACGAGATTTGAAAGCAGAATGTACGAGATTTGAAAGGGATTTTAACTGAAACGAATACGGCAAAAATCATTTTGCCTGACGCAGAAAGAAGCCTGAAATGATGACGTCACAATCAATAAAAGAAAGATGACGTATTTATAGATATTTGTGTAATATCTGCTTGTTCAATTTTCCCATTTCTCCATTCCCCGCTACCATTTTCACTGTATTTATATAATTTATTCATCTGCAGAACAATGGGCTCGCATCTTCCGCCATTTTAAATAGTCCTGTTTTTTTAACAGAGAGAAAAGATATTTGTTCTTAAAAGCTGTGGAACATGTTTTAAATCTTGCTTGACCCACACGAAAAGGTACCACCTAAAGTAATGGAGAAAATATTAATCCCTGTTTCTATGGTTGTTTACCTAGGGTTTCTCAACTGCCATAGAAACCGACGTTATTCTTCGTCCAAATCTTGGGCATACACTTTTACATAAAAGATCTTCCAATATACGCGTTCTTTAAGGATAACGCGAGGGTTGGCGGGGGAAACCAACAACAACCGACTGCGCAAGATGCGGGCCCATTGTACTTCATAAATACATCTCATTTCATCTTGTTTATAGTATATAACTAACACGGTTTGTATTTTGTACTTTTGTGAGTGAGGCGGAAAACATGGCCCGAAACCCTAAGAAGATGTTGTCGCGATTAAAACGTTTCATCGAGCGTTCTTTCACCAACTTTTTGATGTGTACTTGTACAGCGAACAACTTTGAACCTATCGAAGATGATCATCCTATAGCACTTTCTGCCGAAACCATCTGAACTGAAGCATAGGAAATGTGTATATATATATATATATATATATATATATATATATATACAGGGAGTGTAACGCGGAGTTACTACCACAGAGCATTTGATTCCAGAGTCGAGCTAGATCGATACAGATCGAACCTTGAGCTGATCAGTAGCGAACCGCGCGTCACCAACCAATAAACGCAATGAAGGAATAACCATTCGTCCTTAAATCAATCAATCAATAAATAAATAAATATATATATATATGGAACTCCATTGGTTTCATAAGTAGCTGTGCATTATACAAGCACGTGTACGTTTAACGTAATTCTCAGGAAGATTCAGCCTATCTGAGTGACAAGGCTGGCTCTTTCAATTAGAGTTACATCTGTACGGGCTTCCATACAGTTTCCGCCTGCCCACATGTCTAGCTATGATGCCTCAAAATGCAATGCAGGAGAAACGAACCTGGGACCTACTCACCTCTATCACATCGGTAATTTCCTTATTTATTTATTTATTTGTATTTGTCTTCTCGTTTCTAAGACGGTGGTGTTGGGAGAATCGTTAAATCGCTGCGCTAGATGTTTGCGGCCTTAAGTTACAACCCTTTTTTCATGAAGTCTTATTTTTACAATAAAAGCAAAAAAGTAAATCCCTAATAATAAAGTTACGGCCCTTTACGGTCTGAATTCAAATCCCACAGAGGTCTGCTTTGCCTTTCATCCTTACGGAGTCGATAAAATAAAGTACCAGTAATACACTGGGGTTGATTTAATCGACTTACCCCTGCCCCAAAATTGCTGGCCTTGTGTCTAAATCAGAAACAATATTTGTATTTCCACACACCGGCCCTTAACTACGGGTGGGTGATGGGTTGTTATGACACAGCCCCAAAGATTGTTACAAAATATATAATGTCCATGGGGTCAGCATAAATGCCCTCCTAACATTACGTTCACAATGCTTTTCACAAAATGTGGGCAGTACTAGTTAGTACGAATTTTTGAATTTCTTTTACACAAGGTTTACCGAGCATGTGATCCAAGAGTTTGTCAGTTGCCTTATTTATCAGGCCCAGTACTTCAACTACAACTGTATTTTTTATTATAAAAATGTTACGGCCCTTTACGTTCTGTGTTATATGGTCTTGACTGTGTTAATTGGACGACAAGATCACTTCAGAAGCTCTCTACATTCCAGAACTACATCATCAGACTTATGACTGGCAAGTGGCTCAGCGACCGCATCTGTATCAGTGAGCTGCTCCACATTACTAAACTTAGACCAATTACATCAATTGTCAAGTCAAGAGTACTCAAACTATACGGTCATATAAAAAGATCAACTCGTGGTGTGAGTAGGTTATCCCTGGAAGGAAGGTTGGCTGGTAAGAGGAGCAGAGGCCGGCAGCAAAAACGATGACTTGATAATAACTTATGGACTGCTTTGCTCTTTAAACTCTGCTGTTGGTGATCCAATTTTGTGGAGAAATATATCACATGTTGATGCGCAGTCTGCAACTGGCAGAGTTTAGCATCAAAGTAGTAGTAGTAGTAGTAGTAGTAGTAGTAGTAGTAGTAGTAGTAGTAGTAGTAGTAGTAGTAGTACGTTCTGAGTTCAAATACCGCCAAGGTTATCTTTGCTTTTCATCCTTACAGAGTCGATAAAATAAAGTACCAGTAACGCACTGGGGTCAATTTAATCCCCCCCCCCCCCTCAAATTGCTGGCCTTGTGCCTGTTATAGAAATAATTATTATTATTAAAGGCGGTGGATTGTCGGAGTTGTTAGAAGGTCGGGCATTTATCAACGGAATTTAATTAATTCTTTGGTTGAGAATTCAAATCTGGTCAACACAGCTTTTCATTCTTCGATAAAATAAAATACCAATCACGTGTTGAAAGGATCAATATTATCGATCCCTCTCCCCCTTCTCCAAATTGGCAACTTATTATTATTATTTTAAGGGCGGTGGATTGGCAGTATCGGTAGAGGGTCGGACGCCATACTTTGCAGCATAGAGTTACCTCCCTGTATGATCTGAATTCAAATCCCTCCGAGGTTAACTTTGCCTTTCATCCTTACGGGGTGGATAAAATAAATACCAGTCACGCACTGGGGTCGATTTAATCCACTTTCCCCTCCCCCCAAATTACTGGCCTTGTAC
>OZ024761.1:2749689-2762189 GCA_964016885.1 Eledone cirrhosa | reverse complement strand
GTCTATCGCAGGTTTAACTCCCCAGTTACTGCTGGTAGTCTCTCTCAGCTGAGATTACTGTAACAACGTGAAATAAAGTGTTTTGCTCAAGAACACAACACACTGTGTCCAGGAATCGAACTAACAACATTATAATCGTAAGTCCAGCATCCTAACCGGTAGGCCATGCCGCTTCACAAACTTGTTTATTTCCATGTATTGTCTGTCATTTACTTCTGTAGGCAGTGGAAGCGCTGTGACAACATTGTGGAGGGGACAGGAACGTTATAGTGTAGTACTGAACGAATGGTTGAGTGGTGAGTCAATCATAACTTGTATATATGCCTAGTTGCCATTGGACAATGAGTAACACTTGTTATTATGCAATTCATCCTTACGGGGTCGATAAAATAAAGTACCAGTAACAGACTGGGGTCGATTTAATCGACTTTCCGGTGCCCCCAAATTACTGGCCTTGTGCCTAAAGCAGAAACCATTATTATACAGTTTAGGGTGACATGTTGGGGTCCAGTAATTCTATAGTTGGCTGGTCTTTATCCCTGGTTTACTTCGCGTTAAGTGACTGAGTGTACAAGACTCCCCCCTGGAGATGACGCCAGTCTATCGCAGGTTTAACTCCCTGGTTTACTTGGCATTAAGTGACTGGCGACACACTGCTAGAGAGACAACTGTGGTGAGTATATGGTTAAGGACATGTCCCAACATGCCTTGCAATGGGATCAAACTCGGGACCTAATAATTGCCAATCACATTTCCTAACCATTCAGACAGCCTGTGGCCAGGTATATGGGAACATGCTTAAGTATGTATTTGAGATTTTGTGAGATATAAGGTGGTTTGTTTATAGAAATTGTGAGATATTACCTGGTTTGTTTATAGAAATTGTGAGATATTACGTGGATTGTTTATAGAAATTGTGAGATATTACCTGGTTTGTTTATAGAAATTGTGAGATATTACCTGGTTTGTTTATAGAAATTGTGAGATATTACGTGGCTTGTTTATAGAAATTGTGAGATATAACTTGGATTGTTTATAGAAATTGTGAGATATTACGTGGCTTGTTTATAGAAATTGTGAGATATAACCTGGTTTGTTTATAGACATTTGTGAGATATTACGTGGCTTGTTTATAGTAATTGTGAGATATTACGTGGCTTGTTTATAGAAATTGTGAGATATTAAGTGGTTTGTTTATAGAAATTGTGAGATATTACCTGGTTTGTTTATAGAAATTGTGAGATATTACCTGGTTTGTTTATAGAAATTGTGAGATATTACCTGGTTTGTTTATAGAAATTGTGAGATATTACCTGGTTTGTTTATAGTAATTGTGAGATATTACGTGGCTTGTTTATAGAAATTGTGAGATATAACCTGGTTTGTTTATAGAAATTGTGAGATATTACCTGGTTTGTTTATAGACATTTGTGAGATATTACGTGGTTTGTTTATAGTAATTGTGAGATATTAAGTGGTTTGTTTATAGAAATTGTGAGATATTACGTGGCTTCTTTATAGTAATTGTGAGATATTACCTGGTTTGTTTATAGTAATTGTGAGATATTAAGTGGTTTGTTTATAGTAATTGTGAGATATTACGTGGTTTGTTTATAGACATTTGTGAGATATTACGTGGTTTGTTTATAGTAATTGTGAGATATTACGTGGCTTGTTTATAGAAATTGTGAGATATTAAGTGGTTTGTTTATAGAAATTGTGAGATATTACGTGGCTTCTTTATAGTAATTGTGAGATATTACGTGGCTTGTTTATAGTAATTGTGAGATATTAAGTGGTTTGTTTATAGTAATTGTGAGATATTACGTGGTTTGTTTATAGTAATTGTGAGATATTACGTGGCTTCTTTATAGTAATTGTGAGATATTACGTGACTTGTTTATAGTAATTGTGAGATATTAAGTGGTTTGTTTATAGTAATTGTGAGATATTACGTGGTTTGTTTATAGTAATTGTGAGATATTACGTGGCTTGTTTATAGTAATTTGTCTTTAAATAAACTTCTCGTTTAGCAACAGAAAATTGATGCTTTTAAATGTCTATACTTAAATAATATGCATACACACATTCACACACACACATTCACAAACATATGCACACACATACACACACACATACAGACACATATACACACATACACGCACATACATATACACACACACGCGCGTACATACACACACACACACTCACATATATATATATATATACATATATTTCTATGTGTATATATATATATATATATTTCTATGTATATATATATATATATATATATATATATATATATATTTCTATATATATATATATATATATATATATATTTCTATGTATATATATATATTTATATATATATATATATATAAAATACGTAGTTAAGAAAGCCACAACAATGCAGAGGGAAATCTCGAGGTAGGAAGTGAAAGATAGATAGGAAAAACAGGTGAAAGTGAAAATTGAGAGAGACATATATATATATATATATATATATATATATATATATATATATATATATATATATATATATATATATATTTCTATGTATATATATATATATATATATATATATTTCTATGTATATATATATATATATATATATATATATATATATATATATATATACATTGAAACTCAGTATGAATAAAGCTAAGTATTTTCATTCGTGTTTTAATGTGCCTGGAAGTTAATCCATCTAATTTCCTCCCTTCTCAGCATTGTTGATTCTAGTTTCTCTCTATCTATGTCTCTCTCTCTCTCTCTCACTCACTCCCTATCTATCTATCTCATATATATATATATACGTATCCTCTCTCTTTTACACTCTCTCTCTCTCTTTCTCTCTCTCTCTCTCTCTATCTATCTATCTATCTCACTCTCCCCCTTTCATACTTGTGTCTGTCTATCTCTATCTACGTCTCTATATATTAGCATATATTTCCATCTCAATACCAGCAGGTTGTGTTAGGAGATAGTACAGACGGACACTAGTATATGTTCTGTGCCAACGCAGCAGAATAACAATTATCTTCCAGACAACCATAGTAAAAGTGTTATATGAGGCTGACTTGTATGTATGGTCACGTGACTCCTCAGGGAGTCGTACGGGTGCCATATTGGCATATGGTCTTGCTAGGGCATTGTTTTAACACTGGGACAGCCCATCTCCTCTCTAGGTCTGGATACAGCAGATATCTTCCCAGACAAGGATAGAGAGAGAGAGTGAGAGAAAGGAAGTAAGAGATATAGAGGAAGAATCAACACCAGTACTTGACTGGTACTTTTTTATCGACCTCGAATTGATGAAAGGTTAAGTTGTCCCGGCTAGATCCCCAAGCATAACCAACCAAGCTCATAGATGTTATCCAACCATCTAGCTCGCGGTATCTACCCCTGGATCTCCTGCCAGTTGGTTGGTTTCGTCTGTAAAATTTGTCCAGAGATTCTTTCCAAAAGTATTCTAACCACATGTCCATATATATGGGAACTGTGATCTATCAATTCCGAGAAGTAGTGTTTCTACTTGGAGTAACGCTCTGATTCAATTCAACCTTCTAATTTACTTCAACTTCCATATTATATCCTATCTTTTCACTAACCAGTAATGCACTGGATAATTGCTGGCCTTGTGCCTAAAGTAGAAACAATTATTACTCAATGGGTAATGCATTAATGCCTCTGTTTTATTAAAAACCTGATTCATTGTTGATCTAGTTTTATTGATTCTCGCCTCTTCTCTACCGTAACATGTAAATAATCTACAGTTCTTTCACATCAAAGCTAATTCTGTTCGATACTAAATCAATAGGATAATTTTTATAAAAGGTAAATATTTTTATAAGAAACGTAATTAAGGTACAAATATATCATATTTATATACCTACCATGTTCATTCATTTGTTTAATCAAACCTATCTTTTTTGTTTGCAGGAATCGTTTAAAAAAATCTTTTAAAAAATCTTTTAAAAAAAAATCTTTTAAAAAAATCGTTTAAAAAAATCTCACAAGACGATGATAAATAGAAGTTATCCAATAAAGAACTTCAATTACCTAAACAGCCCCACCCCCTACACACACACACATCATAGAAATGACCTGAACTTGTTTAAATATCTACAAACAAAATATATTTATTATTAATGACAAACTTCATTATTTGCTTCAGTCCGACATCTTGGGTATTCATTACATCGTACCCCAGACAAAAACTTCATTTCTTTTACTGATTTTTATCTTCATTTATTTTTCTATTATCGGTATAACACCACATTAGCAGGCTGTCCCCGAATTGAATTTTCTATGCTCTCTCTCTCTCTCTCTCTCTCTCTCTCTCTCTCCATATATATATATATATATATATATATATATACATATATATATATATATATATAAACATATATATAAACATATATGTATATATATGTTTATATATATATATATATATTTCGTTTCTGAATTTGTTTAGCAAGATTCTTTATCTGAAAACGTGTGTTGAAACCGATATTGTTATACTTTGGGAGGGTCATGTTGCCAATAAGAAACACACGCACCAGTTGCTTCACTTCAATTTATTATAAATTAAATTTATAAATTTAGGAATTTATAAATTTCCGGTTGGTTGGTTGGTTCCACAACCAGACGATTGCTCATATAT
Organism: Eledone cirrhosa; assembly: GCA_964016885.1. Classification (NCBI taxonomy): domain Eukaryota; kingdom Metazoa; phylum Mollusca; class Cephalopoda; order Octopoda; family Eledonidae; genus Eledone; species Eledone cirrhosa. The sequence goes on along the minus strand of OZ024761.1, from coordinate 2,757,523 downwards.
TGTCAAAGTTCTTTCGTCACACATTCTGTGACCTCTTCAGTGACTGGGTATTCTTTTCTTTGTTTTTGTGCCTCTCCTTTGTTGTGCCCTACGCCATCTTGTTTTTGTGTGTGTTGTGTGCTTAGTTTGCGCATGTGTTACATCCGGGTGTCTGTGTGTGTTTATGTTTGTTTATTTATTTGTTTATTTACATGTTACTGGTTGGTTGTTGGTTCTATGTCTGTGTGTGTTTTCATTTTGTCCTTAATTGTAAGTTCTGATGTTGCTATTCCATTCATGTTTTCTATTTAATTTTGGTTGGAGTTCATTTATGTTTATTGCCTCTGTGATTTGTCTAAACATTGCATCTTTTCTGTGTGTAGATTCTATTTTTATTTCTATGTTCTCTAATTTACCCTTGTGTTCTATTTTAGTATGTTGGTAGAGTACAGATGATTCTTTACTATCTTGAAGCTTTCGCCAGTGTTCATTTATCCGTTCCCCTATACTACGAGTTGTCTCACCTACGTACACTATATTTTTATCTCTACATTGTCCTTCAGTACATCTTATGCTATGTACTACATTTCTAGTTTTACAGTTAATATGGGGGCTTAATTTACAGATTATACATTTCTTATCTATACAGGGGGGGGGGGGGTCTTTGAAAAGTGTATGTATTGCTAATAAGTGTTTTTTATGGAGGTACCTGGTCTTTCTACTATCTTAATATTGAGTTTATGTTTATCTAGAGCCCTTCTGAATTTGTAAGCTAATTCACCTCTAGGGGTTGTATTGATGAACATTACACTCTGGTATTTATTGCTATCATATCATGAGTTTATTCTATTAATTTTATTCCTAGTTCTTTCTATTCTATTCCAAAATTTGCTTCTATACAAGGGGCAGGTCCCATTTGTATCATTATTTACCATTTTTTCACATTTGGTTCTGGCTCCTCTCTATACTCTGATCTTATCTCTCTGATTGAAACCAGAGAACTGCATACGGTGGATGAAGTGTTGTATGTGTCTCTCTAGTTCTTTGGGGTTGCACATGCGGGACACGTTTCTCATCACCCGTACCAAATCCGCAATCAGTATGTTGATTTTGGTGTTGTCCGAAACAGCTGAGTTTCGGTGGATCAGGTATTTGGAAGTCATGGGTTTGGCATAATGGGAATGGGGGATCTGTTTGTTGTTATTGATAGTATCTAACCAGAGCTCTGTGTCTAGTACAGGTAATCGATGGTTGGGGTGTTTGCTTGGGTAGTCTATAGTAACTCTAATACTCTGGTGGATGGAGTTAGCTATTTGCTGGATGCTTTCCATGGTATTTTTCTCTAGTTCCTGACTGTTCTCTAGTGGGTGTGTTTTTACTACGATGTTTATATCATCAACGTAGCGGGAGTACATTATCAGGGTTAAGAGGTTGGTGTCTTCTAATTGTTCTTTAAGTTTAAGTTTAAGTCTATTGTCCCACCATACCATGAAGAGGTCAGCTATGTCACCTGCAATGCTAACACCAATGGCTGCTCCCTCCTCTTGGACATATGTTTTTCCATTAAATTTGAACATATGTTCCTTAAGGGTTAATTTTATACTGGCCCCCACCGCATGTGCAATCATTTTCTTTAGTTCATCGTGGTTTTAGGGGGTCCGTATGGCTCTGGTCCACCCGTTCCATCTATCTGTGTCGGTTTTCTTGGCCATTGAGGTAATGGTAGGTGGTCTGCCTCTTGCTGGTCTTGTAGGGCACAGGTTGCTAAGGTCGTATGTATCTAGATAGTTATTACTATAAGTAAGTTTAAGTAGGAGTACCAGCTCACTGGTATCAATCCCACGGAATTCAACATTGCTCTCACTGATCATTTCTACGCATTTCTCCACATCAAAATCCACGTCAATAGATGGATACACGGACACAACATCCATACTGCATATTATGCAGTTTTTTAGGTCCCTAGATCGGTTACCTTCGCTGATTATGCTGAGGAGGTCCTCCGTACTGTCACATATATCTGGGGACATTTCAATGATGGGGCGTATGATCAGGGAGAGGAAGTGGGAAAGTCTGTAGTTACTAGCAATGTTAGCTCCACAGACTGGCCGTGTATAGATAAGAAATATATAATCTGACCTCCCTGAATAGATAATTGTTTCTACTTTAGGCACAAGGCCAGCAAATACATAGTGCATTACTGGTACTTTATTTTATCGACCCCGTAAGGATGAAAGGCAAAGTCAACCTCGGCGTAGATAATGTGAACCTGTATAGATAATGTATAGATAATGTGACCTCCCTGTTTCGATAAGAAATGTATAATCTGTAAACTAAGCCCCCATATTTACTGTAAAACTAGAAATGTAGTATATAGCATACGATGTACTGAATGACAATGTAGAGATAAGAATATAGTGTACATAGGTGAGACAGCTCGTAGTATAGGAGAACGGATAAATGAACATTGGCGAAGGCTTCAAGATAAAAAAGAATCATCTGTACTCCACCAACATGCTAAAATAGAACATAAGGGTAAATTAGAGAACATAAAAATAAAAATAGAATCTACACACAGCAAAGACGCAATGTTTAGACAAATCACAGAAGCAATAAACATAAATGAACTCCAACCAAAATTAAATAGAAAGCATGAATGGAACAGCAGCATCACAACTTACGATTAAGGACAAAATGAAAACACACACACACATAGAACCAACAACCAACCAGTAACATGTAAATAAACAAATAAATAAACAAATATAAACACACACAGACACCCGGATGTAACAGATGCGCAAACTAAGCACACAACACACACAAAAACAAGATGGCGTAGGACAGAACAAAGGAGAGGCGCACAAACAAAGAAAAGAATCCCCAGTCACTGAAGAGGTCACAGAATGTGTGACGAAAGAACTTTGACAATATATGAACAATCGTCTGGTTGTGGAACCAACCAACCAACCGGAAATTTATAAATTCCTAAATTTATAAATTTAATTTATAATAAATTGAAGTGAAGCAACTGGTGCGTGTGTTTCTTATTGGCAACATGACCCTCCCAAAGTATAACAATATATATATATAAACATATATATATGTTTATATATATATAAATGTTTATATGTATATATATATGTTTATATATATATATATATATGTGTGTTTATATATATATAAATATATTTATATATATATATATATATATATATATATATATATATATATATATATATATATATATATATATGTATATAAACATATATATAAACACATATATATATATGTGTTTATATATATATATATATATATATATATATATATATATATATATATATATATATATATATATATATATATATATATATATATATATATATATTATATATATATAAACATATATATATATATATATATCTATTGACCAGTTAATTTTATTGTTCATTTTTTGTCGATTCTATTAAATGATGAATAGCTCCTGTTTATTTTAACATGTCTATTGAGCACTCTTATTCGATATGTGTATTTCCACATTTTCCCGAATATTTTTTGCGGATATAGAGGTTATCTCCCTTGCTGAATTCCATGTGCGTATTTAACCTGGGTTATGCCTTTTCATTCGTTTGGACAAAAGCTCGTTGAGGAAGTAAATTCCCGTCCGCTGGCATCTAGAAGTCTTATATATTTTTATGTGAGCTGATAGAGGGCAGTTTAAGGATTTACAGAAACCCAAGAAGCTAGATTTACCATCTTTCTAGCGGGTCCGGGTATGCTTTTTACATTCATTTGATTTATTGATTTATTGATTTTTTTTATCTGAGTGTCCCGAATCTTCCAGATCGCAATTTTTCGGTCGTATGGTTGATTATAGACTTGTTCTATGTGTGACGGTATTTTAACGATAGTTATAGCTCTGATTTATCTGAATTATTGAGCCCTCTGCCGCTCATATCGAATTTTGTTTATCGTGAACTCGTGCGCCGATTTTTCGATACTCGATTATTCTACTATATATATATATATATATATACATATAGAATGTTTAAGTATCGAGAGAGAGAAAAATGGAAAGATAGGCGATACATATATTTAGTTGCCAATAGTTTGTGCAGATGTGCTCGATACTCGTGCCTACAGGGTTAAATATTAGAAGCGTTAATATTTAGTGGGCGAGAAAAAATAAGCAGAGCGTTTATAAAGGAAATGAATACAATAAGTTTAAAACTGTTAAAACATGTTTATATAATTATGCACCTACGTACGTTTCGCCCGGAATGGGCTTATCAAGGGGATGGAAAACAAAAAAAAAGATCAATACACGACCCAGGAGGGTTTTCACGGTTAAATTAACATCAGAGTTCATTCTTCGCCTACGTGCATATGCTGTTGTTATCGCAGAGCAGGGGGAGTAACTCAGGTCGGTGTTCAAACAATCTAGTCCCACTTGGTTTTTTATACCTGTTCATATGCTGGTGTTTAGCATCTTTATATTATGTGTGTTGTTTTACTAGTGCCAGTTCAAGTCGGGTCTGGGATGCACATTTATTATTTAGTGGGCGTTGCTTCACTAATGCTTGTTTCAGCAGGGTCTGTGAAGTACATTTGGTTCACAGATGTTTGTTTATACCGCCTGCCCGCCGGGGTATTATGGTTAGGGCAGGGGGACCCAGTTTATAGTTTTCATGTCGCAGTCGCTTCCCAGGCAAAGTACGACGCCTGCACTCGGTGTCTACAATTTATGACTGATTCCGCTCGGCTGTTTATGAGCTCGTGAGGTGTTCTTATGATGTAGAAAAGCTCCATGATCAGAGCTGGCATTTCCTCTTGAAGTTGTAGGGTGCAGCCATACCGACAATATCCCAGTGTGTGGAGAAGCTGATGTTGCCGCCTTGTAATATGACGTAGTTGGCAAGTGACGTGGAGTGCCTTAGTTTTTTGTTCCTGATAAGGTTATTTATAGATGCACCGTAACTAGCCATAATGGAGTTATACACTATATAGGGGCCACCTCTGGCCAGTTTAAAACGAGATTTAGAACACATCTCCACTCTTTCAGACACAAAAAACTAAGGCACTCCACGTCACTTGCCAACTACGTCACCACATTACAAGACGCCAACATCAGCTTGTATATGTATATATATATGTTTATGTATATATATATATATATATATATATATATATATAAACACACACACACACACACACACACATATATATATATAAACATGTATATAAACAGATATATATATATATATATATATATATATATATATATATAAATATATATATATATATGTGTGTGTGTGTGTGTGTGTTTATGTATATATATAAACATATATATATATATATTTATAAACATATATATATATATATATAAACATATATATAAACATATATATATGTTTATATATATATATATATATATATATATATATATATATATATATATATATATGTTTATGTATATATGTATATAAACATATATATATATATAAAGATATATATATATATATAAACATATATATATAAACATATATATATATATATATATATAAACATATATATATATATATAAACATATATATAAACATATACGTATACAGACGTACACTAGTATGTATATACATACACACATATATATATATGTACGTATGGGTTTACCGAACATTTATTATAATGCTCGGTTTGTTTGTAAACAAACAGCCCGAATTTGTAGCCGTACAATGTTCGGCAACCATCGTTGCCCTTTTGTTCAATACTGACAAAGGAACGATGAACTAGTTTCTTGCTTATTAGCTGTCATCAGCACCGTATACCTTCCTGTCAGTCGATTGAACGTTTGAAAGTATATACTTTCCTCATGCATATTAACGGCCGAGCAGCCTAATTTGCATATCGAGTGAGTTAGTCGGCCGGGTGTACCGAAAACGATAAATGGAAAAAATTAAATTACATTTCTCACTCTTAGTACGGCTGATACTTAAATATAAGTATGTATACGTACATACATATATGTATAGAGACTACACTAGTATGTATATACATACACATATATATATGTACGTATGGGTTTACTGAGCATTTATTATAATGCTCGGTTTGTTTGTAAACAAACAGCCCGAATTTGTAGCCGTACAGTGTTCAGCAACCAACAAAAGGGCAACGATGGTTGCCGAACACTGTACGGCTACAAATTCGGGCTGTTTGTTTATATATATATATATAAATATATATTTTTATATATATATATATATATATATATATATATATATATATATATATATATATAAATATAGGAAAATGTATGACCCCGACGACAGGACTCAAGCCATTTCGACGGCTATTTCTGGACTACATTAGAATTTTTAGCCTGGTGAATAAATAGCCGAACTTGTCAAGGGGTACTTCCTTATATGGGCAGATTGTAGTTGTCAAGAGGATTGGTTAAAATTTGTTGTAAACACAAATAAGTCTATCATGGCTTTTGGTGGGATGTAGGGGTGGCTGAACTTGCCTGTAGAACAATAGGGGAGTGAGTGGAGCGGTCAAGCGTTGAGAGTGATATGTATAGAGCAGATTCTAACGATAGTGTATGAAGTGGGGGAGGCAGGTTATAGAATATGTAAATCGAATGAGAGTAGGAGACAATAAAAGATAATAGAAATAAATAAAAAAATATATAAAATTAGATAGTGAGAGATGAATAAAAAAAAATCACAATGCTATCTTACAATTACAGGTTAATAAGTTGAGAATAGAAAAAAATAAGAAGTTAAGTAGTAACAAAACTGATACAAAATTAAAGGGGTTTAACACATCTGCTATAAGTAGTTAGTAAAACGTATTCGGCCAATTCTATCTTAAAATTACAGGGGTGGGGGAACTGATGTTACAGAGGCCCGATGGGCTGCATCGGGGTAGGCGAAAGGGGAAAAGCAGACGAGGAAGAAAATAGGGGGTGGAAGGAAGTGATAGGATGAGACAGGGGGAAGAAGAAGACAAAGAGGAAAAGAAAAGAGATACATCTTTTCTTTTCCTCTTTGTCTTCTTCTTCCACCTAGAGAGACACATACAACACTTCGTCCACCGTATGCAGTTCTCTGGTTACAATCATAGAGATAAGATCAGAGTATATAGAGGAGCCAGAACCAAATGGGAAAAAATGGTAAATGATGATACAAATGGGACCTGCCCTTTGTACAGGAGCAAATTTTGGAATAGAATAGAAAGAGCTAGGAATAAGGTTAATATAATAAACTCATGGTATGATAGCAATAAATACCAGAGTGTAATGTTCATCAATACAACCCCTAGAGATGAATTAGCTTACAAATTTAGAAGGGCCCTAGATAAACATAAATTTAATATTAAGATAGTAGAAAGATCAGGTACCTCCAGCGTTTATGAATTCAAATTACAACACCATTAATAAAGAAATAATGTTGTAATTTGAATTCGTAAACGGTGAGGATACTTTTAACAGTCTTTTCTGGTGATCTGGTTAAGCTAACAAAGTATTTAAAATTGAGTGGCACAGCTTATAGTTTTCAGCAATTTTTAGACAACTTAATCAGTAAAACAATTGTTAGACTGTAAATAAAACCCTTTTTGGTACTGTTGACTATGTTATTCTTCACACTTTCAATATATATATATATAAATGAATTCCGTCGGAAAGGTCCAGGAAAAAAGAGTGCTCTATGTAGGTTACAGAGCTTAATAGTTATGTAATAAACAACATATGATAATTATTTCATTTACCAGTGGTATCTTGAAAGCAAACAAATCTGCTTTCAGTCATCAGAATGAAAAAATCCTGGTATATATATATATATATAATTGTTCC
>OZ024761.1:2732189-2744689 GCA_964016885.1 Eledone cirrhosa | reverse complement strand
TCAACCAACAATTACATTGAACTAACACCACCAGAAAACCTAAAACTCAGGCCAATTATAGCAGGCCCTACATGTGAAACCCACAGACTTAGCAACTTTCTGGACATCCTACTGAAACCCTTTCTACAACATATACAGAGCTACATACGAGATGACCTTGACATGCTGAAACACCTCCCTAAAACAGTAAGTGCAAATACAATTCTTGTCTCCTTTGACGCAATAAACCTCTACACAAACATACCTCACAACTATGGAATAACAGCAGTCCAATACTGGCTTAACACACACCCATCAGAAATACCGACACGCATCAACACAGATTTTATCACTGACGGACTCGGCTTTATCCTACAAAATAACTACTTCACATTCAATGGTTCAACATACAGACAAGTATCAGGTACGGCAATGGGCACGAAAGTAGCACCCACATATGCCAACCTAGTCATGGGATTCCATGAACAACAAATATACAGTCAGTCCCTTCTCTTATTTGGAGACTCTTTCCACACACACCTCAAAGCCAATTGGAAAAGATATCTAGACGACTGCTTTATCCTATGGCAAGAAGACATGAACTCACTTACTATGTTTAAAAACATGATAAACAACATAGATAATAACATACAATTCACAATGGAATCCAATCCTAAGGATGTTAACAAGGATAAATTTGGATTTAAATCTTACAAAAACCCACCCACTTTTGGATGCATTTGAACAAGACCTAATGGATATGATCATGGAGATCAAATTTACAAAACAGAAAAACAATAAACTACAGAATGACATCACGGCACTGCTCAATAATCTAAAAAACGCCAATGGAATTATTGTTAGAGCAGACAAAACATCAAACTTATATACCATGGATGTGGACACTTACAATAACTTCATCCGTAAGGAATTGCATAAAAAATACAAGAAAACTAATGAAGTTGCACTTAAAAACATCAACAACTCGGCATGTGAAATTGTTAAAAAACTTTGTATTGACGATAGAACGCAACCCTTAACACCAGCTACACCATCCTTCAACCTGAAGGACCACAAGGTAAACTTTGATACTGACCCTAAAATTAGACTTATATGCCCCTCTAAATCTGATACAGGCAAAATTAGCAAATATATACTAGACAGAATTATCCCCCAAGTTAAGGCTAAAGTAGATATTAAACTATGGGGTAACACCCATGAGGCAATAAGATGGTTTAATAGCATTACTGATAAGAAAAAATCAAAATTTATTCAGTTCGATATTGATGAATATTATTCCTCAATTTCACCTGATACTCTGCATGAAGCTCTTTCGTTCGCTAAGGCTAATTCCGACCTTACGGGTGCTGAAATTAATATTATTATGGAAGCGAGGAAAACAATTGTTAAATTTGATGATAGCTACTGGGTTCGCAAAGATAGACCTTCTAATTTTGATATTTCTATGGGTTCCAATGATTCGGCGGAAGTAACTGATCTTGTGGGAATGTATATCACTCACAGACTACAAGGAAAATTCAAGGATCTCAACGGTGGAATATACCGTGACGATGCGCTTCTATTAGTTAAGCATATGAATAACCAGAATTTAGAAAGGATGCGTAAAAATATCAGAAAGCTTTTTAAGGAACTAGGATTAAATATTACATTTGAATATAACCTCAAAGAGGTTAATTTCCTTGATGTTACTTTGAATCTCAATACAGAAACGATTAAACCGTTCCATAAACTAAATGAGAACCTTAAATATGTAAATACGGGTTCTAACCATCCACCCTCTATAATTAAATCCATCCCTAGAAATATTTCCCTTAGAATCTCCCGCCTGTCGTCCAACCAGCAAACCTTCAAAGAACATGCCGAATATTATGATGATGCACTTAGGAAGGCTGAACACCTAGAAAATATAGAGTATATAGTCGACGATCACCAAAACACCCAAAATAAATCTCATAGAGGTAGAAATAGCATAGAATCACCACCATACATACACTACCGCAATAGACACACTAATAGTCGCACACCACCAAACAGAAGGCGATGTAAAGAGTATATATGGTACAACCCGGTCTATAACAAATCTATTAAAACCAATCTACCCTCACGATTCTTTCGATTAGTTAAAAAACACTTTCCAACATCACATAAATATAATAAAATCTTAAACCCTAACACTATTCGACTTTCATATTCAACCGCCCCTAATATTGAACAACATATAAAAAAGCTTAACGCAAAACGGTTGTATAAACGCCTTCCAACACATAACAATACACGTAAAACATCGGCTATAACATCACAAAACAACAAACAACATCCCGTCCTACCTAAGCAACCTCATCAACCCATCCATGCCAATACAACAACGCAAAATTATAACTGTAACTGTGTCCAACCAGGAATGTGTCCGTTGAACAATCAGTGTCTTGAACGCAACATCATATACAAATGTACTATCGAATCGGATAGCCAGAAGTGGTACTATGTGGGGTCTACAGCTACCTCCTTCAAATCTCGCCTTTATAGACATCGTTACTCAATAAAACATGAAAACCAGCGTTATGTTACAACACTCGCAGACAAGGCTTGGTAGTTGCGCGAAAATAACCAACAATTTCACCTAAAATGGGATATAATAGTGTTGGCCTCTGCATAGTCCCACGGAGAGGAATTTTGTAAATTGTGTAATATCGAATTATTTTGTATTATGAAATCAAAAAATATTTTATTAAATAACAGAATAGAGCGATCGTTATACTGTAACCATCGCTTGAAATCTACATTTTCATATTACAAACACTACCAGGATTGAACGCCTGTCTCCATCTCCATTTGATTGTCAAAATACATATTAACATTCTCTATTAGTCTTAATTCTATCAACTCTTCTATTCTTTACCATTTAATATAAACTGCTATAGATAAAATGAGATTTCTTAATTCAATTCCCTAATACATATACCAGCAGGCTACCAGCATTGTTGTTATTCAGTAGCAGTGAAAATCTCCCTCTTCCTTAATTGACACTTTATATCTATTAATACTACTACACCAAACGACCATCCCTGTCCATTGTTCAATTGGTCAAGTATAGATTAAAATAGGCACTCCCAAAAATTCTTATTTAGATAAAATAAACCATATACTCATTGTATTCTCATTAGAAACCTTTTAGATACTTGTTTACCAGTATATTGAATTGCCATCTGTCATATACTATCCCCCTCTCTTCTTCCTTTCTTACAACTAATATAAATACTTCAATTTTTCTGATTTTTTCCAATGTATCCAATATCTCTGAAGAAGTGACAACTGATTATACATTTGCTATCGAATACTTGCTAACATTATATGATTACGCAAGTAGCGATACATAGGTATTCCGTCTGTTACAGAAACATGTCAATACCTAATAAATTCCTATATAAAAGCACTTTCATTTTATATTCATCTTTTCTACATTTTCTCCGGAATATAATTTATACTCGTTGAGCAAACCTACACGTACGCTGTTCATCTCTAACGTGACGATATATTATCACTACATTATTGATAACCTGAAATTTTATATATATATATATATATGTATATATATATGTATATATATATATATGTATATATATATATATATATGTATATATATATATATGTATATATATATAAATGGAAAAGAATGAAAAGAAATTTCATTTCTCACTCTTAGTACGGCTGTTACTTATATATAAGTATGTATACGTACATACATATATGTATAAAGACTTACAGTAGTATGTATATACATACATACATGCACACATATATATATGTACGTATGGGTTTACCGAACATTTATTATAATGTTCGGTTTGTTTCTAAACAAACAGCCCAAATTAAGCCGTACAGTGTTCGGCAACCATCGTTGCCCTTTTGTTCAACACTGACAAAGGAACGATGTACTAGTTTCAAGCTTAATAGCTATCGTCAGCATCAAGCTTATTAGCTATCGTCAACTAGTTTCAAGCTTATTAGCATCGTATACCTTTCTGTCAGATGATTGGATGTTTGAAAGTATATACTTTCCTTATGCATATTAACGGCTGAGCAGCCTAATTCGCATATCGGGCGAGTTAGTGGGCCGGGCGTACCGAAAACGATAAATGGAAAAGAATGAAATGAAATGAAATTTCTCACTCTTAGTACGGCTGATACTTATATATAAGTATATATACGTACATACATATATGTATACAGACGTACAGTAGTATGTATATACATACATGCACACGTATATATATGTACGTATGGGTTTACCGAACATTTATTATAATGTTCGGTTTGTTTGTAAAAAATTCGGGCTGTAATTCGGGCTGTTTGTTTACAAACAAACCGAACATTATAATAAATGTTCGGTAAACCCATACGTACATATATATATGTGTGTATGTATGTATATACATACTACTGTACGTCTGTATACATATATGTATCTACGTATACATACTTATATATATATATATATATATATATATATATATATATATATATATATATATATGTGTGTGTGTGTGTGTGTGTGTGTGTGTATATGTACACACACATACTCGTCTATGTATAGAGATAGATTTGTACGTATGTTTGAAAACATGCAGACACATATGTATAAGATATATAGCGATATATTTGTACTATGTTTGAATATATGCACATACACACACATACGTACCTATATATACACTCACACACACACAGAAGCAAGCATTCGTAAACCGTTAGTGTCATACAGAGAGAGAGAGCGAAAAAAGAGAGAGATAGAGAAAGATAGATAGGGCGAGAGAGAAAAAGATATAGAAAGATAGAGAAAAAGAGAGAGAGATATATAGAAAGAGAGAGAGAAAGAGAGAGAGATGGTAAGATATATAGATGCATAGCTAGAGAGAGAGAGAGGAGTGAGGAGTGAGAGGGGTGAGAGTGAGGGGGAGTTCTTCTCAAATATAAGAAGCAATTAGAAACACGTGAAACTAGTCTTTGCTAATATGAAATCCCATTAGCTTAACTAAAATACTTTAAAACACTGAGATGAAATAATATCAAAGATGGACAACAAAGAATCAACATTGATCGTCTGTTATATCTCCAGTTTCTCTGTTTAGAGATAACCTATCAAGGGTAATATTTCAAATGAACTCTTCAGGAAGCAGCCAATATATATGTGTGTGTGTATATGTTTGTGAGTGTACCTGTGTGTGTGTGTGTGTGTGTGTGTGTGTGTGTGTGTGTGTGTGTGTGTGTGTGTGTGTGTGTGTGTGTGTGTGTGTGTGTGTGTGTGTGTGTGTGTGTGTATGTGTGTGTGTGTGTGTGTCAGTGTGTGTGTGTGTGTGTCAGTGTGTGTGTGTGTGTGTGTGTCTGTCGGTGTGTGTTTTTGACTGATCTATATTTGCGGTTTGTTTTATTATTTATATTTCTGAGAGCACACGCACACATGCACACAATATACCAATACACACACACACACACACTATATATATATATATATATATATATATATATATATAAGCAAAGAGATATTGAATTGGTTGGTTATTCAACAAATTTATTTATAACAGATTCGAAGCACTCAACAAGTTTTCTGAAGTATAATATCAATGATATTAATAAATGGAAACTATCTTTATAAAACGATATTTATTTTATTACATATATTTCAAGTGTACCAACATTTTGGTACGCTCTCATCAGATAAAATACAAAATTTGTTTCATAAATGGTGACATACCCAAGAAACCAGACCTTATCGGTTCAGGTTCAGTTTGGATAGTGAAAGAAAAATTTCAAATCTTTAGCATGAATATGTAAATGAGGTTGCAACGTAAAGCTGAAAAGAGATCGTTATATTTAGACGCTAGGTAAATTTAAATAGTTATTAGGATAATTTATAAATGGAAGAAGAAAAAAAGAGAGGCTAATATTAATATTAGGGTGTAAGAAAATTTAAGGAATGATTATAAGAAAAAATTATAGTTAGAAATACACTATTATTATTAAGATAAAATTGTATGGATCATATCAGTGATGGTGCAAAGAGAGTGATATAATTATATTTAATTATTTATTAATATAATTATATATTTTGGTAGTATCTATAAAATAATATGAGAGTTAAAAATGTGTTGAAGTGGTAGAATACCAATTTAAAATTTTAAAAAATTGAGAGTATTTATATAAATATTTTTGGTGAGTATATATGTTGTTATTTTCACTAGTTAGATAATTTAAATATTTTTATATATGTTAATGGTTACGGAGAATTTTGTGTTTACATTTTCAATATATATTTATGAAATTTTTAGTTTTAAATTTTATTTGAGAAGATTATTTTGTACATTCAGATAGTTCAATCAAGATAGGAAACATTCACAAAAAATGTATTAAGTCAACGAAAATGTACAGAGAATTTAATATGTATGTAAAGTTTAATTTTTACTTAGAAGGAATGTTTAAGCATTTACCTCTTCTAGTGCCATGACCGATGGTTTCGCTTATCAAAAGATTGGAAATTCAGAGAATTTCCAATGGAAAGATATAGCTCTTCAGATAGCTTTTCCAAATCTACTAGACATAAGTCCGTATAGATGTAGATATATCACCCTCTGCCCAGTGAATGAATCAAGTCCTTAAAATAACCCACACACTTATTGGACCGTTAGAAAAAGCGGGAATTATAGACTCGCTGATATTTCATGCTGCTAGAAATAGCAGCATGATATAGCATATTTTTTTCTCTACATTAAGGAGAATTAGATAAATGATATAGATATCCCAGTGGGTACTAGGTACCCACGGAAATATATATGGTGTCTATAATAGTGGTTGTTCTATGGTACTAGTTTGAGATACCAGAACTGTAAATATGAGCGGAACAAGCAAGCATTAAACAATCTTTTAAATAAATTAAATTTGGAAAAGCTATCTGAAGAGCTATATCTTTCCATTGGAAATTCAGAGAATTTCCAATCTTTTGATAAGCGAAACCGTCGGTCATGGCACTAGAAGAGGTAAATATTTAAATCACATTTTAATTTATTTAAAAGATTGTTTAATGTTTGCTTGTTCCGCTCATATATATATATATATATATATATATATATATATATATATATATATATATAATTAGATAGTATATATATATATATATAATTAGATAGTATATATATATATATATATATATATATATATATATATATATATATAGTAAATCAACGATGCCACGCGCCGCACACCGGTTCAGCAATGACATGGTATATATCATATATATTCAACTTCTTTTCTTATTCCAAATAATTTTCCCCCTGATGACAGAATTGTCAATCTTCCAATATTAGTTATTCCGATGTTTTTGAATAATTAATGTTTCTTCAATTCCAGAAACCTCGGCTGGAGAACTCTGCGTGTAAAACTGACTTATTTAAGTTAGGCCAACATCTCGATGAAGAAGAAAAAGAAGAAAAAGAAAAAGAAGAAAAAGAAGAAGAAAATGAAGAAAAAGAAAAAGAAAAAAATGAAAAAGAAGAAAAGAAGAAAAAGAAAAAGAAAATGAAGAAAATGAAGAAAAGGAAGACAAAGAAAAAGAAGAAAAAAAGAAGAAAAAGAAGAAGAAGAAGAAGAAGAAGAAGAAGAAGAAGAAGAAGAAGAAGGAGAAGGAGAAGAAGAAGAAGAAGAAGAAGAAGAAGAAGAAGAAAGTAGAAAGCAGAAGAAAAGCATATAATGCAGAATTGGAAATGACTATATATAGACTTTTTGTACGTTGACATCAAATAGTCACGTGTTAAGTCTCTCAATGATGACAATGACGAAAAACACATCATGGCCGACACATTTGAAACAGTGTACAAGCTACAATCTTCTGCTACTATAACGACAGCATTTACATGAGAAACAAACGTAGAGAAGCTACATTTTTCACTAAATTAAACCAGAAATTATTTATATATATATTTATCATGAATTATCGAAGTACTGGGAGTATTTTAACCGAGAAAAGTTGAAAATATGTGAGTCCCATATACATATTTCACACCTGCTAACATCTAAAAACCCCAGCAGGGAGAACCATGAAAAACGGAGGAAAATGAGGCAAAAGGGGCAGATTTTACATAATGATAGGCTATACTCATTTTCACAAGAGAAGACATATCTCACCAACCCCAAAGTGGGTGTGAGATCTCACCGTCGGACAGGAAGTGTTGACAGGTCTGAACAGCGGAGCTCCGACAAGCTTTTGATTCTAGAGTCGGGCGAGATAGAAACAGATCGAACCTTGAGCTGAACACTAGTGAAACGCGCGTAACCAATAAATAAACGTAATGAAGGTTTAACAAATCGCCCTTGTATTATTAGATATATATATATGTGCGTGAGTGAGTGTGTGTACGTGCTTGGTGTGTTTACATACACACACACACACATATATATATATATATGACGGAGATGAATTTGTTTTGCAAGGTTTTTGATATGAAATCGTGTGTTGAAACAAATATTGTTATACTTGGGGAGGGTCACATTGTTTTAATATTTCCAGAAATAATAATAAAACACACTCACTGTTTAGTTTGGGTTGTATATTGTATATCCATATAGCTGGCAATCAATGTCTATCATTGATTGATGAACAGTTAAAAAAATATAGAGAGAGTGTTGTTCAGAGTTCTTTCGTCACACACCTATCACACCATCAGTGATACTATTATGTTTCCTCCCGTTGTATTGTAATGTTTATTTATTCTATTATTTATTTATTTATTGTTGTCTCTGTTTGCGCATGTGTTTGTGTGCGTGCTTTCTTTTTGGTGTATGTGTTCGTGTTTGAGTCTGTGTGTGGTTGTATTCTATCTATGGTCACTAGTGAGTGTATAGGTGTGGTTGTGGTTATTGTACCTGTGTATATTTATTTATTTTTATCTTAGGTCACTATTGTGCGTTTGTGTATTGTTATTAGTGTCAGTATATATATTAGTGTCAGTATATATATATATGTTAGTGTCAGTATATATATGTTAGTGTCAGTATATATATATATATGTGTTAGTGTCAGTATATATATATATATATGTTAGTGTCAGTATTTATATGTTAGTGTCAGTATATATATGTGTTAGTGTCAGTATATATGTGTGTTAGTGTCAGTATATATATGTGTGTTAGTGTCAGTATATATATATATGTGTTAGTGTCAGTATATATATATATGTTAGTGTCAGTATATATATGCGTGTTAGTGTCAGTATATATATATGTGTTATAGTCAGTATATATATATGTGTGTCAGTATATATATATATGTGTTAGTGTCAGTATATATATGTGTGTGAGTGTCAGTATATATATATGTGTTAGTGTCAGTATATATATATATATGTTAGTGTCAGTATATATATATATGTGTTAGTGTCAGTATATATATGTGTGTGAGTGTCAGTATATATATATGTGTTAGTGTCAGTATATATATATGTGTTAGTGTCAGTATATATATGTGTGTTAGTGTCAGTATATATATGTGTTAGTGTCAGTATATATATATGTGTATTAGTGTCAGTATATATATATGTATTAGTGTCAGTATATATATATGTATGTGTTAGTGTCAGTATATATATATGTGTGTTAGTGTCAGTATATATATATATGTGTTAGTGTCAGTATATATATATATGTTAGTGTCAGTATATATATATGTGTTAGTGTCAGTATATATATGTATTAGTGTCAGTATATATATGTGTTAGTGTCAGTTTATATATGTGTGTTAGTGTCAGTATATATATATATGTTAGTGTCAGTATATATATATGTGTTAGTGTCAGTATATATATATGTGTTAGTGTCAGTATATATATGTGTTAGTGTCAGTATATATATATATGTGTTAGTGTCAGTATATATATATATGTTAGTGTCAGTATATATATATATGTTAGTGTCAGTATATATATATGTGTGTTAGTGTCAGTATATATATATATGTTAGTGTCAGTATACATATGTGTGTGAGTGTCAGTATATATATATGTGTGTTAGTGTCAGTATATATATATGTGTTAGTGTCAGTATATATATATATATGTTAGTGTCAGTATATATATATGTGTGTTAGTGTCAGTATATATATGTATTAGTGTCAGTATATATATATATGTGTTAGTGTCAGTATATATATATATGTGTTAGTGTCAGTATATATATGTGTTAGTGTCAGTATATATATATATCTGTGTGTCAGTATATATATGTGTGTTAGTGTCAGTATATATATATATGTTAGTGTCAGTATATATATATGTGTTAGTGTCAGTATATATATATGTGTTAGTGTCAGTATATATATGTGTTAGTGTCAGTATATATATATATATGTTAGTGTCAGTATATATATATGTGTATTAGTGTCAGTATATATATGTATTAGTGTCAGTATATATATATATGTGTTAGTGTCAGTATATATATGTGTGTTAGTGTCAATATATATATATGTGGTAGTGTCTATATATATATATGTGTTAGTGTCAGTATATGTATATATGTGTTAGTGTCAGTTTATCTAGCTCAAAAGGATGAAAGGAACAGATGACCGCAGCGGGAGTTGAAGTGAGAGAGCAGAGTGTCGGAACGAATACCATAAACCATTCTATCCGACGTTCTAACTACTTTGCCAATTCACCACCTACATCTCATTGAATACATTTGCTAAAGATGCAACACATGGCCTAGATATAAATTATGGCTTGTGTTATTGATTAAGTCAGTCACATATATTTCCAGAGATAATTTAAAATCGGCAAAATGTAATTGAAGGCAAAATAACGCATATATGTTAAAAGCACATCAATATTAACACCACCATTAAGACATCATTAACAAACGTCCTTTTCTCTGCACTCTATATCTGCGTTCTCATTTTTCAAATTTATTCATTTATTCTATATCATGATACTACATACGTGAAAATATCACATGTATTTGCACATGGTAATATATAGGAAAAATTTAATCAACAAATTACATGACAATCGATTCGTTCTCGATGCAAGGTTACCAATTATATCTGGATATGTTTCCAAATATCTCTGTTTGTATAATACATTTCTTTAACTGTTTGGAAAATATAGACCGTTTCAGTTTCGGTTAAAAAATACACAATCCACTTTATGTACTGATTGCATTTTCTTGTTCATAAATACATTCCCCAGTCTCTGTAGCTCTCCTTGATCTGTTAACCACTGCTCACAGAGAGAGTTGTAAAAACTATAAAGAGAACAACACTCTGAAATATTTTTAAATGATGTTCCGACAGCAGTTCGGAAAAGCTTACGTTAAGTGACTCGTTAACTAAGGTAATAAAAGAACAACGAAGATCTTATCAAATGGATTAGCAAGACAGCTTCTTGCTGCGATAAAAGAATTACGAAGGTTGCGAAGGCTAATCAGTTATAAGTGTTCGTCATAGAATAAAACCTGCAACTCTTTCAGACTAATGTTTTTAAAACGTTAAAAAACTTACCCCCGCATTTTCTAGTAATTTGGTTGGCAAAAAATATGGCTACCAATCTAAAAACGACGACAGTTTAGAATATATAACAATGTGAAAGATCAACTATTTGTTACTTTTAAGGAACATAAAGATGATTTTATCGCTAATCGCAAATATATATATACATATATACATATATATATATATATATATATATATATATATATATATATATATATATATATATATATGTATATACATATATATATACATATATATATATTCATATATATGTATATATATATACATACATATATATATATATATATATATATATATATATATATATATATATATATATATATATATATATATATATAATTGTTTCTACTATTGGCACAAGGCCAGCATTTACCCAGTACGTTCCTGGTACTTTATTTTATCGACCCGGTAAGGATGAAAGGCAAAGTTAACCTCGGCGGGATTTGAACTCAGAATGGCAAGGGCCGTAAGTCTATGCGTCAAAGCATGGCGTTCGACCCTCTATCGATACTGCCAATTCACCAGTTGCCCACACACGAAATCAAACTTGCTTTCCAGTTCATATAAACTTAGCCCACTTTCAGACACTTATCCTCCATAAACTCTTGTTCTTCACTTTCCTTAACTTACCTTCTTTACATGTATCGTGATATTTCGCTCCTTATAACAGTCTTTCTTCTCTCTCTGTTTGATTGAGCACACTTCTCTGAGTGTTTTTTGGGGGGTGCCCTTTATAGCAGCTCGTCCCTCAGAGGCCACTGGTTCACTGCCCTTAAACACGCTGTGACTTCTCTCTCCCACGTGTAGTTGGACGGTCGCTTTAAAAATTCTCTTAGTGTTGTCTGAAATGTATAGCCTTACACACGCTGATGAACCTGGGTTATTTCACTTCGCTCAACAACTTAATGGCGAAACAGATCACTTCGGATTTGTACGTGTGTTATATAGT
>OZ024761.1:2719689-2722189 GCA_964016885.1 Eledone cirrhosa | reverse complement strand
TTTTTCGATCTGGACTGCAGTCATGTCCGGGATCTCTGTATATATAACCTCCTCCTATAACCTCCTCCTATATATATATATATATATATATATATATATATATATATATATATATATATATATATATATAACAAAGGAATTGTGGTAAGGAACCAGATGGATCATAACGCACCAAAGTACTCAATACTCAATTTTCCTATATATATTTATACATAGATATATATACATATATATATATGTGCACCCACTGTGTGTTTCTAAATATATTGTTAATAACTCCCTCTGGTCGAGCAATCTTTGAAGTGTGGGGACAGCTGGAAAGCTTCCATTACTCATACTTCTCGCCTTCTTCACCACCTCTTCTACGGCCTCGATATAGATACCCCCTCCGCCTCCGTGGTATTTTCTTCGGGGTTATAAGAGGCTTAGCTCTGTTTCTCGACCGTTATATCGCGTGACTATCTCCCCCTCCGCCTTTTGGGATTCTTTCTCACGTCGTGTAGACGCGTTCTTGAGACTAGTAAAATGAGGTATCCTCTTGATAAGTCGGCAGACCTCGCAAGGACTCTATATCTTTATGATATATTGTTTTTGTTTATGCCACCAAACTACGTAGTCGAGGAATTTAGGAGCAGTTTAGGTATGATACATTTTATCACTAATTATATCGAAATGTTTCTTCTCTCTTCATAATGTATATATATATATATATATATATATATATATATATATATATATATATATATGGTCAATCGTAATGTAATAATATAGAGAGTACTCAACGTAAAGCAGTTAAACCGTCTTTGTTTTCCTTCAACCTCAGCCGGTCGCCCTCGAGTGACGTGGCTAATAGGTTGAAGGAGCAGAATAGCTGTCGCCCTCGGGTCCTCGATTTTCAGCCCCATGGATTTTATCTATTACATTCGCGTATTATATTTCGAATACCTGATGATATCACCGGATTCATACGGAACCCGGTCATTGAAATGATCATAGTATAATAAGCCTTTCAAGGATTTACACAAATCCAGCCTCCTGTCATTTCATTATAATATTATATATATATCTATGTATATATGTATATATATATGTGTATATATATATATATATGTATATATGTAGATATATGTATATATGTATATATGTATATATATATATATATATATGTATATATATATATATATATATATATGTATATATATATATATATATATATATATATATATATATATATATATATATATATGTATACATGTATATAACTTTGAATAACTTTGAAATGTTTTGGCCAGTATTGGCCCAGGCCATGTCTAACTTAATAGCACCACCTGGCGAAGTCTTTCAATTCAGGATTTGGGCACCATGGCCCATTCGAGAAGAGAATCACTGTTTGCGGAGACATATCCGGGTGTGGGTGGTTATGTAGATATATGTATATATGTATATATGTATATATATATATGTATATATGTATATATGTAGATATATGTATATATGTATATATGTATATATATATATGTATATATGTATATATATATATCTATATATATCTATGTATATATGTATATATATATATATATATATATATATATATATATGTATATATATATATGTATATATGTATATATATATATCTATATATATCTATGTATATATGTATATATATATATATATATATATATATATATATATATATATATATATATACTTATAATATAAGATCAAAAGATGGTTAAAAGAGTTCCATGTATTTTATTATGCGCATTTCAAAAACAAATATCATCATGGGATGATATTTGCGTTCTCATCAGATAATTTTAAACCTAAAATATTATCCATTACGCTGAAATAAATTAAATTAAATATTTTGAAAATTAACCGCCAACTATATTATTTTGGACATGTGTTGTTTATATGGAGATCTGTGTATATAAACTTGAACATAAATTACTCCCCTTTGTCTCTCTCTCTCTTTGATCATCTTTCATCTGTTTCTTCCTCTATGCTTTCCTTACCCTCCTCTTTCTCCAGTAGTTTTTAAAAATTAAAAACATTTTTATAACTGTTATATTGATGCCATATATTTCTTAAACTCTATTACACGCACCCTCTCTATTTTTTGTATTATATTATCTCATGTTCTCAATATTAGGTATAAATATTGAGTTTTGTCATGAGTTAATCACTACCATGACTGAATCTTAACCATCTACCATGTCAAGGTATGTCATGCATCATCTTATTTTACCTGATAAGGACGTACTGTTGAACTTAACTCAGTACCTCTGAAATATGTATAATAAAATATAATTGATCACAAGAATATCTATTTTGTTAATATTTTGAATTAATATTAATAACTCTGAAAACCTTTCGATAGACAACCGTTTCGGACCTTTCCGATAGACAACCTTTCCCCCACCCCGGAAAAACCCCCCAGTTGATGGATGTGAATCCGAAATATATAGGGACAATTAAATCTCTCCCAAGGTAACTCTCT
>OZ024761.1:2669689-2717189 GCA_964016885.1 Eledone cirrhosa | reverse complement strand
ATATATGTTATACATACGTGTTTAATAACATTGCTATATATGCAACCATAACCACCGTCAACATCCTCTCCCTCCCCACACCACGCTATGATAAAATATTTCACATAATAACTGTTTCTACTTTTGGCACAAGGCCAGCAATTAGCCAGTGTATTACGACCCCCGTAAGGTTGAAAAGCAAAGTTAACCTCGGCGGGATTTGAACTCAGAATGGCAAGGGCCGTAACTCTATGCGTCAAAGCATGGCGTCCGACCCTCTACCGATACTGCCACTCCACATAATAACGATGAGTAAATTTATACATCGAGATAGAAATAAGAACAACTTATCAAAAAGTGTAGCTGTAGTTTCGTACATTATTTAAATTGTTATTGTACGAAACTACAGCTACTGGTATAGTAATATTGATTGATTTGGGCATAAACGACAAAGAATGGCAGAAGTGATTGTTTGATATAAAAGTCGTGCCGCCAGCTCACTTCCTCTCAGCCAGTTGTAGCCTTGCAAGCAGCAATTGCCCTCAGCCAGTTGTAGGCCTTGGAAGCAGCAATTGCCCTCAGCCAGTTGTAGGCCTTGGAAGCAGCAATTGCCCTCAGCCAGTTGTAGGCCTTGCAAGCAGAAATTGCCCTCAGTCGGTTGTAGGCCTTGCAAGCAGCAATTGCCCTCAGCCAGTTGTAGGCCTTGGAAGCAGCAATTGCCCTCAGCCAGTTGTAGGCCTTGAAGCAGCAATTGCCCTCAGTCAGTTGTAGGCCTTGGAAGCAGCAATTGCCCTCAGTCAGTTGTAGGCCTTGGAAGCAGCAATTGCCCTCAGCCAGTTGTAGGCCTTGGAAGCAGCAATTGCCCTCAGCCAGTTGTAGGCCTTGGAAGCAGCAATTGCCCTCAGCCAGTTGTAGGCCTTGGAAGCAGCAATTGCCCTCAGCCAGTTGTAGGCCTTGGAAGCAGCAATTGCCCTCAGTCAGTTGTAGGCCTTGGAAGCAGCAATTGCCCTCAGCCAGTTGTAGGCCTTGGAAGCAGCAATTGCCCTCAGTCAGTTGTAGGCCTTGGAAGCAGCAATTGCCCTCAGCCAGTTGTAGGCCTTGGAAGCAGCAATTGCCCTCAGCCAGTTGTAGGCCTTGGAAGCAGCAATTGCCCTCAGCCAGTTGTAGGCCTTGGAAGCAGCAATTGCCCTCAGCCAGTTGTAGGCCTTGGAAGCAGCAATTGCCCTCAGCCAGTTGTAGGCCTTGGAAGCAGCAATTGCCCTCAGCCAGTTGTAGGCCTTGCAAGCAGCAATTGCCCTCAGCCAGTTGTAGGCCTTGGAAGCAGCAATTGCCCTCAGCCAGTTGTAGGCCTTGGAAGCAGCAATTGCCCTCAGCCAGTTGTAGGCCTTGGAAGCAGCAATTGCCCTCAGTCAGTTGTAGGCCTTGGAAGCAGCAATTGCCCTCAGCCAGTTGTAGGCCTTGGAAGCAGCAATTGCCCTCAGTCAGTTGTAGGCCTTGGAAGCAGCAATTGCCCTCAGCCAGTTGTAGGCCTTGGAAGCAGCAATTGCCCTCAGTCAGTTGTAGGCCTTGGTAGCAGCATTTGCCCTCAGCCAGTTGTAGGCCTTGGAAGCAGCAATTGCCCTCAGCCAGTTGTAGGCCTTGGAAGCAGCAATTGCCCTCAGTCAGTTGTAGGCCTTGGAAGCAGCAATTGCCCTCAGCCAGTTGTAGGCCTTGGAAGCAGCAATTGCCCTCAGCCAGTTGTAGGCCTTGGTAGCAGCAATTGCCCTCAGTCAGTTGTAGGCCTTGGAAGCAGCAATTGCCCTCAGCCAGTTGTAGGCCTTGGTAGCAGCATTTGCCCTCAGCCAGTTGTAGGCCTTGGAAGCAGCAATTGCCCTCAGCCAGTTGTAGGCCTTGGAAGCAGCAATTGCCCTCAGTCAGTTGTAGGCCTTGGAAGCAGCAATTGCCCTCAGCCAGTTGTAGGCCTTGGAAGCAGCAATTGCCCTCAGTCAGTTGTAGGCCTTGCAAGCAGCAATTGCCCTCAGTCAGTTGTAGGCCTTGCAAGCAGCAATTGCCCTCAGCCAGTTGTAGGCCTTGCAAGCAGCAATTGCCCTCAGTCAGTTGTAGGCCTTGGAAGCAGCAATTGCCCTCAGCCAGTTGTAGGCCTTGCAAGCAGCAATTGCCCTCAGTCAGTTGTAGGCCTTGGAAGCAGCAATTGCCCTCAGCCAGTTGTAGGCCTTGGAAGCAGCAATTGCCCTCAGCCAGTTGTAGGCCTTGGTAGCAGCAATTGCCCTCAGTCAGTTGTAGGCCTTGCAAGCAGCAATTGCCCTCAGTCAGTTGTAGGCCTTGCAAGCAGCAATTGCCCTCAGCCAGTTGTAGGCCTTGCAAGCAGCAATTGCCCTCAGTCAGTTGTAGGCCTTGCAAGCAGCAATTGCCCTCAGTCAGTTGTAGGCCTTGCAAGCAGCAATTGCCCTCAGTCAGTTGTAGGCCTTGCAAGCAGCAATTGCCCTCAGTCAGTTGTAGGCCTTGGAAGCAGCAATTGCCCTCAGCCAGTTGTAGGCCTTGGAAGCAGCAATTGCCCTCAGCCAGTTGTAGGCCTTGGAAGCAGCTATTGCCCTCAGTCAGTTGTAGGCCTTGGAAGCAGCAATTGCCCTCAGTCAGTTGTAGGCCTTGGAAGCAGCAATTGCCCTCAGTCAGTTGTAGGCCTTGGAAGCAGCAATTGCCCTCAGTCAGTTGTAGGCCTTGGAAGCAGCAATTGCCCTCAGCCAGTTGTAGGCCTTGCAAGCAGCAATTGCCCTCAGTCAGTTGTAGGCCTTGCAAGCAGCAATTGCCCTCAGTCAGTTGTAGGCCTTGGAAGCAGCAATTGCCCTCAGCCAGTTGTAGGCCTTGCAAGCAGCAATTGCCCTCAGTCAGTTGTAGGCCTTGGAAGCAGCAATTGCCCTCAGTCAGTTGTAGGCCTTGGAAGCAGAAATTGCCCTCAGTCAGTTGTAGGCCTTGGAAGCAGCAATTGCCCTCAGCCAGTTGTAGGCCTTGGAAGCAGCAATTGCCCTCAGTCAGTTGTAGGCCTTGCAAGCAGCAATTGCCCTCAGTCAGTTGTAGGCCTTGCAGGCAGAAATTGCCCTCAGCCAGTTGTAGGCCTTGGAAGCAGCAATTGCCCTCAGCCAGTTGTAGGCCTTGCAGGCAGAAATTGCCCTCAGCCAGTTGTAGGCCTTGGAAGCAGCAATTGCCCTCAGCCAGTTGTAGGCCTTGGAAGCAGCAATTGCCCTCAGCCAGTTGTAGGCCTTGGAAGCAGCAATTGCCCTCAGCCAGTTGTAGGCCTTGGAAGCAGCAATTGCCCTCAGTCAGTTGTAGGCCTTGGAAGCAGCAATTGCCCTCAGCCAGTTGTAGGCCTTGGAAGCAGCAATTGCCCTCAGTCAGTTGTAGGCCTTGGAAGCAGCAATTGCCCTCAGTCAGTTGTAGGCCTTGGAAGCAGCAATTGCCCTCAGCCAGTTGTAGGCCTTGGAAGCAGCCATTGCCCTCAGTCAGTTGTAGGCCTTGGAAGCAGCAATTGCCCTCAGTCAGTTGTAGGCCTTGGAAGCAGCAATTGCCCTCAGTCAGTTGTAGGCCTTGCAAGCAGCAATTGCCCTCAGTCAGTTGTAGGCCTTGGAAGCAGAAATTGCCCTCAGCCAGTTGTAGGCCTTGGAAGCAGCAATTGCCCTCAGTCAGTTGTAGGCCTTGGAAGCAGCAATTGCCCTCAGCCAGTTGTAGGCCTTGGAAGCAGCAATTGCCCTCAGCCAGTTGTAGGCCTTGGAAGCAGCAATTGCCCTCAGTCAGTTGTAGGCCTTGGATGCAGCAATTGCCCTCAGCCAGTTGTAGGCCTTGGAAGCAGCAATTGCCCTCAGTCAGTTGTAGGCCTTGCAAGCAGCAATTGCCCTCAGTCAGTTGTAGGCCTTGGAAGCAGAAATTGCCCTCAGCCAGTTGTAGGCCTTGGAAGCAGCAATTGCCCTCAGTCAGTTGTAGGCCTTGGAAGCAGCAATTGCCCTCAGCCAGTTGTAGGCCTTGGAAGCAGCAATTGCCCTCAGTCAGTTGTAGGCCTTGGAAGCAGCAATTGCCCTCAGTCAGTTGTAGGCCTTGGAAGCAGCAATTGCCCTCAGTCGGTTGTAGGCCTTGGAAGCAGCAATTGCCCTCAGCCAGTTGTAGGCCTTGGAAGCAGCAATTGCCCTCAGTCAGTTGTAGGCCTTGGAAGCAGCAATTGCCCTCAGCCAGTTGTAGGCCTTGGAAGCAGCAATTGCCCTCAGTCAGTTGTAGGCCTTGGAAGCAGCAATTGCCCTCAGCCAGTTGTAGGCCTTGGAAGCAGCAATTGCCCTCAGTCAGTTGTAGGCCTTGGAAGCAGCAATTGCCCTCAGCCAGTTGTAGGCCTTGGAAGCAGCAATTGCCCTCACTCAAGTGCTGGCTTCATCGCAACTTAGTGGTCATTTCTTATGGTTATCTTTTCTTACTCTCTAAATTTGTGTTGTCTGCTCTGGCTACAAAGCAACACATACTGAGTTGCCAGCACTGGCTACAAAGCAATCCATGCTTGGTCGCCAGTTTCCCAGCTGATCCACTCTG
Source organism: Eledone cirrhosa (assembly GCA_964016885.1). Taxonomy (NCBI): domain Eukaryota; kingdom Metazoa; phylum Mollusca; class Cephalopoda; order Octopoda; family Eledonidae; genus Eledone; species Eledone cirrhosa. Next base: position 2,712,644 of record OZ024761.1, on the reverse strand, counting down.
CCGTCCTCAATTTCCGAGTCCGAAAGACAAACCTAACGAAATAAAGTATTGAATAGATTTAATAGCTTGAAGCAAAAGAGTTAAAGATATATATTCTATTCAATCTACCACATTAGGGTGCCATACTTATTTTATCAACACAATTTAGGTAGGAAGGATTAAAAGCTTGTTTAGGTTTTTATTTCTTTTTTATAAGCATGGAATAATGTTTTGCGTATTTTCTTCTGATATTTACTAAAATCTTTAACATTCACTTTCTTCTAAAATAATCCTATTAGTGTCTTGGTAATGACTAACAGCGATAAAAAGAATAAAAAATAAGGATAACTATTTTCAAAATATATATTTACTGAAAATAATATTTACAAAATATAAGTATGCCAGGGCGAGAAATAAAATTCTACTTTTAATATAAAAAAAAACTAGGGTTATGGAAAATAGAGAAACATACATTAATCTAAATATAAAAAAACATTTGCTGGAAGAAAGATTACTTTAAAAAAATAGGATTCATTTATAGAAAATATTTTTATGAGATGTTTATTTACTAAAAATATGAAATACATTTACTGTGAAAACGATGATTTATATTAGTGGAAAAAAGATTAAGTGGTAGAGACATGGAACGTTTCTAATATGTTTTAAAAAGCTAAAGGAGCCCATTTCTTCTTCATGTTTGAATATAAGAGATTTCTTCCAGAAAAGGATAGAGTGTAAGACAGAGAAAGTGAGCAACTGATATAAAGGAAGAATAGACCCCAGTACCAGACTGGTACTTTTTTTATCGACCACGAATGGATGAAAGGCAAAGTTGACATCGACGGGATTTGAACTCAAGATGTATAGACCCGGAATGAATACTGCAAACCATTCTATCTGACGTCCTAACCACTCTACCATTCTATCTGACGTCCTAACCACTCTACCATTCTATCTGACGTCCTAACAACTCTACCATTCTATCTGACGTCCTAACCACTCTACCATTCTATCTGACGTTCTAACCACTCTACCATTCTATCTGACGTTCTAACTACTCTACCATTCTATCTGACGTTCTAACTACTCTACCATTCTATCTGACGTTCTAATCACTCTACCATTCTATCTGACGTTCTAACTACTCTACCATTCTATCTGACGTCCTAACCACTCTACCATTCTATCTGACGTTCTAATCACTCTACCATTCTATCTGACGTTCTAATCACTCTACCATTCTATCTGACGTCCTAACCACTCTACCATTCTATCTGACGTTCTAACTACTCTACCATTCTATCTGACGTTCTAACTACTCTACCATTCTATCTGACGTTCTAATCACTCTACCATTCTATCTGACGTTCTAACTACTCTACCATTCTATCTGACGTTCTAACTACTCTACCATTCTATCTGACGTCCTAACCACTCTACCATTCTATCTGACGTCCTAACCACTCTACCATTCTATCTGACGTCCTAACCACTCTACCATTCTATCTGACGTTCTAACCACTCTACCATTCTATCTGACGTTCTAATCACTCTACCATTCTATCTGACGTTCTAACTACTCTACCATTCTATCTGACGTTCTAACTACTCTACCATTCTATCTGACGTTCTAATCACTCTACCATTCTATCTGACGTTCTAACTACTCTACCATTCTATCTGACGTCCTAACCACTCTACCATTCTATCTGACGTTCTAATCACTCTACCATTCTATCTGACGTTCTAATCACTCTACCATTCTATCTGACGTTCTAATCACTCTACCATTCTATCTGACGTTCTAATCACTCTACCATTCTATCTGACGTTCTAATCACTCTACCATTCTATCTGACGTCCTAACCACTCTACCATTCTATCTGACGTTCTAATCACTCTACCATTCTATCTGACGTTCTAATCACTCTACCATTCTATCTGACGTTCTAATCACTCTACCATTCTATCTGACGTTCTAATCACTCTACCATTCTATCTGACGTCCTAACCACTCTACCATTCTATCTGACGTTCTAACCACTCTACCATTCTATCTGACGTTCTAATCACTCTACCATTCTATCTGACGTTCTAATCACTCTACCATTCTATCTGACGTTCTAATCACTCTACCATTCTATCTGACGTCCTAACCACTTTACCATTCTATCTGACGTTCTAATCACTCTACCATTCTATCTGACGTTCTAATCACTCTACCATTCTATCTGACGTTCTAATCACTCTACCATTCTATCTGACGTTCTAATCACTCTACCATTCTATCTGACGTCCTAACCACTTTACCATTCTATCTGACGTTCTAATCACTCTACCATTCTATCTGACGTTCTAATCACTCTACCATTCTATCTGACGTTCTCACCACTCTACCATTCTATCTGACGTTCTAACGACTCTACCATTCTATCTGACGTTCTGTGGTGATGGTGTGGTGGTGGTGAGGTTGTGGTGGTGGTGAGGTGGTGGTGGTGGTGGTGGTGGTGATGGGGTGGTGGTGGGGGTGTGGTGGTAGTGGTGATGTGGTGACGAGTGCTAACAATAGTGGAGGTGCTAGTAGTAGTAGTAGTAGTAGTAGTAGTAGTAGTAGTAGTGTTAACAATAGAAGTTATATAAGAAATTTGTGAATGGATTAAAATTGCGCCCGAAAATTGAATTAACACATTTCTTAAGATTTTTGAAGTTTCATCTGATTCTGGGTAAATATCTTCAATGTCTTCACTATCTGTCTATACACACATACACACACACACACACACACACACACACACACACACATATATATATATAGAGAGAGAGAGAGAGAGAGAGAGAGAGAGAGAGAGAGAGAGAGAGGGAGAGAGAGAGAGAGAATTTTTCGATCCCATGTCAGGCGCGATCACTACCGACCGTAACTTGAGCTGATCGGTCACGAAACGCACGTCACAGTAAGTAAGGTACTCAATACATTAGTAGAGTGTGAAACAGTTCTAGTCCTGTAGAAGCCATATATATATATATACTAGCAGTGGTACCCGGCGTTGCACGGGATAAGGTATTTTGGAACGCGGGCCTCCAACAGATCTAATCGTGGAAAAACTGCATGCCTGGACAATATGTAAAGAAAATAAACCGAATACTCTGATGGCTGGATAATCTTTAAGATTTTCCTCGATGAAGCAGGAAAAATGCAGGTTTTCACCTAATGCGGGCCCTAGGAGATCAAGAAAATGAATTTTTTTTTTTATGTGCATAATATGCCTTGAAATTTCGTGAAAACCGCCTCCAAAAAGCCCTAAAAAGCTGAGAAAATGAAATTTTTCACCCAATGCGAGCCCTAGGCCATAAAAAATTGGATTTCTTTGCTCACGGTATGAAGAAGAGACTGACTAATACATAGTTACAATTTCAAGGAAATCGGTCTGACATAACACCTCAAAAAAACCCCTAAAAAAGCTTTAAAAACGCAGTTTTTCATCTAATGCGAGCCCTAGGAGATCAAAGAGTTGAATTTTTTAATGTGCAAAACACTCCCTGAAACATAAGTATTACACATGTAAAGTTTGAAAAAGATCGGTTGGGTACTTCTCGAGTTTTAGGTATTCAAACTCACGCACACACACATCCTCAGGGAAGAGACTAATGCAGACAGTCAGACATACAGAAAGATATTATAAGGGCGCGACGTTATATGTATGTATCTATCTAAAAAGAGAAAGACTAAGAATTATAGAGAGAGATCGCTAAATCGCCTAATGTGGTTCCTAGGGCATTGTAAATTTGATATTCTTTTTGCTCGGAACACTCTCTGAAACATAAGTATTACATGTGTAAAGTTTGAAAACAGTCAGTTGGGTGGTTCTCGAGATTTAGGGATTCAAACTCACACACACACACACACACAGACATCCTCAGTTTTATATATATATATCTGTTAGTTCTTTCGTTACTTTGGTATATTATGTGTTAGATTTTGCCTACACAATGTTCGATTTGTCAAGCTATTTAAACGTATGTTATTACTCTAAGGACCTACCTTATCGAGTGCTTTGCTAACTCATTATTTCATATAATAGGCCGAATTTGCTTGCAAACCGCCAGAGATTCGATTTTACTAAGTATCCAATTATATATATATATAAGGTTATTCCTTATAGCGACGCATAAGTAAGAAACAATTTCGGATGATTGAAGGTGTCTCAATATATATATATATGTGTGTGTGTGTGTACACATACATATACATTTATATATATATATATATATATATATATATATACATTTATATATATATATATATATATATATATATACATTTATATATATATATATATATATATATATATATATATATATATATATATATATATATATATATATATATATATGTGTGTGTGTGTGTGTGTGTGTGTGTGTGTGTGTGTGTGTGTAATAAACAACATAAGGCAATTATTCCATTTACCAGTGGTTTCTTAAAAGCAAAAGATGTTGCTTTCAATCCTCAGAATGAAAAAATCCTGGTCTGTTTATTGAATTTGGATTTTAAAAACAAAAATGCAATCTATATGAAAGTGAGGCTGGAGAAAGAAGAAGGAAAGGAAAAATAAAATAAAACTACACATGCAAACACGCACACAAACACGCACACACACACACAAAAGCATACATACACACACACATATATATATATATATATATATGTATATATATAAATGAGAGGTATAGAGATTGTTTTAGCAAGAAGCTAACGGCATTCTATAACATATATGCGACTATAACGTCAAGATGGGAAAAGTAGTTAACGAAAGATTTAGAAAAAATAACTCAAACTCATCTCAAAAGAGAATCTGGATATAAATTCATCCACAGAATTTAGTAAAATCCAGGGAAAAATCTATAGACCTTTAACTCATGATAAAATAAAGTTTGAAACACTTATCCTTCAATTTGGAATAACATCAAATGCTCTGTATAGTCTTAAAAGACTATCTCATGAAAACTTTCAGTGGAGATGGTCACGGTTGGATTTCATTCATCAGCAGAGCTCAACAGAAACCAGGGCTCTCACAGTAATATAATCCGAAAAAGGGAGTTCTAAAACTGGCTAGTTCGCCTTCATGTGTATTTATGAAAAAGCACATGAGGAAAAAACGGGGCTAGTGGCGTCAGGATGGAAGTGAATGTTTATTTACAAGAAATAGCAGTCAAATACATTCTGAAAAAACTCTACAAAGGAGTTCAGCAAAATAGCAATAATTATCACAGTTTTTATGAAAAAAACCGGGATTAGTCACAGATAGTTTAAGCACTCTAGGAAAAGAATCCGAGTATAAATATAAATGAGAGGTATAGAGATTGTTTTAGCAAGAAATATATATATATACATACACTCATACACACACACATATATACACACATATATGTGTATATAAATACACACATACACATACATATACACATATATACATACGCACATAAATATCAACACATCCATACATACACATACATATATACAACCACACACACATACATACATATAGAAACATAAATATATATATATACATACATATATATACATATATATATATATATACGATATTAAACAAATGGAAACTATATTTATAAAACCATATTTATTTCGTTATATATATTTCTGGGATATCATATTAAAAATATGGTATGCCTTCCTCAGACAAAATACAATACATAAGCTGTTTTATAAATAATTAGTGACATACCTTGTGATAATGCAACTTCCTTTTAAAAAGTTGATTTGGTAGTGAAACTGTTATGATAGTTATATAGAAAGAAAAACGAAGATGAGAAGAAGAAGATGAAGAGATGTATGTAAATAAATAAAAAAGAAGAAGATGAAGAGATGTATGTAAAGAGAAAAGAGATGTATGTAAAGAAAAACAACGGAGCGAGATAGAGAGACAAGGATAGAGAGAAATACATTGATGGTGAAAAAAAAACATAGTAGGCTGCTTTTTGACAGATGATCATCGTATATGTGAGAGGTTAAGGGAAGGGATACAGTTAGATTAGTGTAGAGGAGAAAAAGAAAGAAAGATGATATATTTAAAATATATTAAAAATATATTGTGTCTCATCCATTTGAATTATCAATTTTTATGAATTAGGCATTATAATGTAAATATCAGTATTCATGAATGAGACACATATTGAGAAGGTTATCTCAAATTCAAGTTGATAAATAAAGACGCACATGTGAACCTAGGTGATAAGCTGCACTGATTCTTATATTTCATGAAAAACTTCAATGTGTCAGAAAAGAAAAACTTCAATGCGTTAGAAAAGATTCCACCCTACGTACATTTACATACATATATACATATATATAGACACAAAACATATAAGATATACATTAACATCTAAAACAATCATCGATCAAGCATAGAGTAGACAACAGATATCAATATTAAAATTAAAAACGCCAAGAATATCTTCGTCACTCCACAGAGTATCTAGGGACGCAAGAGAACATAGTATGCCACGCATATCGGTCATAGAATCAGAGTCAAAAGCAAACAAGACCAAAATTGCTCACCAAGCCTTATCTATCAGAAATCATTCAAAACTTATTCTACAAATGCTCTTATATTTATTATAGAAGTTTATCCAGCTTAAAAATTTATTCAAAAGATTGGGAACAACGCCAATTTTAGGGTAGTTTATTTAATCTCATTAATTATATATTCATGCGGAAAGGTTTTTAAAAAAATTGAAGGAATCGAAAGATTTATCGCCAAGTATCACAAATAGTCAAATACCTTAAGTAAATATACTACATTTTATACTACATTTTAAATTTATATTTATATTTAAATGTTGAGTTCAATCTATGTCTGCAACAGCTGAATAAATTGGTTCGTAAATTAAGGGAATTTTTAGATTTTAATATAAAGAATATCTCCTCCGCGCAGAGGTCACAAGTCTCGGAAGAGGAATTAAAAGGAATCCCCTTTGAGACTATATTCCAAACCATCGAATATCCAACTTTATCATGCTTAAGTTGCCAGAGTAACCCTGACAGCGATGTTGATGATTTTTTATTTGGATCCGTGAAAGAATTTTTGTGATTATTATAGCGAAGTTTAAATTCTGTCGAGGTGGAACCAACATAATTAAAAGAATTTAAATCAGTTCTAACATTACAGTTGTATATTATATTTTTAACTAAGCAATTGTTATTTAGCGAACATTTAGATCTATCTCTACAGTTACAGTTTTTTAGTTGAATATTGTTTAGGCTATTTTCGGTATTTTGGCTAGGTTTTAGATTCCTATTATTTATTCTATTAATATTTTGTGCTAAATTTTTGGTGGACGAGTACGTTAATTTTATAGTATGTCTATTAAAAATTGAGTGATACTTATGTGTTCTAGGGAAGCGTTTGTCAAGAGCATTAAAAAATAGTTTAGCGATGTGGGTTTTAATGTTTAGTGAGAAAGGGGGGGGGGGGGCAAACCATATTATATTTCTAGTTCTATTTCTTTTCTGGTTTTTGAAATTATTGTAGCGCTTTCTATTATAGTTGTTAAAGTTGTTACTGTAATTAAAATTGTTGTTATTTTGGTTAGTTTGTCTATTATCGATGTACATAATTTTATCACTATATCCTGCTCTAGCTAAAGCATCATTATAATATTGGGCTTTTTCGTCAAAAATATTTTTATTTGAAGAGATTCTAGAGATACGTTTTTGAACGGAGTTTACTATAGTATTTTTGACAGATCTGGGGTGATTGGAGCTAAAATTGACATAATTCAAGTTTTCATTTAACTTGTGAAATGGATAGTGAAGACATGTGTTGAGATTAAATGTTACGTCTAGGAAATTGACTATTCTATGGTTATTCTCAATTTCTATTTTTAGATTAAGGTAATTAAAAAATTGTATAATTTGTTTTCTTTTCTTATTTAGTTCAGAGTTATTATTTTCAATAAGTAAAAGCATGTCATCTCTATATAAACCTCCGGTAACACCGGGTATTTTCCTATGCAGCGAATTAATTATAAATAGGCCCACAAGGTCCGTTACCTGAGCTGAGTCCGATGATCCCATAGTAATGTCAAAATTATTATCTCTATCTGCCCTAGTCCATAGTTGGTTATTAAATTCTATCAAAGTTTTCCTTGCCGATAATATAATGTGCATTTCATTGCTAGTTAGGTCTGTATGCTTGAATGCGTAATTTAGTGCCTTATTAAGTAGATTAGGGGTAATGGATGAATAGTAGTTAGCAATATCTAGTTGAATAAATTTATTATTATTGTTATATTTAATTTCATTAAACCACTCAATGACCTCCCCAGTACCCTTCCACAAGGTCAAGCCAGGTAAACAATTCAAGTCCTTAATTTGCTGTATCACTCTGTCTAGAATGTTCTTGCTAAGTTTACCCAGGTCAGATTTTGATGGTGCAATCAGCCTGACTGGCAAGTCATTTTCAAAATTTCTCTTGTGATCTTTCATATTGATCTTGGGTTTCCTCTCTATCTCGCTCCGTTGTTTTTCTTTACATACATCTCTTTTCTCTTTACATACATCTCTTCATCTTCTTCTTTTTTATTTCTTTACATACATCTCTTCATCTTCTTCTTCTCATATTCGTTTTTCTTTCTATATAACTATCATAACAGTTTCACTACCAAATCAACTTTTTAAAAGGAAGTTGCATTATCACAAGGTATGTCACTAATTATTTATAAAACAGCTTATGTATTGTATTTTGTCTGAGGAAGGCATAACATATTTTTAATATGATATCCCAGAAATATATATAACGAAATAAATATGGTTTTATAAATATAGTTTCCATTTGTTTAATATCGTAAACCTACTCCAGAAACTATTGAGTGCTTTTATATCAGTTATAAAATATTTACTCGTTGTAACCCAACAATCTTAAATAAAACTTTTGCATATATATATATATATATATATGTACAAGCATACACATACACAAACATAGCCATACACACATACATATACATACATACATGCACACAATGATACATATATACACACATACATACACATACATAAATGCACTTCTCTACATATTCACACACGCAAATAAATATAAGAAAAAATATATATATAAAAAAATAAAAATTATTAAAGAGTTGACAGCGATACAAACGGCGGGTAGCTGAACAGACACGCGTGGTAAGTAATACACACAAATGCACATATACATACGTACGAAATAGTAAATACATACACACACTCTCACACATAAATATACATATACAAATACATAAACACATACATACACATACACAAATACATGCACAAACACGCACACACACGCGTATACAATTATACACACACATATACACACACACACATACATGTATACATACACACACACATATACACACATAGCTATACAATTATACACATACAAATACGTACATATCATAAACACGCACAACCAAATAAAAACACACACACACACACATATACATATATATATATATATATATATATATATATATACATACACATATACATGTGTGTGTGTGTAAAACTCAGTCTTAGATAATTCATATGAACCTTACATATACATATATATAGTAGTAAAGTAATAAAGTAATAAGCAACATAAGGCAATTATTCCATTCACCAGTGGTTTCTTAAAAGCAAAAAAATGTTTCCTTCGATCTTCAGAATGAAAAAAAAAAAAAAAAACCTGGTCTATCTACATATACATACATATACACACACAAATATATATATATATATATATATATATATATATATATATATATATATATATATATATATATACATACACATACACATAGGTATGTGAAGGGCAAGACAAAAAGAATATATGGGGGGGGGGAGACATAGGAAAGGGTGAAATATAAGGGGAGATAAGGGAGAAAAAAATATATATACAAGAGTACAGAACGTAGATTCGGCAAAATAAAAAAACCGTAGCAGAAGTAAAGAGCAGAGAAGGAGTTCAAGGCGGTTGATTTATTATAGGAGTGTCAATCCAGTTACAGATCAGATGCGATTTCAGATGAGGACAGCATCTGAAGATCTCAGTCTTTGAGTTAAGGTAAGCGGAAGTGGCTCTCAAGTTTAGCAAAATCCTATATTTTTCTGTGGTACACAAAGAGCAATTCTTTGTTCCCCTTTGGTACTCCCTCGAATGGTCTAATATAGACCAATCGATAGAGTACGGGATGTTACTATCCTTGAATTCCCATACCTTACTTGCGAGGGCCGTTGATGTTCGTTTATCGGAGTGCTTAAAAGAAGCGACATGTGAGTAAAATCTGGTTTTAAACCTGTCCTGGGTCATACCGACATATCGCTCACTCCTGGCTGGCTGATTGTTGATTACCGGTGTTATATTAGCCTCATAAACAACAGATTTGGTGTTACATTTACCCTGCAATGGCCATTCATCCGGCTTCCTGCAACTGCATCCTGGATTTGTTCTCGTATGGTTTGAACTGGTGATTTTGGACTTCATAGATGGGCAACAAGAGTAGCTGATCTTAACTAGGTTCCTATTAAATATCTTATAATATCTATGATTAGGAGGAAAATGTTTGTCTAAGAGTTCAAGGAATTTCCTTCCTACATTAGTTTTGACAGTTAGAGAGAAGGGGGATGTGAACCAAATAATCTTCCTTTTCCTGTTATTGTGGTTAGTTTTAGGGGTGGGGGGGGGGGGGGGGGTGGAGTAGGTAAATAAGAAATTTTTTATGTAAAACTGCTGTTCTTAAGGGCTTTATTATAATGAGGGGCGGCTTTATTAAAAATATCTATAGACGAAGATGAGGTAGAAATCCTACGGCTAATGTTAGGAATAAGATTATTAAAAACTATAGGGGGATGGCAAGACACTTTGTGTATATACCTCAGATTTTCATTAGGTTTATGATAGGGTTTAAAAGAGGCGGTAAGTAGATCAAGATTAATATCAAGAAAGTTAGCATTAGTAAGGTTCGTATCTATAGTGATTTTAAGGTTAACATTAGCAAAAGTATTGATTAAATCTTTATGGAATTTATCAAGGTTATGGCCGTTGGTGGTATGAGAAACTGCTAATCCGTCATCACGGAATAAACCGATATTATGGGACGGAAATTCCTCTTTGAGGGTGTGGAGAAGGAATAATCCTACTAAGTCACACACATCCGCACTGTCATATGAACCCATTGCAACATCAAAAGAGTTTTCAGGGTTTGACTTTTTAACCCAAATATTATCATTAGTAAAGAGTAAAGTTTTTCTAGCATGAAATATAATGTCTTCTTCTAATTTAGAAATATTAATGAAGGGTCTTGCAAAATCTAAGGCATTAGTTAATAAGGAAACAGTAATAGAGAGGTAAAAATCGACAATATCAAATTGGGTAAATCTACACTTATTTTTACCTTGTATATTATTAAACCAAAGAAATAACAGAGGAAGTATTTAGCCACTGTGATAGGTCAGTATTAGTTCTAATTTGGAGAATTATTTTTCTTAAGATTTTTTTACTTGCAAGGCCAACCTCGGATTTAGCCGGGTTAATCAGTCTACAACTAGGTCGATTAGTAAAGTCCAATTTATGGTCTTTAAGGATAATATATGCTTTACGCTTAGCTAGGCTTTCAATTTGTATGTGTATAATTGTATAGCTATGTATGTATATGTGTGTGTGTATGTATACATGTATGTGTGTGTGTGTATTTTTATATTTATATATATATATATATATATATGTATATATATACATATACATATGTGTGTGTATATGTGTGTGTATAATTGTATACGTGTGTGTGTGCGTGTTTGTGCATGTATTTGTGTATGTGTATGTATGTGTTTATGTATTTGTATATGTATATTTATGTGTGAGAGTGTGTGTATGTATTTACTATTTCGTACGTATGTATAATATGTGCATTTGTGTGTATTACTTACCACGCGTGTCTGTTCAGCTACCCGCCGTTTGTATCGCTGTCAACTCTTTAATAATTTTTATTTTTTTATATATATATTTTTTCTTATATTTATTTGCGTGTGTGAATATGTAGAGGAGTGCATTTATGTATGTGTATGTATGTACGTGTGTATAATTGTATGATTGTGTGCATGTATGTATGTATATGTATGTGTGTATGGCTATGTTTGTGTATGTGTATGCTTGTACATATATATATATATATATATATATATATATATATAAATATATATATATGTATATATATTTATGTTTCTATATGTATGTATGTGTGTATAGATGTGTGTGTGGTTGTATATATGTATGTGTATGTATGGATGTGTTGATATTTATGTGCGTATGTATATATGTGTATATGTATGTGTATGTGTGTATTTATATACACATATATGTGTGTATATATGTGTGTGTGTATGTATGAGTGTATGTATATATATATATATATATATGTATGTATATATATATATATAGTTGGTGCTACTGGTAACATGTATCCCAGTACAACCTGTCCCATGGTCGGGTCGTTGGCGACTAAACTGGCAACCCCACCAAGGTTTCTTGGTGAGGAGGGTGACTTTGGACATCCTGCAGGACTAAAAACAAAACCTGTCAAAGGGCAAAGGAGCTCTTAAGAGTCAATGGCCATCCAAAATCACCGGGAGAGATGACCCCTTAGCCTTTGTCAAGGCAGAATTCTAGGAGAAGGAAAACTCTGATATAACACCTGCAACCCTGATGGTATCCAATGATGTTGACTTGTTCTTCTTTTTGGTAAATATCATCTTGGTTAAGAGAGTGGGACTGGCTTTGTGCAGTGCCTTTGCTCACTATAAAAGCTTCACGGCACAGGCATTGCTTTATATCTGGAGATCTCTCTGCACTTGTCGTCACATGGTACCATGGGCCCAGCACTATGTGTCAGTAATTGTCACAAGTGTAGTGTTTGTACCAGAGTTTTCAAGTCGCTGGCTGGACTAAAAAGTCACACTCGTTCAGCGCATCGGTAGGGGTTCTCCTACATGGATATAAAGTAGTGGCCGTACTCGAAAACGAGTTGGCAGCCACCATATATATATATATATATATATATGTTGATTTAAAACTGCACTATCAACAAGTGTTTTTTTAGCCTTCATATCATGTTCTCCTGTTTTATCTGATGAAAACACAAATATTATTGCTTGATGATGTTTGTTTTTGAAATGCGCATAATAAAATATATGGAACTCCTTTAACCATCTTTTGATCTTATATTATATATATATATATATGAGTGTGTATGTATGCTTTTGTGTGTGTGTGTGTGTGTGTTTGCATGTGTAGTTTTATTTTATTTTTCCTTTCCTTCTTCTTTCTCCAGCCTCACTTTCATATAGATTGCATTTTTGTTTTTAAAATCCAAATTCAATAAACAGACCAGGATTTTTTCATTCTGAGGATGGAAAGCAAAATCTTTTGCTTTTAAGAAACCACTGGTGAATGGAATATTTGCCTTATGTTGTTTATTACATAACTATTAAGCTCTGTTACCTACATAGAGCACTCTTTTTTCCTGGACTTTTCCGACGGAATTAATTCATTTATATATATATATATATATATAACTTACAGAGCCAGAAAAATACCGCAATGACATTTTTGCCATTTCACACGATGTTCTACTAAAATAAAATTACTTCTGTTAAAATTGCTTTCTTATTTAGACACAGAGGCCAGCGATGAGGAAGGGCAATGGTTCCCTGATGCTCCAAATTCTGCCAATCTCCCACCCTTATGTCGGCTAAGATTGCTACCTCATAGATTGGCTTTCGCCTTATACAAGCTGTACATAGATTGATAATTCTTTTTCGGTTGTTCAAGGATTGTCAATAAATTTAACTACTAACTTTCGTCATAGCAAAATGTCTTCAGAGAAGAAACTCTCAGGTGAGCTGGATAGCAGAAGGTCTTCGGGTAAGAAACTCTCAGGAGAGCTGGACAGACGAAGGTTTTCAGAGAAGAAACTCTCAGGAGAGCTGGACAGCAGAAGGTCTTCAGAGAAGAAACTCTAAGGAGAGCTGGACAGCAGAAGGTCTTCAGAGAAGAAACTCTCAAGAGAGCTGGACAGTAGAAGGTCTTCAGGTAAGAAACTCTCAGGTGAGCTGGACAGTCGAAGGTCTTCAGCGAAGAAACTCTCAGGAGAGCTGCACAGCAGAAGGTCTTCAGAGAAGAAACTCACAGGAGAGTTGGACAGCAGGTCTTCAGAGAAGAAACTCTCAGGAGAGCTGGACAGTCGAAGGTCTTCAGAGAAGACATTCTCAGGAGAGCTGGACAGCAGAAGGTCTTCAGAGAAGAAACTCTCAGGAGAGCTGGACAGCAGAAGGTCTTCAGGTAAGAAACTCTCAGGAGAGCTGGACAGCAGAAGGTCTTCATAGAAGAAACTCTCAGGAGTGCTGGACAGTCGAAGGTCTTCACAGAAGAAACTCTCAGGTGAGCTGGACAGCAGAAGGTCTTCACAGAAGAAACTCTCAGGAGAGCTGGACAGCAGAAGGTCTTCAGGTAAGAAAATCTCAGGAGAGCTGGACAGTAGAAGGTCTTCAGGTAAGAAACTCTCAGGATAGCTGGACAGTCGAAGGTTTTCAGAGAAGAAACTCTCAGGAGAGCTGGACAGCAGAAGGTCTTCAGGTAAGAAACTCTCAGGAGAGCTGGACAGTCGAAGGTTTTCAGAGAAGAAACTCTCAGGTTAGCTGGACAGTCGAAGGTCTTCGGGTAAGAAACTCTCAGGAGAGCTGGACAGCAGAAGGTCTTCAGGTAAGAAACTCTCAGGTGAGCTGGACAGCAGAAGGTCTTCGGATAAGAAACTCTCAGGAGAGCTGGACAGCAGAAGGTATTCAGGTAAGAAACTCTCAGGTGAGCTGGACAGCAGAAGGTCTTCACAGAAGAAACTCTCAGGAGAGCTGGACAGCAGAAGGTCTTCTGGTAAGAAACTCTCAGGAGAGCTGGACAGCAGAAGGTCTTCAGGTAAGAAACTCTCAGGAGAGCTGGATAACAGAAGGTCTTCAGGTAAGAAACTCTCAGGAGAGCTGGATAGCAGAAGGTCTTCAGAGAAGAAACTCTCAGGAGAGCTGGACAGCAGAAGGTCTTCAGAGAAGAAACTCTCAGGAGAGATCTACAGCAGAAAGTCTTCAGAGAAAAAACTCTCAGGAGAGCTGGACAGTAATTCTTCAGACCAGGAACTCTCAGAAGAGCTGGACAGTAGAAGGTCTTCAGGTACGAAACTCTCAGGAGAGCTGGACAGTCGAACGTTTTCTGAGAAGAAACTCTCAGGAGAGCTGGACAGCAGAAGGTCTTCAGGTAAGAAACTTGCAGGTGAGCTGGACAGTCGAAGGTCTTCAGAGAAGAAACTCTAAGGAGAGCTGGACAGCAGAAGGTCTTCAGGTAAGAAACTCTCAGGTGAGCTGGACAGTCGAAGGTCTTCAGAGAAGAAACTCTAAGAAGAGCTGGACAGCAGAAGGTCTTCAGGTAAGAAACTCTCAGGTGAGCTGGACAGCAGAAGGTCTTCAGGTAAGAAACTCTCAGGAGAGCTGGACAGCAGAAGGTCTTCAGAGAAGAAACTCTCTGGAGAGCTGGACAGCAGAAGGTCTTCAGGTAAGAAACTCTCAGGAGAGCTGGACACCAGAAGGTCTTCAGGTAAGAAACTCTCAGGTGAGCTGGACAGCAGAAGGTCTTCAGGTAAGAAACTCTCAGGAGAGCTGGACAGCAGAAGGTCTTCAGGTAAGAAACTCTCGGGAGAGCTGGACAGTCGAAGGTTTTCAGAGAAGAAACTCTCAGGACAGCAGAAGGTCTTCAGAGAAGAAACTCTCAGGAGAGCTGGACAGCAGAATGTCTTCAGGTAAGAAACTCTCAGGAGAGCTGGACAGCAGAAGGTCTTCAGAGAAGAAACTACCAGGTGAGCTGTACAGAGAAAAAACTCTCAGGAGAGTTGGGCAGCAGCAGGTCTTCAGAGAAGAAACTCTCAGGAGAGCTGGACAGCAGAAGGTCTTCAGAGAAGACACTCTCAGGAGAGCTGGACAGCAGAAGGTCTTCAGGTAAGAAACTCTCAGGTGAGCTGGACACCAGAAGGTCTTCAGGTAAGAAACTCTCAGGAGAGCTGGACAGCAGAAGGTCTTCAGTGAAGAAACTCTCTGGAGAGCTGGACAGCAGAAGGTCTTCAGGTAAGAAACTCTCAGGAGAGCTGGACAGCAGAAGGTCTTCAGAGAAGAAACTCTCAAGTGAGCTGGACAGTAGAAGGTCTTCAGGTAAGAAACTCTCAGGTGAGCTGGACAGTCGAAGGTCTTCAGCGAAGAAACTCTCAGGAGAGCTGCACAGCAGAAGGTCTTCAGAGAAGAAACTCTCAAGAGAGCTGGACAGTAGAAGGTCTTCAGGTAAGAAACTCTCAGGTGAGCTGGACAGTCGAAGGTCTTCAGCGAAGAAACTCTCAGGAGAGCTGCACAGCAGAAGGTCTTCAGAGAAGAAACTCACAGGAGAGTTGGACAGCAGGTCTTCAGAGAAGAAACTCTCAGGAGAGCTGGACAGTCGAAGGTCTTCAGAGAAGACATTCTCAGGAGAGCTGGACAGCAGAAGGTCTTCAGAGAAGAAACTCTCAGGAGAGCTGGACAGCAGAAGGTCTTCAGGTAAGAAACTCTCAGGAGAGCTGGACAGCAGAAGGTCTTCATAGAAGAAACTCTCAGGAGTGCTGGACAGTCGAAGGTCTTCACAGAAGAAACTCTCAGGTGAGCTGGACAGCAGAAGGTCTTCACAGAAGAAACTCTCAGGAGAGCTGGACAGCAGAAGGTCTTCAGGTAAGAAAATCTCAGGAGAGCTGGACAGTAGAAGGTCTTCAGGTAAGAAACTCTCAGGATAGCTGGACAGTCGAAGGTTTTCAGAGAAGAAACTCTCAGGAGAGCTGGACAGCAGAAGGTCTTCAGGTAAGAAACTCTCAGGAGAGCTGGACAGTCGAAGGTTTTCAGAGAAGAAACTCTCAGGTTAGCTGGACAGTCGAAGGTCTTCGGGTAAGAAACTCTCAGGAGAGCTGGACAGCAGAAGGTCTTCAGGTAAGAAACTCTCAGGTGAGCTGGACAGCAGAAGGTCTTCGGATAAGAAACTCTCAGGAGAGCTGGACAGCAGAAGGTATTCAGGTAAGAAACTCTCAGGTGAGCTGGACAGCAGAAGGTCTTCACAGAAGAAACTCTCAGGAGAGCTGGACAGCAGAAGGTCTTCTGGTAAGAAACTCTCAGGAGAGCTGGACAGCAGAAGGTCTTCAGGTAAGAAACTCTCAGGAGAGCTGGATAACAGAAGGTCTTCAGGTAAGAAACTCTCAGGAGAGCTGGATAGCAGAAGGTCTTCAGAGAAGAAACTCTCAGGAGAGCTGGACAGCAGAAGGTCTTCAGAGAAGAAACTCTCAGGTGAGCTGGACAGCAGAAGGTCTTCAGGTAAGACACTCTCAGGAGAGCTGGACAGCAGAAGTCTTCAGAGAAGAAACTCTCAGGTGAGCTGGACAGCAGAAGGTCTTCAGGTAAGACACTCTCAGGAGAGCTGGACAGCAGAAGTCTTCAGAGAAGAAACTCTCAGGTGAGCTGGACAGCAGAAGGTCTTCAGGTAAGAAACTCTCAGGAGAGCTGGACAGCAGAAGTCTTCAGGTAAGAAACTCTCAGGTGAGCTGGACAGCAGAAGGTATAAAGAGAAGAAACCCCCAGGAGAGCTGGACAGCAGAAGGTCTTCAGGTAAGAAACTCTCAGGTGAGCTGGACAGCAGAAGGTCTTCAGGTAAGAAACTCTCAGCAGAGCTGGACAGCAGAAGGTCTTCAGAGAAGAAACTCTCAGGAGAGCTGGACAGCAGAAGGTCTTCAGAGAAGAAACTCTCAGGAGAGCTGGACAGCAGAAGATCTTTAGAGAACCTCCCTCCCAGACACACACACACACAAACACACTTGTTTCGGTACTTAACTTGTTACACTCTAAGGGGGCCGGGCCACATCCATGTTATGACTCCTGGGTCCAGTTCTGCTGACATTTAGTTATTTGAGACATGCTGTGTATTTCAACCGATAACTGTTAATGGTATTGTCGACCATGTTTGATTTGTTAAGTCGTTGTTTCACTGACCTCTCTGCGGAGATTCCTGAAATTATGTTGCTAAATTGCTTTAAATTACATATATTTCCTAGAAACACATTTTGTCCAATTAGTTATACGTATATAGAGATAATTGTAAATTGTGATACGATCGTCATGATCATGGCGGTCATGGTTACAACGAAATTAGTGTTTTTCTTTAATTTTCTTCTCATCGTTTTGCTATTATAATCTATTGCAGCTTCTGACTGTTTTAGTTGTTTTTTTTATTTTCTTGTTGCTGTTTTTTAATCAAATGAAATTACAGGAGATGTAACAGAGTTATTATCAGTAAATAGTTTGTATCATACCACAAACAAAAAAAGACGAAACAAAACGAAAAAAAAAAAACGAGATGTTCTGGAAGCTTTTAGCTGAGAAACCTATTTGAGTAGATTTAGTTGCCATAATTCCTCAGCTGCCTCGTGAAATCAACAGAAGGATTTCATTCTGCCCAATTAATTTGTAGAAAAATAGATTTTCCTTTCAATAGACATGGACAAACTAAGCGGACTTAGTTTTTTTATTCCTTTTATTGATACCAGTGATTAAATTGCGTCTGTGGGGGAGGGGAGGACATCTCTCTTCGGTTTTCTTGTTACTTCTTTTCTACTTCTCTTTCATAAAGAGCGATGAATTGGTAAAAACGTTAGAGAGTAGTGTGTGAGCAAGTTTCTTGCTGTCATTTGTTCCGTCTCTCTATGTTCTGATTTCAAATCCCACAGAAGTTAGGTGTTGCCTTTCATTATTTTATCTTTTCAGGTTCGATACAAAAGAATGAATAATTGAGGAAGGTTGCTTGGCAGAATTGCTAGGGTGTTCAACTTTGGACAAAATGCTTTCAAGCACTTGTTTTGGCTTTTTACGTTCCGAGTTTGCCTACAAATACAATTGCCCTTCCTCTGGACAACACCCAGGCCACTTTGTCTCCAATTACTTGCTGCGTCATCGGGGAAGAATTGTAGAAAGAACGAAAACAAATTTACCACTATATATATATATATTACTAGCAGTAAAGCCCGGCGTTGCTCGGGGTCGCTCAGTAGCTGTGTTAAAGTTACAATGTTAAGTTTCTTTTTTGGCTTAAAGTCTGTCTGCACGCCTAACGAAATTTACAGATACATATATTTTAAATAAACTTATATAATTTTTGCTTTTTTTAACGAAATATTTGCTTGTTTTACGTAGTCTTTAAATAGACTTGTTTTCAAGTAAAAATATTGTTTTAAAAGGCTTTTAAATGGAAATGTATTGTGTTAATGTCATTTTAAACGCTGAGAAAGCCAGCGTAATTTTTTTAATTTTTGCACGCAGACGCTCAATGTAAACAGAACAAAGGGAAATAACTGATCACTTACGCTCAAAAATCGATACATTATATTCGATTTCGTCACATAGGGTGGGTGAATTTGAAATTTTTTTTTTTCCGATGTCTTCGCTAGGGCTCAATGTACAAGTATAGCAATTTCGGTGCAATTCCGTGAGAGATTCTAAGAGGAGATGTGTGCCGAAAATCGATAGACAGACAGACAACCACAGTTTTATATATATAGATTATTATTATTATTCATGTTCTTTGAGTCTCAGTCATTGATGTTAGTTAACTGGAAAGTTTGTTGAAATGAATATCAAGCCACTACCTGCAGCCTCAGATATTCAGGGCGTATCGGAGGGTTCTTGCTGTTCCCAGCAAGTATGCCTTTTGAAGAGTTCCAAAAAGCGGGGCTGGACTAATTTGCTTTAACCATCCCTGGAAACTCTTTGAGATAGTACCTAGTGCGAATATGACAA
This sequence comes from Eledone cirrhosa, assembly GCA_964016885.1. Taxonomy (NCBI): domain Eukaryota; kingdom Metazoa; phylum Mollusca; class Cephalopoda; order Octopoda; family Eledonidae; genus Eledone; species Eledone cirrhosa. The sequence continues at coordinate 2,692,738 of OZ024761.1, read as the reverse complement.
TCGGGACGACTCTGACTTCATAGCAGTTCCAAATCCTTTTTACCTCCCACTTTAAGACCTGGTATCGGTTAATTTTCTCCCTCTCCTACTCTTGCACTCTCGTGTCGAATGGGCAAGCCACATCCACAATCAGGCACGATCTTTTTTCTTTGTCCAAAACCACCAGGTCAGGTCTATTGTGTTCCAGTTTCTTGTCCGTCTGTATCCTAAAATCCCACAGCACCTTCACCTGATCGTTTTCTATCACCGACTCTGGCTTATGCTCATACCACTTCTCAGAATGTGGTAAATTGTTTACTTTGCATAGGTGCCAGTGGATCACCCCGCCCATCACATCATGTCTCCAGCCCTTATAGTAAGTCTGGGCTAGGTGTTTACACTCGGATACAATGTGAGCCACAGTCTCCTCTCTCTCTCCACAGATCCTGCACAGTGGGCTAGCCTCCTCCTTGTAAATATGGTGTTTCAACCACTTTGTTTTGAGGGCCTGCTCTTGCGCAGCCATTAACATTCCTTCTGTAGCCTTTTTAAGGTCTCCTCTTTTCAACCAGTTCCATGTCTGTGGATCTCTGAATTCAGTTTTCTCAAAGAAGGTACTATGAAGGAATTTTTCCTGAAGGCTGCTCTTTCTCCTTGATGTTATTTCCTCCTTGGACATCCCCTGGTCTATTGTCCCCTCCTTCAGTACAGTTCTGAGCATTGGCTCCTTAATATCAGTCACGTATTTGTGTAGGTTGTTTTTCTCCATCTGAACACAGTCCTCTATGCTGATAAGACCTCTTCCACCTTTAGATCTCCTTAAGTAGAGTCTATCGACATCACTCCTCTTGTGGAACATGTTGTAGATAGTCAATAGCTTCCTAGTCTTCCTATCCATTTCTTTTTCTTCAGCAACATTCCATCTCAGAATTCCCGCACTGTACCTAATAATAGACACAGCTCGGGAATTTACTGCACTTATGGCATTCCTACTGTTCAGATGTGACTTTAATACGCTCCTTACTCTCCGAATGTATTCAGTTCTTATCAATTCCTTCATTTTTGTTGTTCTTGGTGTCATCAGCCTCCAGAACACCCAAATACTTGTATCCTTCTTCAGAGTCAATTTCCTTTATCATCTCACCTGTTGGTACCTGGATTCCGTTACCTCTGCTCAACTTACCCCTCCTCATCACAAGGACTCAACACTTACTAATACCAAATTCCATACATATATCATTGCTGAAAATACGGACAGTGTCAACAAGCACATCCAACTCTTTCTTACTCTTCCCGAAGAGCTTAAGATCGTCCATGAAGAGGAGGTGATTGATGGTAAGCTCTCCCTTTCCCAACTTGTATCCTGCTCTCACTTTTCGCAGTACACTGGTCAGGGGCATCAAGGCAAAGACAAACAACAGAGGAGACAGACTATCTCACTGGAAGATACCTCTCTTGATCTTCACGCTTCCCAAGGATTCTCCAGTTGATGTTAACTCTGTTTCCCAGGACTTCATACTTTTGCCCAACAACTGTCTGATGTTATCTGCCACCCTGAAGATCTCCAGGCTTTTGGTGATCCAAGAATGAGGCACCATGTCAAATGCCTTTTTGTAGTCTATCCATCCCATGGCAAGACCAGTGTGTCTCCTCTTGCAATTCCTCATTACCATCTTATCAATAAGTAACTGGTCCTTTGTACCACGTGTCTTCTTTCGGCATCCTTTCTGTTCGTCCGGTAACAAGTTGTTTGTGTGGAGGTGATGGTAGATTTCCTCAGACATAATGCTTATCAACAGTTTCCACATTACGGACAGACATGTGATAGCTCTATAGTTGGTAACATCATTACCCTTGATTCGGTCTTTCATTATCAGAACTGTGGTACCTTTTGTCAACCACTCTGGTACCTCACCTGACATCAAGTAGTCATTGAACATGGTTGTCAGTTTCGGGTGGAGGGATGTTATATTTTTAATCCAATACCCTGCACACCATCTGGGCCTGGTGATTTCCAGTTGGTTAGTTTTTTGGCCTGCCCCTTAAGAGTTTCAACTGTGATACTCAAATCAGTTTGTTGGTGTGCCTGTTCACTAATCTCCTTCTGTACTGTCTCAATCCACACTGCCTGGTCATTATGTCTAACATCCTGCTCCCATATTCCTCTCCAGAATGTTTTAGTTTGTTCCGCCTCAGGGATCAAGTCGTTGCCTCTTTCTTTCCCTTCAAGCTGTCCAAACAGCATCTTCTGGTTGTTGTCGAACATGCGGTTCTGTCTATACTGACTGACTCTGTTCTCGTATCGCCTGATTTTTGCACTCTTTGCTACAATGCGTTGCTTCAGTTCCTCTATGATAATATTTAGCTTTTTCCTCCTAGTTTTGTACTTTATTTCCAGTCTATTTTTAGTGTCTATGTTTTTTAGTGTCCCATTCAGTAGGGACTCAAGCTTTCCAATGTCATTTCTCATTTCTCTGATTTGACCACTCAGTCGTTTCTTCCACCAAGGCTCTGATCTTTCTTGTTTGTTGTTTCCTCTCGCTTTTATACCAAGTAGTTTCCTCACCGTATTTGCTGTTTCTTTGAGGATATTGTTGCACTGGTGAAGGCTCCTCGCCTCAAGGTATGGGATGACTTTGTTTACCTTAGCTGTTGTTTCTTTTAACTTTTTCCTGTCTACAAATCTTAGGTTCATAGGTTTCCCACTATCATTGTTCAATTAATCTACAACTAAGTTTAGGATATCAACCAAATCTTGTCCTAGCCCGTCAGTATTCATCTCTTCAGTGGCCGTATCTCTGTTCCAGGTATTATTTATCTCAGCATTCAGATCATTGTCTGCTTCGGGTGGTTCCTCCGTTCTCTCGACCTCTTCACCTTCATTTCCCACTGGCTCGTTTTCCTGGCATACTCCACTCTCCATCTCCAAGCTCATCTCTCTGCTCAGTTCCTCCAGTTCCAGCTCGCTTATCCACCTATTAGTTCTTATTACCCGAGCCTGCCCGGCCAATTTTTGTTCATCTAATTTAAATAGACCAATCTCGTTCCAGATGTTATGCATCCGTTTCCTATAGCCTTTCTCCTTGGGGTTACTCTTCAGGTAACATTGCATAACAGTTCTATTCAATTCTTTCGTCCAGTTGGTTCTGGTCCCTTTCCTTCTTCTTCTTCCTCCAACACCAGCAGTATTTGGTTGACAGCCAGTTCCCTTCTGCTGAGCCAGGGAGCACCTATTGGGTGAGAGTCTGTCACATGACATTCTAGTCTCCATTTCACCGTTATTCGAACTGTTTAGGTTCGACATTTAAACACTCTTATCGAGGATTGGCGAATGTATGGTTACATAACCACCCGTGATTTCATCACCTCCGGTGATTTCGTCACTCCACGTGATTTTTGTGTGGCATTATCACGCTGTAGACGAACATAAATAAACAAACAAACAAACAGGCAAAACAAACCCCAAAAATGAATAAGCATAAGTTTCATTGTAATGTAATGTTTGAATGTCTGACTTAGTTTTTCCTTTCCCTTCTCTGTCCGTCTGTTTGTTTTTTTCTTCATTTTTCTTTTCTTTAAGTTTTTCGTTGTTGCTGTGCTGCTTTGATTTTGATTTTTGGTTTTTTGATTTTGACCGGGTCATCAATTCAGTCTATTTATATATTTTGATGCCTTCCTCTTTTAGTGGGGACACTACGATGTAGCAGGGGGTAGCGGGAGAGAATAGCGGCGGTAGTGATAATGAGGCAGTGGTGGTGGTGGTGGTGGTGGCGGTGCTGTGCTAGTAGTACCTAGCAGGAGGCAGTGGGAGAGAATAGCAGCTGTAGCGATAATGAGGCAGTGGTGTGGTGATGTGATCGTAGTACTGTAGTGATAGTATTGAAGTTGGAGTAGAAATAGCGGTTGAGGCGACTTGACCAGAGTTTTTAGCGTGGTAGTGGTGGTGGTGTTGGTGGTGAAATTATCTTTAGCTATTTAGCTATTTAGTCATTTTGCCATTTTTTCCATAGCGAAGCGAGGACATTCAAACAGAGGGGGAGATTTTTGAAATGAGCACATTTTGCGTGCCAGAAGATTTGCTTCTGGTCCGAATGTCACTCAATTCCTTCAAAGAAATTCGAGAGAGCTTTCCTCAAGACGTGGGAACCCCGAATGTGAAACCCACATCAAGACTTTTAAAGGGGTTCCCAAAAGAAACCCCACCAACCATGGAGGTCGAACCACCCGACCTTCACAAGACCCGGGAGGTAAGTAAACCTTCCCTCTCTCTCTCTTAGCTTACCAATATGGCCATATTAAGAGTAGGAAGTTTAAATGTTCGCGGCCTGGGGTCACCCTGGAAGCAGGGTCGCCTGCTCAACGACCTCCGGTCGCTGGAAATGGATGTGATTGCCGTAAGCGAGACCAGAATTTCCGACACGCGCGCACTAGCCCACATTTTCGACGACTATCAGGTCTTCGCATCTGTTAGCAGGCCGGGAATGTGGAGTGGGGTGGTAGTGCTGTTTAGGAAAGGACTGGATCTCGAGGTAAGGTCGATCTTCCGGGACCCGGACGGTAAGTTGGTGGTCTTGGATGTGAGCAGTAGCGAAGGTGGTGCCTTTAGACTGCTGGCCGTCTACACCCCTACAGGGGCCGGACGACCTGACTTCTTTAGGCGCCTGGAGACCTTTCTGGGTACGTCTCGCCCTTTACTGTTAGCGGGGGACTGGAATGGCATCTTAGACGCACGCTGGGATTGTGTGGGAGTAGCCGATAGGAGAGGGGGGTGCAAAAGCCTCAAGCACCTACTCAGCCAGTTCCAACTGTCTGACAGGTATCGACTAGATTTCCCCAACGTGCCAGTATGGACATGGACCAACCGAATGGGGTCATCTAGATCGTATATAGACAGGATCTTCATTAGGAAAATAGATAGAAATAGTGTGGGCTGTCCACTTTTTAAAACGGTCGCCTATTCAGATCACAAATTTGTGATCTGTACGGTCGACCTAAATAAAACGAGTAGGTTAGGACCGGGTTACTGGAAGCTGAACATGTCATTTCCGGCACGTAAGGCTTACAGGGACCGAGTCAACAATTTAGTTAAGCAAAAGTTGACAGGGGGGATCATCAACAACAGATGGTGGGTGGCTCTCAAAAGAGATATTAGAGTAACTTCGATAGAGTTCAGCAAAGAACTAGCGTTAGAGAAAAATAGAAAGGAGGGGGAGCTGGTAGATAAGTTAGACGAGGCTATTTGTAGTGGCATCGCAACTGACGTGCTAGCGGCGAGAATGGCATTAGACCATTTCTTCAATGCCAAACACGAAGGTTGCATTGTCAGAGCTAAGGCGCGTGCGCTGAGAACGAGGGAACTAAAGCTGTTCGATGGGCCCGCGTGGCGGAGGCGCAGCGTGGTAATAAAACCACAATTCGAACTTTGGCGGACCGAGACGGACACGAGATAAGCGATTCCAAGCGGATGTGTGAGGCCTTTCACCAGCACTTTGCTCGGTTGTTCAGAGAGAGTGGCGAGTCAGAGAGAGTAGCGGATTTCAGCCCCTACCTTGACGGCTTGCCGCGCATCTCGACGGTCGACGCTGAGCGCTGCGAAAGGCCGATTACTTCAGCCGAAATTCAGGACGCCCTTGTCGGCTGCATGAGGCGCAAGTCACCCGGTTTGGATGGCCTGCCCTACGAGCTTTACGTAAATATGCCAGACTTGTTCTCCAAACTCCTCGGAGCACTCTACTGCAACTGGCAGCATAATAGGAGTATTCCCAGTTCTGTGAGCAGGGGAGTGGTGACGCTGATAAGGAAAGACGAGAACAAGAGGGATACATTAGACAACTTCAGGCCCATAACTCTCCTCAACACAGAGTTTAAGATTTTGGTCAAGGTGTTAGCAAAGAGATTGGCGCTTGTCGTCGAGGATTTGGTTGGGGAGGCGCAAACTTGCGCAATCCCAGCCAGGTCCATACACGACAATCTCCACCTCATGTGATACATCATAGAGAGGGTAGGGTGTAAACCTGGCTTCGGTGGGGCACTGATCAATTTAGATCAATCGAAACCATTCAATAGGGTCGACCATCGGTATCTGGAGTTTGTCCTCAAAGCAGCTGGCTTCGGCCCTGTCTTTAGAAGCTGGATCATTGCAATGCACAGCGACATATGCTCGGTGGTCAAGGTTAATGGCCACCTCTCGGAACCATTTCGGCTCTCCCGATCGGTCCGTCAAGGGTGCCCTCTTTCTTCCCTTCTGTACGTATTGACTCTCGAGCCTTTACTGCGGAAGCTGGAGCTGTTGCAGGGCATCCCGCTCGAACCGGGACGTGGAAAGGCGGTGTCGGCTTATGCGGACGACATCACCGTGATGGTGTCGAACACCTCAGAAATCGAGGTGGTCGGCACCTTATTGAAGGAATATGAAAGGTTTACAGGAGCCAAACTTAACCCGGAAAAGTCGGTGGGCTTGCAGCTCGGAACCTGGAGAGGCAAGCCCATGCCGTCCAACAGCGTCGTAGGGCGCTGGACGGACGGACCGGTAAAGTTGCTCGGGGTTTGGTTCGGACCAGACCTCCAGGTGGCTAATGCCGTGGCTAATGATGCGCAGACATGCGTTGAGGCTGCGACATCTCCAGATATTCTGCCTCAACGGTGAACAGGTATGGTCGCCGTTTATCAGACGGGCCTTTCCGCAGCTCATTTCTTTGACTGAGCTGCAGTCCTGGGTCAAGAAGAGACCGAGACTGGGTGACTGGCACCTGGAATGTTGCCAGGCACTCACTGCCCTCTACCAAGCGGGCAATGCGATCAGTGGAACTTCCACTCTCGAGTTCTATAGGGTTAGTGGTGGGCAAGTACGATGACGCACTCGGAGAAGCTTTGGGCCTCGACGAAGTCGAACTGACCAGTCTGTACCGGAGGACTTTTGAGCCGGGGACGATGGACAATTTCCAGAAATCCCTCGCTTGGCAGTGCTACTGGGGGGCACTGCCGGTTCGGGATAAACTCTACAGGCACGGAAGTGATGTCAGACGGACCTGCCCAAGATGCGCACAGAACGACGAAACCGTCCAATGTCCGTGCATTACTGACTTTTGGAGTTATGTCGAACAGCTACTGTCGCGTGTGGAACGAATCCGGCTATCGGTCGAGTCCATAGTGAAGATCGATCCACCGCCTTCCTTAGGTCAGGAAAGCAGGAGATTTTCCTCTGTCTGGTGGCAGTTGCGAAAGAGATTATATGGTGGACCAGGTTGAAAGGACTAAAGACAGACACTTTTCTCTTCGGCCAATCCCTCATCAACTTCTTCAAGTTTCACCTGGAAAGGAAGGTGAGGGTGGAGAGAGAAGTGCTGCCCCCCCAGTACATTTGCTAAAAGGTGGTGAATGTGGCGAGAATGGCTCGTGTGAATGGGCCTACTCTGACCATGCGCCTATAGGCTAGCTAACTTGAGGAGAGGGGGGCTCTCCCTGGGTGCCCTAGAAGCGCAGGGTGGTTCAGGATTGGTGGGGTACCTGAAGCATCCCAGGGTCGTACACCCCCTATCGGGGAATTTATTTTGTTATATTTATGCATAGTTTATTTTATATTTTTATATTTTCATTGTTAAATTAGTCTTGCCATTGTGCACTTTTACTCCACCTTATTGTAAAGCCCCACTGTCCCTGTCTTTGTATTGTCCCCTACATGTCGGCCCTGGTGGCTAATAAATGAAATCATTATTATTATTATTATTATTATTATTGAATGCTATGGTTGACGGAGGCTCGGCTCGGTAAGGTATTGTAAATTTTGAACGCTATAACAATTGTAAATTGTTTAAAACTTTAACGAACCTGTAGACAAAAACACCCTCCTCCTCGTGAGAGGGGTCTTTCTGCCCGTTATTTGGCTCTTCGGGGTTAAATAACTGCTTATTGGGGTTTTGTGCCCAATATGTATTTTAAACAAAAAAAACAACATGGCTACGAAAAAGAATTTTCATAGGTCACTCCCACTCATTCTGTTTTCTTCTTCCTCAATCATCACTACAGCAGAGAGAAGATTGTCTCTCTCCATCCCTTCTTTAAATGTGTCTCTCTCCCTCCCTTCTCTTTCGCAAGCGACGACAGAAAAGAAAAGTCTCGTGCAAAGCGTGCAAGATTTCTCCACGACGACGACGACAACGACGAAACAGGTGTGCGGGAAATACGAAAACCCATTTCATTCGTCTGACGTCAGGAATAATAGCAGTAGAAGCCGTAATAACAACAGCAACAGTGACAATGAAAACAACAGTAGCAGCCGCAACAGCATCACCAGCAGCATAAACAACAACAGCATTAGCAGCAGCAACACCAACAACAACCACAGCAACAGCGGCGGAGGCAGTAGTCGTAGTACCTGCAGCAACAACAAAAGTAACAGCAGCTCTGACGACAACAACAACAACAGCAGCAAAGAAAAACCAATCTTGTTTGCAGGTATTGCGAAGAACCTGGAAACAATCCTCATAACAAATGAGGAATTAGAGGAAGCGAAGAAGATGGTGACAAAGACTGGACACCGAACAATCTGCAAGGCAGCGGAAACATTTTTCGAAACCCAACAGCACTGTACGGTCACGTACCGTACAGTAAGTACAAAATCCCGTAGGGTTGAAAGAGCCACAGAGGCTCAAATACAAAAAGCCTTGGGGTCTGTGTGGCAGCGGAAAACGCACATCACCCGAGGCCAAAAATATGCCACCGTAGACGTACTTTTTGCCACACCCCAGGAGGCAAAGGCTCAATCCGTAGTGACCCTAAGGAGCGAGGAAATGGTGTATGTGCCCTCCTACTGCGGGCAAAAAATTGTGAGGGTCAAACTGACCCACGTCCCCCCCGGGATGGCCCCTTCTTGGCTGGCCGCGTCTGTCCTCGTCGGAATCGAGGACAAAACAACTGTACTGCAAGTACAGAAAAAAGTAAGAGAAGATTGGGTCGGCACCTCCATTGAGATGCTAATCCAAACCAACCAGGAGTGCATCGAAGCTATCCCGGATGTGATAGACTTCGATAACGGCACTCAACTGCCCATAAGTGTTGAGGGCAAACGCCCGAAATGCTTTCGCTGTGGATCGAAGACTCACCTCAGGGCCTTCTGCAACGAGAAGACCCTGAGAAAGGAGAAAACCCCCCTCCTTCCGAAACCGGCTCCACGGCTACCAGAAACAGGACAAGCGGCAACCAGGAACGATAGGTCTGTGGCACCCATACCCACGCCACGGAAATCAAAAACAGCAGCAGCAGTGTAAATATTAACAACAACAACAGCAATACCAAATGCAGCTGCAACAGAGACTCCAGTGCAAACATCACCAACAACAAGAAGTGAAAGAGTGGAGCTGGTACCCCTCCCCGACCTCACAGAATCAGACATGGAGTGTGAGGTGGGATAGGGATGGCAAAAGGTCGTAAGAAGGCACAAACGCAGAAGCAGCGCATCGTCGCCTTTGAAAAGGGAGCAAAGAAATGAGAAAAGGGTAAAGTCTACTGCAAAGAGACTCACAGCATCAACACCACCAACACCATCACCACCCACACTAGCACCACCATCACCACCGGCGACAACCCCACCGCCAACAACAACTTCAACACCATCACCACAAGCACCAACATCGCAAACACAACAACAAAACACACACACCCAGCAACAACGACAAGAAAATAGCAGAACCACACCCCACCCCCAGAAAAACAAATGCACGGCAATAAATACACACAACAAGAAACTAATGACTTACATAATTGAACACACAGACATTTCACAACACGACTACATAATACCAGCACCAATCAAAACGCCAACTAACATAAGACTGCTAAAAATAGCACAGAAACAATACACAAACATTAAAACGAAATTCCCCAACGCAGTTGGTGATTTCAGGGACCTAGGAGAAACTATCAATCGAAGAGTATATTCGGACATACTCATAGAAGAGCCGACGACCAGCCGAAGGGACGATTCAACGGTCCCTTCACCAGACGATCAAGTCAAAAGGGATGTAAAAACCATCCCTCCTCTACGAAAAGTACGGTAAGTGGTCTTTCCCATCTTTTCCACTCTATTTTAAACATGACCTCACTCAGAATAGGCAGCATAAATGCGCGTGGCTTGAGGTCGTCATGGAAGCCGGGTCACCTGCTCAACGACCTCAGGTCACTAAACATAGATGTAGTGGCCATCAGCGACACCAGATTCTCCGAAGCACGGGCCTTCGCATCGATCTTCGGCGGCTACGATGTGTACGCATCTCCCAGCCGTCCTGGATCGGGTAGAGGAGTTGCTGTGCTTTTTCGGAGAGGTTTGGATCTCGCCATACGGGCCATCTTCCTGGACCCAGAGGGTAAGCTGGTGGTGCTGGACGTGACCAGCGGAGACGGGCAAGCTTTCAGGCTAGTGGCCGTCTATGCCCCGACAGGAGCAGGGCGGCCTGATTTCTTCCGGCGTCTGGAGACCTTTCTTGGAACGTCCCGCTCTTTAGTGTTAGTGGGCGACTGGAACGGGATCTTAGATGCACGCTGGGACTGTGTGGGATTAGCGGATAGGGGTGGAGGGTGCAAGAGCCTCACCAACCTGCTCAGGCGTTTTGAACTGTCTGACAGGTACCGATTGGATTTTCCGAATGTGCCAATGTGGACTTGGACAAATCGCATGGGGTCATCCAGATCATATCTAGATAGAGTATTTTGTAGGGAAATAGATAGGTCTAGCATAGGCTGTCCACAATTCAAGATAGTCAGCTACACGGACCACAAATTCGTGATCTGTGTGCTTGACTTAGATAGGCTTCATAGACGAGGACCCGGTTACTGGAAGCTAAACGCGTCCTTACCAGCGCGCAAGGCCTACAGAGACCGGATTAGCGAACTAGTTAAGCGGGCGTTGACGGGGGCCATCGTCAACAACAAGTGGTGGTTTGCTCTGAAAAGAGCGATTAGAATAGAATCGATTAGGTTTAGTAAGGCTTTAGCAATAGAGGAAAATAGAGTAGAGGGAGAACTAGTTAGAAAATTAGACGAGGCGCTTAGCAAAGGCATTGCGACCGACGTGCTTGCGGCGAAATTGGCCCTTGACCAATTCTTCAATGCAAAGCACGAAGGCTGCGTTGTCAGAGCAAGCGTGCGTGCTCTCAGACACGAGGGGACGAAAGCCGTTCAATGGGCCCGAGTGGCGGAGGCGCGTCGTGGCAACAAAGCCACGATCCGGTCTTTGGTGGACCACGACGGGCGCATGCTACTCGATCCCAGGCAAATGTGTGAAGCTTTTCAGCGACACTTCGCTCAGCTGTTCGGGGGCAGCGGTGGGCCGGGTCGAGGGATGGACTTTAGTGTCTACCTCGACGGACTGCCGCGGCTCTCGGCCACTGAGGCGAAGTGTTGCGAAAAGCCGGTAACAGCCGCTGAAGTAAGGGAGGCAATGACTGGCTGCACAAGGGGTAAATCGCCTGGTTTGGATGGTCTGCCCTATGAACTTTACGTACAGATGCCAGACTTGTTCGGAGGCCTCTTGGCGGACGTCTACTGCAACTGGCAACAGAATGGGAGAATTCCCAGTTCTGTGAGCCGAGGAGCGGTGGCACTGCTGAGAAAGGATCCGAACAAGGGGGATAACATAGATAATTTCCAGCCCATAACTCTGCTAAACACAGAGTTCAAGATTTTGGCCAAGGTGCTAGCAAAGAGGTTGGCGCTTGTCGTTGGGGGTCTGGTGGGAGAGGCGCAGACATGCGCCATTCCCGACAGATCCATCCACGACAACCTCCACCTCGTGCGATACATCGTAGAGAGGGTAGCTAGGGAACCTGGCACGGGTGGGTCCTTGATCAATTTAGATCAGTCGAAAGCTTTCGATAGGGTCGACCATCGTTACCTAGCGGCAGTCCTGGGGGCGGCTGGCTTTGGGCCCGTCTTCAGAGGCTGGATCGCTGCCATGCACAGCGACATCTGCTCTGTGGTGAGAGTGAACGGTCACCTGTCGGAACCGTTCAACATCATGCGCTCGGTCCGCCAAGGATGTCCCCTCTCGTCCCTCTTGTACGTATTGACTCTCGAGCCATTACTGCACAAACTGGAGACGTTGAGGGGCATCCCGCGCGAACTAGGATGCGGAAGATCCGTGTCAGCATATGCGGACGATGTCACCGTAGTGGTGTCGAACGCCAAACACATCGAGGCGATCGGCACTACACTAAGAGAATACGAAGCGGTGACAGGAGCAATGATCAACCAGGAAAAGTCAGTGGGCCTGCAGCTCGGCACCTGGAGAGGCAGGTCCATGCCGTCTAACAGCGTCGTCGGACGCTGGACGGACGGACCGGTTAAATTGCTAGGGGTCTGGTTGGGTCCGGACCTCCAGACGGACAAAAACTGGGACGAGGTGACGAGCAGGGTGGCTTCTCTCACCCAGAAATGGGCGGAGAGGAAGCTATCCCTGAAAGGTCGAGCGGAGGTGGCTAACGCGTACATCGCTTCCGTCATCTGCTCCCGCCTGACCGTCGTACCTTGTCCTAAGCCTCGCCTGACTGCGCTGGAGAGTTTGCTCTTTCGCTTTTTGTGGAAGGGACGCGCTCCGATGGTCAGGCGGTCCATCTGTTGTCAACACCCGCTACATGGAGGGCTGGGCATGCCGTGGCTGATGATGCACAGGCACGCGCTCAGGCTACGACATCTCTACCTTCTCCTCGATGGTGATCAGGTGTGGTCGCCGTTTGCTAGACACGTATTTCCCCAGCTCGTTTCCTTGACGGAGCTGCAGTCCTGGGTCAAGCGAAGACCGAGAGGGAGCGCCTGGAGACTGGAATGTCTTCAGGCGCTCACAGCCCTCGACCAATCGGGCAATGTGATCGGTGGAAACTCCACCTCGGCGTTCTATAGAGGATTAGTGGAGGGGAAGAGCGACGACGTACTTGGGGAAACTCTAGGCGTCGACGAAAATCAACTAGCCAATCTCTTCGGAAGAACTTTCGGGCCAGGGCCTATGGACAACTTCCAGAAATCTCTGGCCTGGCAGTGCTACCGAGGAGCCTTGCCAGTTCGGGATAAACTCTACAGGCATGGAGGTGCCGTCAGCCGGGCATGTCTGAGATGCGCGCAGGGCGACGAAACCGTCCTGCACGCACTCGTCCAGTGTCCGAAAATTGCTGACTTGTGGGTTTATGTCGAACACCTGCTGTCGCGTTTAGGACGGATCCGGCTATCATCTGAGTCCATCGTGAGGATTGCCCCGCCCTCCTCCTTTAGCCGGGAAGGGCAGGCAGTTTTTATCTGTCTGGTGGCCATGGCGAAAGAGATAGTATGGTGGACACGTTTGAAAGGGCTGAAGACGAGCACTTACCTCTTCGGTGATGCCCTGATTAACTTTTTCAAATTTCATTTGAAAAACTAAAATCAGAGTAGAGAGGGAAGTGCTCTCTTCCCAGCATTTTGTTGAAAGATGGGTGAGAGAAGCAAGAATGGCCCGAGTGAATGGGCCTACTCTGAGTATATATCTGTAAATTAAAGGTGGAAAACTGGGAGAGGGCACTTGCCTTGGTGGTCAGGGTCATTGTGGCCTTTTACTGGGCTTTCTCCACAAATGTCCCTCCGAAGTCTCCCCCCTATTGGGGAATTTTTCATTGTTATTTTTTGTTACATCCTCTGTTTTTGTTTTTACACGCAGAAATGCCCATTTGTACCGTCCTGTATTGTCCTGCACTGTCCTTAATGTCTACTTTATGTAAACCCTTGTGGTTAATAAAGAAATCATTATTATTATTATTATTATTATTATTATTATTGTTGTTATTCCTTGAATCTCAGTCATTGATGTTGGTTAACTGGAAAGTCCGTTGGATTGAATATCAAGCCACTACCTGCAGCCTCAGATATTCAAGACGTATCGGAGGGTTCTTGCTGTTCCAAGCAAGCATGCCTTTTGAAGCGTTCCAAAAAGCGTGAAGGGGCCGATTTTCTTTAACCATCCCTGGAAACTTTTGGAGATAGTCCCCAGTGCGCCTATGACAATCGGGATCACTTTGACTTCATGGCAGTTCCAAATCCTTTTCACCTCCCACTTTAGGTCCTGGTATCGGTTAATTTTCTCCCTCTCCTTCTCTTGCACTCTCGTGTCGAACGGGCAGGCCACATCCACAATCAGACACGATCTTTTTTCTTTGTCCACAACCACCAGGTCAGGTCTATTGTGTTCCAGTTTTTTGTCCGTCTGTATCCTAAAATCCCACAGCACCTTCACCTGATTATTATTATTATTATTATTATTATTTTTTTTTTTTTTTATTATTATTCATGAGAGAGTCATGGGGCAGAGTCCTCAAACACTCCTCCCAACAGGTCCTGTCAGAAGCAACCATCTCCAACTGATCTGGCTGGATCTCCAAGCGTGACTAGCCAAGCACATGGATGTTTATCCAACCTTTTTACTCGGGCTCTGCCTCTGGGTCTCTTTCCGGTTGGTTTTGTGTGTAAAATCTGTCTGTCGATTCTTTCTTGAGACATTTTAACCACACGACCATAGTATCGGAGCTGTGATCTCTCAATAAAAGATTTACTGTTATGGATAATAGATGCTAAGGTGTGTGAATTGGCAGAGTCGTTAGAACGTCAGATAGAATACTTAATGGTATCTTTTCCACCAGGTTTAAAGTGCCTAAGACATACCTTATGTCAAAATGGTGCCCCTATGATTCCATCAGGAATTACGGAATCATACATAAAATACACATACATTATGTGATGTCAGTTATCACTACCTGCCTATCTATCTATCTACCAATCTATCTATCTCTCTACCTGCCTATATCCCTCTACCTACCTATCTATCTACATCTTTCTCTATATATCTATCTATCTATTCATTCATTTCTCATTGTGTTTAGTAAATCAGGTTACAAAAATAATCAAATATCTTGCCACCAAAATGTATTAAATGAAACATTTAACTTACAACTTTAATTGCTAATTATGGACGTGTAAATGGAATTTGACAACTGAATTATCAGCAAATTTCTGGAATAAATCGACTTAACGAACATTTTAATTTTTAAAAAATTGGAGTTTATAGAAACGTCACAGGAGAAATAAATAAATCTAGATATGCTCTTACAGAAAGTAAAATTATATATGACATCTTTTTATAGGTTTGGATATGTGGTGAGAGAGAGAGAGACAGTTAGAAATAGAAAGCAAGGTTCGAATTGAACATTTCAACAGAAATATATTATATTCACTAAAGTTATTCTATTGACGTTGTTACTAAGAGCTGGTACTGGTTTTGCGGAGCTCTTTCTAGCCTCTATAATGTCCAGTCCTATTAATACCTGCACTGGCCGTTAAATGTTTTCACACCACGTGGAGTAGTGGGGTAGAAATATTAAATCAGTTGACAACCAAAAGAGTATATTGGACACAGCTCACCAAAACAAGATGGTGTAAGACAGAACAAAGGAGAGACACAAAACAACAAAGTAGACCGAGGAGGTTACAGAATTGTGACGAAAGAGCTTTGACAATAAACAAATAAACAACTATCCGGTTATTAAACTAACCAACCGGAAGTTTATAATAAATTAAAGGGAAAACAACAGGTGCGTGTGTTTTTATTGGCAGCATGACCCTCCCTAAGTATAACAATATCTATTTCAACATACGTCTTCAGATACGAAATCTTCCAAAACAAATACAAAAACGAAGCATGTATATATATATATGTGGGGGGGGGGGCGTGTGTGAGAATACTGGGTGTTTCAATTGATGAAATTGTGAATACTTCAAGTTTTCATATGTTAATCTGTCAATACAATAATTACACTATAATTTCATAGCTTAGACTTCTGGCTGGGAATGTTGTATAACAAGTAATGCTATGCCTGAGCTCCAAAGCAAACTGTAAACAAGGAAACTGAAATCACTGGAAATCTTATTATACATATATGTGTATGTATAAATCATGTAGATATGTATATATCATATATATATATTGTTATATATATATATATATATATATATATATATATATATATATATATATATATATATATACGTGGAGAAGTAAAATACAGGAGAACAGACAGTTAAAACATGTTTATTTAAAATACCACCTACGTACGTTTCGCCCGAATGGGCTTCTCAAGGGCATAATAACTAAAAAGCGTTCCTTACATGACCCGAAATGGGTTTTTAGAGATAAGTTCACGTCAGAGTTCATTCTTCGGGAAAAAACATGTTTTGATTTTGAAGTAGGTCAAGGGAGATAACTCTAGCCGGTGTTAGGGCAGTCTTTTCCGGACAAATTTTTTATCCGATAGAATCATGTGGTTACTACCTTACCATTGCCGATACGCACAGGGTCAGGTATGGAACGACTGTTTCGAGAAGTTTATTTGCTGCGCCTGCCCGTCTGGGTCGATTCATGCCGGGTCTGGGATGCATGGTTAGTTTCCGGATGTTTTTGCAGCGCCTGCCCGCCGGGGTGTTACAGCTTGGTGCAGGGAGACCCGGTTTACGGTTTCACTCCTCGTTCTTATTCCATCTGAAGTAGGATATTTTTAAGCGTTGTGTACAGCTTATCGTCGTTTCAGCTCTGCTGTTGATGAGCTCGTGGGGTGCCGTTATGATGAGGTAGAGCTCCACGAGGCAAAGGTCGCACTTCCTCTTGAAGTTGTACGGTGCAGCCCTGCCGACAATTTCCCAGTGCGAACGTTGTGATGTAGTTCGCGAGCGAAGTGGAGTCTTAATTTCTTATTTGCGAAAGAGTGGATATGTGTTCGAAATCTAATTTTGAACGGGCCAGAGGTAGCCCCTATATAATGTTTAACGCTATTATGGCTAGTTACGGTGCACCTATATATAACCCTATCAGTCAAGCAGTTTCCCCTAAGGGGCAGCATCCTCTGTCGCGGCTGTTGCAATTTCGGTCGCGGTCCCTTCTAGCTCCCACGGTAAGGCTATTATTATTGCTATCTACATTGTTACCTACGCTCCCACATCTGTCATTAGCACCATTATAACCCACTGTGCGCGGGGTGGTACCATTGTTAATCCGCACGCAGCAGCGTCTTCCGTTGCCGCCAGGTGACCCGTGCGCGTCACCTGCATATACCCCAGTCATGTCGCGGTTATGTTGGTTGCGTCTGTAGAGGCTGTTGCCAGCACTATTGGATGCTGTTAGGGAGTCGTTAAGGCCGATATAGTTGTTGTCAGGTGTAGGTGCGTCTGTGCTAAGGTGCTGTGTCTTGGTGATCTTACTGGGATTTGTTGTCCCTATGATGTCTGCTAGGTTAGGAGTAGTAGAGAAGGATATTTTTATATTGTTCCTATTCAGGATTTTCCTATACCTATGGGTGGGAACTTCTTCTCTAAGGCTTCGAAGATTATCCGGGGTATGTCGGAGGCCACACTCCGAGAGTAGGGGGGGTGGAACCATAGGACGTTACGGTGGCGATTACGTGTCTTAGTACGTTTGCTACGGGTAGTGCTATCAGGGTGACCGTTCTTATGCATTTTAATGCGCTGTAGCTCGTTACGTGTCCCTTTTGCTTTATGCTCGGGTGCACTCTTCTTCCTTCTGCTATGTTAATGTATAGGAAGATGTTAGTTGGAAGGCGTTGGTAGTAGGCCGTCGCGTTTGTTGATTTTATAGTAGGGGAATAATTCAAGTAGGCTACAGTGGTCACTGTCACCGGGGTCGTGATCTTTATTGTGTGGCAAACTACCTATACTATCGCCAGTGTAATTAACATTGTGGCCGTGTTTCTTAGTGCGATTTTCTATACTATTACATCCCACTCCTTCGAAGTTGCCGCATGATCGGTTATAGGTATGGCTTACTATTTAATCTTATGAGGGGGTGGTTTCTGGAGCTAGCATTAGGGATGTAGGAGATTCCTCGGTTAAAACTGGCGCTTATCAAGGCCCTATTGTAGTAATCTGCCGCTTGGTTGAAGATATCCTCATTGGCGGAGAGCCTCGAGATCCTATGTGAGATGCTATAGACAATGGAGTTGAGAGTCTGCTTAGGGTGGTTGGAGGCATAATTAATATAAGAAAGGCTTTCTCCAGGCTTATGGTATGGCTTGTATAGTCCCGTACTCAACTCCAGGGTCACGTCGAGGAAGTTGACAACCTGGTCGTTGAGGTCTATAGTTAGGGATAGGCCGTATGACTTGAAGAACCTGTGTATGTGCTTGTTAAGGTTCTCTAGTCTACGAGGGCTATGGTTCCTAACGGTAAACAGAGCGTCGTCCCTATATACATCACCTTGTAGGGCCGGTATCTCGTCCCTAAGCTTATGGAGGAGGTATATTCCGACCAGTTCGGTTGCTTGCGCCGAGGCGCTGGACCCCATCGTGATATCGAAGTTATCAGGACGGTTGGTTCTGGTCCAGTGGTAGCCTTCAAACTGGATAATGGTTCTACGCGCCGCTAGAACTATGTCTATTTCTTTTTTAGTGAGGCTAGTGTTAGATTTAGTTAATATGAGTGCCTTATTTAAGGGTATGGGGGAGATAGAGGCGTAGTAACTATCTATGTCAAACTGGATGAACTTCAGGGTCGCTTTATCAGGAAACTCGGTGAACCCATCTATGACCTGGTCGTTGTTGCCCCAGAGGCGGACCTTAGCCTTTCTATTAAGCTCCAGTAGTACTCTATCGAGGATCACTTTACTAATATTACCTATATCAGATGTAAAGGGACATATTAGTCTAATAAAGGGGCTTTCATTAAAGTTACATTTGTGATCCCTAAGAGAGAATCTAGGCGTCAGAGGGACATATGGGTTTGTGTACTTATCTATTTCTAAGCAAGTAACTATATCCTTCCCTACTCTATTTATGTCATTTAAGGTACTAATGGGTGTCTTTTTGTAGTCTTTGTGTAGCTCTTTATAGATGAATTGTTTATACTTGTTCGCGTCCATCTTGTACAGCTTCTTGGTTTTGTCAGAGGTCTGGATCCGTCATCAGACATATATATATATATATGTGTGTGTGTGTGTTTGTGTGTGTGTGTGTGTGTTTGTGTAAAAGGTAAACAGAAATAACAACACAATCGGTACAGTATATGGAGGGGATATATTAGGTTAACACTTGATACAGCAGGAAGAAGGTCTTAACGTTTCAGACGCTAGTCCTTCATCAGAAGAAAGAATGAGAAATAAAATAGATTGAAGGGACGGCCGGGATGGAATTGGAAAAAATGTCTTTAGATAAAAATAATAGGTCCATTCATGTTGACATCTCTTATCCAGACGTATATTAATATTGTCTGTGATCCAGAAACCTTTGGTAATGGTGTAGTTATATTTTGTGTTGTTCACTTTCTAATTATATATATATATATATATATAAACATGAATATTTCATATGTACAGATATGTATGTGTGTGTGTGTGTGTGTGTCATACAGATATGTAGGCGTATGAAAGTATAATCATGACATATTGATATATATATATGTGTGTGTGTGTTACTATGTGCGTGTATGTATGTGAATGGAATGCATGTATGTATATGTGAGTGCATGTGTGTGTATGCATGTGTATGTGTGTACTTCTTTGTATGAAACTTTACATGTTTAACAATACAGCAGCAGAAAGCAATAAATATTATACTGGAAAGCAGTTGTTTGTAAACTCAGATATGGAATTATTATCATTGATTTTTTAAAAAATAGTGTATACACGTGTTCCTCACACAGAATATAATTAAATACCTGTTTTGTTATACACACACACAGACACACAGACACACACATGAACCTTTGTAAACATACATACGCACATAAATACCTTCATATGCGCATGCATACACACACTCATATACACACACGCTTTTGTAAACATACATATGTTCATAAACACACAATCAGACGCCCAAACACACAAATACATACACCCCTACACACACACACGTGTGTGTAGGAGTGTGTGTATTTGTGTGTGTGTGTGTGTGTATGTTTACGTATAGAGGAACATATGTAAACGTAGGCGTCTATAACAAACGAGAATGGTGATAAAAACTTGTAAATATATTTGTTGTTTGTATGTGTGTAAGTGTGTGTATTTATGTATATGTGTGTGTGTGTGATGTGCATGTGTGTGTATCTAATGTACATACGCATGGATGAGTGTTTCTATGTATGAAAATAAGTATTTATGAGTGTGGGTATGTATGTATTGATGTATGTATGTATGTATGTATGTATGTATGTATGTATGTATGTATGTATGTATGTATGTATGTATGTACGTGTATATGTATGTACGTGTGTATGTATGTAGGTGTATATGTATGTAGGTGTATATGTATGTATGTATCTATGTATGTATTATGTATGTGTGTATGTATGTAGATGTATATGTATGTATGTATGTATGTATGTATGTATGTATGTATGTATGTATGTATGTATGTATGTATGTGTGTATGTTCTTCTGGTTTTATAATTTCACAAAGTGTTACCAATAGAGAGAGAGTCGGTTTCTAACAGACACAAGACTCTCTCATTGGAATTTACACAACATCAACTAGGTAGATATGTATGTATGTCTGCATGCATGCATGTGTAGATATGGATGTTATTGTATGTGTGGATGTGTATGTTTTGAGTTGTATGTGTGCATGTGTATATGCTTTGTTGCTGTACATGTGTATATGCAGTTATTAGATGCAAAATGTTTGGAATGTTTTACATATTTTTACTGTTCCATTAATGGATTGTACTTGTAATTTCCTAACTAGTTGTGTACTTTCTGTTCCTGTGAAGCCTAGCTTCTCAAGATTTGTATTGAGGTAGTTACTAACATACCCCAGTGCCCCAATAATCACAGGCATAAATCTGAAGGTGTAATCAGGGTGGAGTATCTGCAGATTTCTCATCAGTTCTGCATAACTATTCTCCTTTTCACTAATCTTTGATATTATATTGGCATCTGCTGGGCAGCTAATTTCCACTACTGTGCATGTTTTCTTCTCCCTGTCCCATATCATAATATCTGGTTTCTTATGCCTGCATTTTATTGGGGTTTTTACTGGAACATTCCACCAGTACTCTTTCATATTATGTACATGGATGTCTTCCGCATTGTTGTAGCTTTTAATGTGTTTATTATCGGGGCTATCATTTTTAAGAAACTGCATTGTACAGTGTTTTGGCCACTACATCATGCCTCATAGGTAGATAGTACCGCGATGACATCTTTGGACAGCTGCTGATGACATAGGTGATATCCTCGATATTAGTTCTGCAGAGTCTGTACTTGTTATCACATCTAGGTGTTTTGCCTGTATCCCTATCTCTTTTGTGAATCAGGTATTTCGTGTTAATCTCCTATTCCTGGATTGCAAAAGCGTATCCTTCAAAGTGGGAGCCAATATAGCGGTTGTTGGTCCAAGATAGACTACTTTCCTTATCTATATTACTATGTATGTATGTATGTATGTATGTATGTATGTATGTATGTATGTATGTATGTATGTATGTGCTACTGGTAACATGTATCCCAGTACAACCTGTCTCATGGTCGGGTCGTTGGCGACTAAACTGGCAACCCCACCAAGGTTTCTTAGTGAGGAGGGTGACTTTGGACATCCTGCAGGACTAAAAACAAAACCTGTCAAAGGGCAAAGGAGCTCTTAAAAGTCAATGGCCATCCAAAATCACTGGGAGAGATGACCCCTTAGCCTTTGTCAAGGCAGAATTCTAGGAGAAGGAAAACTCTGATATAACACCTGCAACCCTGATGGTATCCAATGATGTTGACTTGTTCTTCTTTTTGGTAAATATCATCTTGGTTAAGAGAGTGGGACTGGCTTTGTGCAGTGCCTTTGCTCACTATAAAAGCTTCACGGCACAGGCATTGCTTTATATCTGGAGATCTCTCTGCACTTGTCGTCACATGGTACCAAAGGCAAAGCACTATGTGTCAATAATTGTCACAAGTGTAGTGTTTGTACCAGAGTTTTCAAGTCGCCTGCTGGACTAAAAAGTCACACTCGTTCTCCTACATGGATATAAAGTAGTGGCCGTACTCGAAAACGAGTTGGCAGCCACCATGTATGTATGTATGTATGTATGTATGTATGTATGTATGTATGTATGTATGTATGTATGTATGTATGTATATATGAGTGTTGGTATGTATGTATGTATGACAAAGGGCGGAAGAACTCATAAGGGTCAACGACCATCCAAAAATGTGTAAATATGTATATACACATGTACATATGTATGTATATGTGTATAGGTGCATGTGTGTATATATGCGCGGGGAGGTAGAAAAAGTCGGGCTGGACACTCGATCGCGCGGTTAAACCACTGGGAGTGAAGCAGCCCTAGTCTTCGTCAGGACATTCTTCTAGGAGAAGCAACTCAGGAAACTGGGATAACTCCGATATAAAACCTGTGGCTCAGTAGTTACCGTTGATGTTGATCTTTTTTCTTTTCGGGTTATAGCTACTGTCGTTCAGAGAGTGGGATTGGCTCAGTGCACAGTCTTTCCTCACTTGAAAAAATATCTTACAGCACAGGCATTGCACGATGGAATTAATTAATAATTATTAATAATGTTATATCGTGCAATGGCCATACTCGATAACGAGGGGGCAGTCATCATGTATTTATATATATGTATGTATGATGTAAGTATGAATATATTTATGTACGGACGAGTGTATGTATGATTGTATGTATGTATGAGTGTTATTCTGTATGTATGCACACATGTATGTATATATATGTATGTATATATATATATATGTGTGTGTGTGTGTGTGTAGGGTATGGTGGGTTATGTATGCACACGTGTGTGTATGTATATAGGTACTTATGTATCTATGTATGTATGCACACACATATATATATATATATTTATGTATATAGGTTATGTTTTATCTATGTATGTATGCAGACATATATATGTATGTATCTATGTATGTATGCACACATATATATATATGTATGTATCTATGCATGTATGCACACAAGTATGTATGTATGTATGTATACACGCATGTGTATGTGTAAGCTATGTATGTATGCATGTATGTATGTATTTAT